>JARFJB010002217.1:257500-415000 GCA_036346205.1 Vesta saturnalis | reverse complement strand
ATCATTGTCATTGCCATTGACATTGTGACTGTCACCGTCACTGGCATTGTCGTTGTCATTGTTATTGTGATTGTCGTTCTCATTGTCACTGTCATTATCATTGTCAATGTCATTGTGATTGTTGGCTACATTATTTTTGCTCCTTTTGAACAAAAGCGTTGGAAACATAGCATGTACAGATTATATAACGGTCTGATTAGTCAAGCCATAAATACAAGTTGAGGTTCGAAACCTTCAAAGTAGTAAAGTTCTATCCAAACATTATTTTTTACGCTATTTTAGGATTTTACCATTTGATCTATTCGTAAACGCAAACTTCAAATTAGAACGACTTATTTTATAGCAGTTACTACACTGTGCATATTTAATGTAATTATTATGAATTATTTATTGTTGTCTTGTTTTTTACAAACACCGATTACAAAAGGTAATTTAACTAAGTTCACATGTCCTTGTTGGGTATAGTACTTGTAGAATTTGCATTTTCTACATCCTCTCATTAACTCGCAGACGCTTTATATATATATATATATATATATATATATATATATAGGGCGTCCCATAATTAATGGTACATAGAACCAAATAACTTGAATGAGATTATTCAACATATCAGTAACATACATCCAAACATCCCATTCATAATGGAAGTTTAATCTGATAACAGACTATCTTTCTTAGACGTTTTGATAGAAAGACATGAGGATGGAACACTCAAACACAAATTATATAAAAAAATGACACACTCAAATAGATACTTAAACGCCCAATCACACCACCATCCATGTCAATTTTACGGAATAATTACGTCTTTTACAATCAGGTCCATCCGTCTATCTGACGAAACATAAAAAAACGACAAACTCGACAATTTAACAAAAATGTTACAACAAAACGGTTATCCTTTTAAGAAAATTAATACCATCCTCAAAAAATATACAAATCTTGCATGGGAATCTTCAAAAACTGTAGATGAAGCTAAAAAAATATTTATATTGTCTTACGTAAAAGGGGTTACTGACAGAATTGGTAACAAATTTTCTAAAAACCAATTCATAGTCTTTACAAACCTAATAATTCTCTCCGACAATTTCTCCTAAACCATAAAGATCATATTCCTGGTGAAAACCAAGGAATATACGAAATTCCTTGTTCTGGATGCTGTCGCTCCTATATAGGACAGAAAATTCGAATATTAAGCGTCAGAGCACAAGAGCACAACTTGGCAATAAAACAGTTCAACGCATCTTCTTCCTTGGCATGCCATCACATGGATACTGGTCACAAAAAAAATGCAGACTACACTAAATTCCTCGCTGCTGCTTACACGTTGAATGAACGTGTCATACGAGAGGCCATTGTATGTCAGAAGAGACATTTGGCACTTAACAAGAGAGACGATACTTCGAGAATGTCACCTATTTGGAAAATTATCATATAAAACGGATACACTTTTACAAGGAATTAACACTGGTGAGAGGATATTTATGGCATCCTCATCGATTAATGCGTTACTATGATTGTGTACGGTTTTCAAAGATGGTATGTAGTTTTGTGATTTATTGTAAAGTTTTTCAAATTTGTGTTTTTGTGTGGTTGTTTTTTGATTTGTTCTTGATTCAACCGTTTTTCCATTAATCTATTAATAGTATCAAAGATAATCGGATGAATCGATTTTCCTGTTAAGTTTTGAAAGGTTTGAAAACGGTTCTTGTTAATACAAGAACAGTTCTGATCCTATAACGTATCTAGAGAAGAAAGCCAAGGCGAACTTCAAGTCTTCATCTTGAGATGAAAATTAAAAAAGGAACTCACGACATATTTTACATATAATAGTCAGTTTTACAAACAAGTTCAAGGTGCCCCAATGGGTTCCCCACTTTCCCCTGCCATGGCGAACGTGTACATGGAAGATTTTGAAAACAAAGCTTTATGTTACGTGGACGATACATTCGTTGTTTGACCACACGGTTTAAATAACTTTTGATTAGTTCCTTCAACATATCAGTAACATACATCCAAACATCCACTTCACAATGGAAGTTAAATCTGATAACAACTATCTTTCTCAGACGTCTTGATAGAAAGACATGATGGAGGAACACTCAAACAAAAATTATATAGAAAAATGACACAGTCAGATAGATACTTAAACGCCCAATCACACCACTATCCATGTCAACTTTACGGAATAATCTGTCTTGAATTGGTACTTTTGTAAACAAGGAAACAACGTCTAAACTAACAAACACATCACTTATATCTAACTGAACGATTTTAAGTTTGTTTAAAAACTCTAAAGAGTTTTCAGACATTGGTTGAAGGGTGTTTGCTAAGTACCGAGCAATTTCATGTGTAGGGGAGTTAAACAGATTTACTATAGGTCTCAGAGGCCAATTGTCACCTTTATGAATTTTTGGTAAACCACATGTTTTGGGAATTGTTGAGCTTTTTTCTCTTCGCGTGAGTTCCTTTTTTAGTTTTTCATCTAAAGATGAACACTTGATGATCGCCTTGGGTTTCTTCTCTAGATATGTTGTAGGATCAGAATTGTTCTTTTTGTAATCCGTGGAATTTAATAAATCCATCATCTTATTATGGTAATCTTCATTGTTCACTATAAAGATATTGTTAGCTTTCTCTGTAGGGAGAATAAGCATGTTGTTATTCTTTTTCAACTCTTTTAGGGCATCTAGCTGTTTTTGATTAACGTTTAGTTAGGTGCCTGTTTAAGAATGTTGGCGTCTTCTAATCTGATTTTATCAGCAAATTGTGGTTCTGCATCTTTTAGAGCAATTTCTTCATCAGTAAGTACGTTTTCTGTTGGAATAACATTTGCAGTTATTGCATAATTGAAACCTCGATAATTATTCACTTTATGGGTTCTTAACAAGAGTACATATTTTAGGTACAAGACATTGGAAAATATGAATTTATAGTTGAAATTGATATTTACACAGTGGCGTAATATTTAGGAGGGGTGAAGGGTTTATCATTTATATTGTGCGCCACTGGAAAAGCGATTTAATATATTGTTCTACGGTTGAGTACGCCTTAGGCCAATAAAACTTTCCACTAAATTTAGTACAAAAATACAGGGTATCTATATTTATGTAGCTTTATCAATTAAAAACAGGACCTTTTATGCAATTTTCAACTTTAACACCCTGATAAACTTAATTATCAACATTAATTATTAAGGTCATATTTGGCAAATCGTCATAATTTTAGGTCAGTATTCTACCATGGTTCTAATGTACCATTAATTTAAATAGGGACGCCCTATATATACTGGGTTCCCCATATTAGACTATACAATTTAAAAGTCGAATAAAAACTTTCTAATCAAAGTTAAATTTAACTTTTGATATGGACTAATATGTAGCTTATTCTGTGGGATTTATGACGTATTAAGTAAATGAACAATTCAGAGTTTTAAAGATCAAGGAGGCGCCTGTCTATAAACAACGACTTAATGGTGGTTCTACTGGTCAAATATGCGTTATACGCAAACGATAATAACTTGCTCAACAGTTCTAACAATTTTCATTGCATTATGAATCTATTCGATATCAAGAGCGTGTGTTTTCTGTGGAAGTCTACATCCTAGAACTAGGATTCATTTGAAGAAGTTCGGCAAGTGCATTTCGACGGCAGTTTGGAAACAATAATAGGGCGATGCACCAACACGCTTTACAATTGCGGCGTGGGTTCCTAATTGGCGTGAATTTAATGGCTCTGTGCAAAATCAT
Source organism: Vesta saturnalis (assembly GCA_036346205.1). NCBI lineage: Eukaryota > Metazoa > Arthropoda > Insecta > Coleoptera > Lampyridae > Vesta > Vesta saturnalis. Next base: position 411,248 of record JARFJB010002217.1, on the reverse strand, counting down.
TAATTAAACCTGGACGTCGAAGAATTTCTTTGGTGCGTACGCCTTGAATAGCTATTATTGAACGAGTGAAGAGCTGCCTTTACAATAAGTCCTAAGAGATCGGCTAATCGGCAATCACTTGCCCTAGGAATATCTAAGGAAGTCTCCACAGAATTCTGAAAACGACAAACTCGACAATTTAACAAAAATGTTACAACAAAACGGTTATCCTTTTAAGAAAATTAATACCATCCTCAAAAAATATACAAATCTTGCATAGGAATCTTCAAAAACTGTAGATGAAGCTAAAAAAATATTTATATTGTCTTACGTAAAAGAGGCTCCTGGCAGAATTGGTAACAAATTTTCTAAAAACCAATTCATAGTCATTTACAAACCTAATAATTCTCTCCGACAATTTCTCCCAAACCATAAAGATCATATGCCTGGTGAAAACCAAGGAATATACGAAATTCCTTGTTCTGGATGCTGTCGCTCCTATATAGGACAGAAAATTCGAATATTAAGCGTCAGAGCACAAGAGCACAACTTGGCAATAAAACAGTTCAACACATCTTCTTCCTTGGCTTGCCATCACATGGATACTGGTCACAAAAAAAAATGCAGACTACACTAAATTCCTCGCTGCTGCTTACACGTTGAATGAACGTGTCATACGAGAGGCCATTGTATGTCAGAAGAGACATTTGGCACTTAACAAGAGAGACGATACTTCGAGAATGTCACCTATTTGGAAAATTATCATATAAAAACGGGATACACTTTTACAAGGAATTAACACTGGTGAGAGGATATTTATGGCATCCTCATCGATTAATGCGTTACTAAGATTGTGTACGGTTTTCAAAGATGGTATGTAGTTTTGTGATTTATTGTAAAGTTTTTCAAATTTGTGTTTTTGTGTGGTTGTTTTTTGATTTGTTGTTGATTCAACCGTTTTTCCATTAATCTATTAATAGTATCAAAGATAATCGGATGAATCGATTTTCCTGTTAAGTTTTGAAAGGTTTGAAAACGGTTCTTGTTAATACAAGAACAGTTCTGATCCTATAACGTATCTAGAGAAGAAAGCCAAGGCGAACTTCAAGTCTTCATCTTGAGATGAAAATTAAAGAAGGAACTCACGACATATTTTACATATAATAGCCAGTTTTACAAACAGGTTCAAGGTGCCCCAATGGGTTCCCCACTTTCCCCTGCCATGGCGAACGTGTACATGGAAGATTTTGAAAACAAAGCTTTATGTTACGTGGACGATACATTCGTTGTTTGACCACACGGTTTAAATAACTTGGATTAGTTCCTTCAACATATCAGTAACATACATCCAAACATCCACTTCACAATGGAAGTTAAATCTGATAACAACTATCTTTCTCAAACGTCTTGATAGAAAGACATGATGGAGGAACACTCAAACAAAAATTATATAGAAAAATGACACAGTCAAATAGATACTTAAACGCCCAATCACACCACTATCCATGTCAATTTTACGGAATAATCTAAGTCTTGAATTGGTACTTTTGTAAACAAGGAAACAACGTCACAACTAACAAACACATCACTTATATCTAACTGAACGATTTTAAGTTTGTTTAAAAACTCTAAAGAGTTTTCAGACATTGGTTGAAGGGTGTTTGCTAAGTACCGAGCAATTTCATGTGTAGGGAGTTAAACAGATTTACTATAGGTCTCAGAGGCCAATTGTCACCTTTATGAATTTTGGTAAACCACATGTTTTGGGAATTGTTGAGCTTTTTCTCTTCGCGTGAGTTCCTTTTTTAGTTTTTCATCTAAAGATGAACACTTGATGATCGCCTTGGGTTTCTTCTCTAGATATGTTGTAGGATCAGAATTGTTCTTTTTGTAATCCGTGGAATTTAATAAATCCATCATCTTATTATGGTAATCTTCATTGTTCACTATAAAGATATTGTTAGCTTTCTCTGTAGGAAGAATAAGCATGTTGTTATTCTTTTTCAACTCTTTTAGGGCATCTAGCTGTTTTTGATTAACGTTTAGTTTAGGTGCCTGTTTAAGAATGTTGGCGTCTTCTAATCTGATTTTATCAGCAAATTGTGGTTCTGCATCTTTTAGAGCAATTTCTTCATCAGTAAGTACGTTTTCTGTTGGAATAACATTTGCAGTTATTGCATAATTGAAACCTCGATAATTATTCACTTTATGGGTTCTTAACAAGAGTACATATTTTAGGTACAAGACATTGGAAAATATGAATTTATAGTTGAAATTGATATTTACACAGTGGCGTAATATTTAGGAGGGGTGAAGGGGTTTATCATTTATGTTGTGCGCCACTGGAAAAGCGATTTAATATATTGTTCTACGGTTGAGTACGGCTTAGGGCAATAAAACTTTCCACTAAATTTAGTACAAAAATACAGGGTATTAGAGCCATTAGCAATTTTATAATTTTCAACTTTAACACCCTGTAACTTCTTAATTATCAACATTTTATTAAGGTCATATTTGGCAAATCGTCATAATTTTAGGTCAGTATTCTACCATGGTTCTATGTACCATTAATTATGGGACGCCCTATCAATACTGGGTTCCCCATATTAGACTATACAATTTAAAAGTCGAATAAAAACTTTCTAATCAAAGTAAATTAACTTTTTAATGGACTAATATGTAGCTTATTCTGTGGGATTTATGACTAAAGTAAATAACAATTCAAGTTTTAAAGATCAACGAGGCGCCTGTCTATAAACAACGACTAAAGTGTTTCTGTCAAATATGCGTCATACGCAAACGATATAATTGCTCCAGTTTAACAATTTTCATTGCATTATGAATTATTCGATTCAAGAGCGTGTGTTTTCTGTGGAAGTCTACATTAGAACTGGTTCATTTGAAGAAGTTCGGCGTGCATTTCGACGGCAGTTTGGAAACAATAATAGGGCGATGCACCAACACGCTTTACAATTGCGGCGTGGGTTCCTAATTGGCGTGAAAATGGCTCTGTGCAAAACATTAAAAACCTGGACGTCGAAGAACGGTGCGTACGCCTGAAAATATTGAACGAGTGAGAGCTGCCTTTACAATAAGTCCTAAGAGATCGGCTAATCGGCAATCACTTGCCCTAGGAATATCTAAGGAAGTCTCCACAGAATTCTGCATAAAGATATACAATTTCACCCCTATAAATATCAAATGGCGCATAACCTCAGTGATCTAGACAAAAGAGCGAGGGTGACATTTTGTGAAGAATTTTACATCAGCATCGTGGAGAAATTCATAATTTGCTAATGAGCGACGAAGCAAATTTTCGTTGTTTGGTGCGGTGTAGCATCATTTGGAATTATCGGTCCTTATTTTTTGAGGATGAAAATAACCGTTCTGTTACAGTTAATTCCGAACGCTACATAAACGTGTTGCAAACGTTTCTTATCCCAGAACTAATTAGACGAGGACTAAATGGCGCCATATTATTCCAACAAGATGGAGCAACGGCTCACACAGCCAAAAACACTATGAGAATTTTGCGAGATTTTTTGACGGCCGTATAATTTCCCGATTTGGAAATTTGAATTGGCCCCGAGATCTCCTGATTTAACGGCCCCGATTTTTTCTCTGGGGATACCTAAAGCAAAAAGCTTTTGCAAGTCGTCCCGCAACAATTCTGGAGCTGAAGGAGCAGATTCGAAATGAAATTGCAGGAATAAATGGAGATTTGCTTCGCCAGTGATGATAAGTTTTGAACTTAGAATTCAAAAATGCATTGAAGTCGAAGGAGGGCATTTGGAAGACATGATCTTTAAAACTTGAATTGTTATTTACTTTAGTCATAAATCCCAAAGAATAAGCTACATATTAGTCCATTAAAAAGTTAATTTACTTTGATTAGAAAGTTTTTATTCGACTTTTAAATTGTATAGTCTAAAATGGGGAACCCTGTATATATATATATATATATATATACATATAGGGCGTCCCATAATTAATGGTACATAGAACCATGGTAGAATACTGACGTAAAATTATGACGATTTGCCAAATATGACCTTAATGAAATGTTGATAATTAAGAAGTTACAGGGTGTTAAAGTTGAATCAACAACAAATCAAAAAGCATCCTTGCTTATTTCAACCTTGTAGGTAATGAAATAATTATTATTAAAATTAATAAATATCTTTCCCGAAAATATGAAGAATATAATTAGGGATGTTCGCCGAATTCAATTTTGTCTACAGCTATTTCAAAATGTTTAGCTCTATATGTATACAACTGATTTGTTTTTTAGGAATGCTCGTATTCGCTTTTTATATGCCCCGGCGGGCAGACGTAACTTTATCAGGAACGCCGGAGCTCAGTCAAAAACACAGTGTGCTTGGGCGTAAATAGCAATAAGAACCTGATAGAGAAATTATAAGTATAATTTACCCAAGTAGAGAAAGGCGTCGCGAGTTTTATGTACGTTTGCCCCCAAAACTTGAAACAGGGCAACAAAATATAGAGGGAGATATCACCCCTAGTTGAGCTGAACAAAATTACAATTAAATTACATTAAGATCCCTACAGAGTACACCTGCGAGCATAAAGAGGAAATCCTAACTAGAAGGGATAAGGAAGAAATCAAACGCTGTATAGCCCTTTCAAAGCGTAATTTATTTTATATCGTTTGAAAAAGTAATTACCGAGTTATTGCCAAAAAGAGTTATGATTACAATTATCAATTCTATATTATTCACCCAGCCCTTGACTATGTACACTATGTACACTAATCGTAAACAGAAATTCCCCAACTTTATAAAACAATTTGAAATATTTCTATATAGTAACATAATTTTCATAAAACAATTGACATAAGTAAATTTTACAAAATTATTTGAAAAAAAGCCTTTGGAACTTACCTTACTTTGTGCAAATATAAAGGATGAATTCGGTAAACCCGGAACTCGGCAGTATTTTGCTGTAACAAAACAACTTCCCAAGGCATATAACGAATGCTTAAAAGGCATAACCTATTGTTCACTACTGCAAGAGCTCTCGTAGACAGTGTTTATGTACGCATAAAAATAATAAAAAAAATTCAATAATAGTCCTCAGATAAAGCGCACCAGGTTTCCGCCTGTTCGAGAATATAAAGCGATTTGTCCAGAGCGGTGTGGTTTCATTCACACAACTTGAAGTCAATATATATATATATATATATATATATATATATATATATATCAAATATATCAAATTAAACCCAAATTATGCAATGTTAATGGTCAATAACAAAGCAATTACAAATGAACAGAAGGATCCCCAGTACATTTAATCTATGCGATACAACGATAATGCTAAGAAACCAAATTAATGTAACGCAACAGCCCCAGGAGGAATTAATAAATTTAACGCGAAAGGTTTACCTCAGATGCAGCTGGTATAGAACGCTAGGTAGCCTTAAATTTTAGGCATTTGAACAATGAATCGTTGAATTAATTGATATTAAACCGTGAGTAAGATAAACTGTTATTTAGCTACCTAATTAATAATTGAATGCAAATTCTCCCCTTTGAAATAATTGTAAAGTGTATCATATTTAGGTATCAATTCACTAGTTAGAAAACTACATTTACTTATAAGTATTTTTATACAACAGGAAAATTTAGTTTATAAAGTCACCAAAGTAGTTCAACCATCGTAAGCACTGGTTAAATATAGTCAAAGTAAGTTAGACACTCCCAGCGTATAATTCAAGGATAGCAAGATCAGCTGTAGTTGAATAAACTGCAACAGAGGTTGCGAGCATAAGCAACAATTAATAAGAACCAAAGTCAAGATTCTAACAGTAAACATTCTGGTGTTCTGATTTACATTATATGATTAATTCAGATGTTAACCTCTATTCCTAAGCTTCCCAATTTGAATTTAGATTGAAGGAAACCCCATATAAATAAAATAATAGTACCCACGATCACAGGTTCCGTATACATATAATCCATTTACAAACCATTTGGGTATTTTGTAATCCCTGTTAGTAAATTGGTAACCGGTGCATAAGTATTGTGTATCGCCCTCAAAGGATATTATTCCGAATTCCTCCTGATAGTAATTCCAAGTGTTCAACAACAATCAAGTTACAATTACTAGCTACCGATTGGCCGTACCTTGAGTCAACACCTAAGAAATAAGTAAGATAAGTGGAGATATGTACGAAATATCAGAACAGTCTTTACTTCGATTAATCATACGTGTATGAAATCCAGCCGAGCTGTAGCAAGGCCTTTTATAACTAAAAATTATAGAAATCCGTCTTTACCACATGGTATCGAGGTAACAGTTATCATAATGGAGAAAATTTAAAATCGGAGAAAACAAAAAAAATACCGGAAATGTTCAGGACGCAACTGTCAACGTTTTCTTGAAGGCTTGTGCGGTTGCCAAATCGTTTTTCTGTAGGTGTATCAAACCAACACGTAAATTGTTAAAAAAATTACTTGTTGAAGCTTAGGTTGTATGAAGGTACAATTAAAATAAACTAGCGGATGGCTGAGTTTAGTTAAGTATGTAAAGTAATGCTTGTAAATCGATGGCTGTGTGCAGCACCATCGATATTAATCACAATGATTAACAAAATTAATTGGGTTCACTTCCTGTACGGTGAGCGAGCAACCGCGGTAAAATAAAATATATAATTACCGAACGACAAATTTATTTACATGTTAAATACATAAATTAACCACACTGGTTAATTACAAAACTCTCTACTAACTAAAAACAAAACAATCCCGTTAACGTCCAAAGCGGGAATATCTTCCCCTAATAGAGAGGTGCACCAATGAGATGCCATTAACTTAGTAAACATTGAAATTAAAATGATTGCTTTTCTAAACATTCTAAATATTTGCACAGCACATATTACTTGTTATTCATTTTACCTAATTACTTAACATATTCAAAGAAACACAACCATTACTCCTCTCTCTTGAAACGCGCTGGTTTCAATGTAACACTATCGATATACCTATAAATCAGAACACTTAGGAGTAATTAAAACTAACATACAATTTATGTATTAATCTAAACAAATAATTCGATATACACTTGATTAGTAAAAAAACCTGTAGCACACTTATATCTGAGTATCAGCTTATCGCGGCTTGACGAAATACACGAAGCGTGCACATAGCACAAGACTAGCAAAGGTTTAAGTATGGCACGGAAGCACGCACAATTTCCGAAAAGGTCGTTCTACGCACTTCCCTAACAGCGTCGTCCCCGGTATGGAGTTCTGTAATCGTCGCCAAGGGCCACAAGTAAGGAAGCGTCGTTTCATCGGCAATGATAGCCAACTGACCCATCTTATGTAGATTCCCTGAAGATTGGACCCACTTTTGGCGTTTTTGAAGTTTTGGTAGCATTTCTCTGCTCCATCTTTGAAATTGGTCAAGCCTATGGGAAGGTAAAGCTTCTAAACCCACCTGGCGCACCTCTGTAGCTCGACGTCTATTGAGTAAGTGGGCTGATGTGAAAGGCGCGCAGTCCGAAGGATCGGAAGATAACGGATACAAAGGCCGTGAGTGCATTGCAGACATCTGAGCAAGTACCATCACAAGAGAGTCATACGTAAGATGCACTGTACCAACTATCTTATATAACATAGACTTCATCGTTTTTATATTAGATTCCCACAGCCCTCCAAAATTTGGGAGCTCCAGGCGGAATAAACTTTCAAGATATGCCCTCACTTGCCGCGTGTTTGAAATTCCTCACTTTGAAAGGTGACCTATTCATCTCTAGGCTTGTAGGCTGCGGTTACAAAATTCGTGCCATTATCGGAAAACATACATTTTGGTTTACCCCTACGAGCTATGAATCGTTTAAATGCCTGCAGAAAGCATTCTGCAGATAAACTCGTGTGAAACTCGAGATGAATCGCTTTAACGGACATGCAAACAAATAAACAATCGTATGATTTCAAAAATTTTGTATTTCGATTGAAACTGTTTTTTATTAAAATAGAACCAGCAAGGTCGCAACCGGTATTGTGAAAACACACATTCAATTGCAATTTATAATACGGGAGATTTCCCATTTGCACCTCACTTCGCTTTGGGTGTGAACGAAAGCATTTGACACATTCTCTCTTTATTTTCTTACATAATGCAATCGCACTTATTGGCCAGTAGCGATTGCGCATTAGAGACAGAAGTTGATGTGCTCCGTAGTGAAACTACCTTTATGAATATCGATAGCAATTAATTCAGTCAATTTGTGGGTTATTGGGAGAATTTAGGTATCAATTCACTAGTTAGAAAACTACATTTACTTATAAGTATTTTTATACAACAGGAAAATTTAGTTTATAAAGTCACCAAAGTAGTTCAACCATCGTAAGCACTGGTTAAATACCGTCAAAGTAAGTTAGACACTCCCAGCGTATAATTCAAGGATAGCAAGATCAGCTGTAGTTGAATAAACTGCAACAGAGGTTGCGAGCATAAGCAACAATTAATAAGAACCAAAGTCAAGATTCTAACAGTAAACATCTGGTGTTGTGATTTACATTATATGATTAATTCAGATGTTAACCTCTATTCCTAAGCTTCCCAATTTGAATTTAGATTGAAGGAAACCCCATATAAATAAAATAGTAGTACCCACGATCACAGGTTCCGTATACATATAATTCATTTACAACCCATGTGGGTATTTTGTAATCCCCGTTAGTAAATTGGTAACCAGTGCATAAGTATTGTGTATCGCCCTCAAAGGATATTATTCCGAATTCCTCCTGATAGTAATTCCAAGTGTTCAACAACAATCAAGTTACAATTACTAGCTACCGATTGGCCGTACCTTGAGTCAACACCTAAGAAATAAGTAAGATAAGTGGAGATATGTACGAAATATCAGAACAGTCTTTACTTCGATTAATCATACGTGTATGAAATCCAGCCGAGCTGTAGCAAGGCCTTTTATAACTAAAAATTATAGAAATCCGTCTTTACCACATGGTATCGAGGTAACAGTTATCATAATGGAGAAAATTTAAAATCGGAGAAAACAAAAAAAATACCGGAAATGTTCAGGACGCAACTGTCAACGTTTTCTTGAAGGCTTGTGCGGTTGCCAAATCGTTTTTCTGTAGGTGTATCAAACCAACACGTAAATTGTTAAAAAAATTACTTGTTGAAGCTTAGGTTGTATGAAGGTACAATTAAAATAAACTAGCGGATGGCTGAGTTTAGTTAAGTATGTAAAGTAATGCTTGTAAATCGATGGCTGTGTGCAGCACCATCGATATTAATCACAATGATTAACAAAATTAATTGGGTTCACTTCCTGTACGGTGAGCGAGCAACCGCGGTAAAATAAAATATATAATTACCGAACGACAAATTTATTTACATGTTAAATACATAAATTAACCACACTGGTTAATTACAAAACTCTACTACTAACTAAAAACAAAACAATCCCGTTAACGTCCAAAGCGGGAATATCTTCCCTAATAGAGAGGTGAACCAATGAGATGCCATTAACTTAGTAAACATTGAAATTAAAATGATTGCTTTTCTAAACATTCTAAATATTTGCACAGCACATATTACTTGTTATTCATTTTACCTAATTACTTAACATATTCAAAGAAACACAACCATTACTTCTCTCTCTTGAAACGCACTGGTTTCAATGTAACACTATCGATATACCTATCAATCAGAACACTTAGGAGTAATTAAAACTAACATACAATTTATGTATTAATCTAAACAAATAATTCGATATACACTTGATTAGTAAAAAAACCTGTCGCACACTTATATCTGAGTATCAGCTTATCGCGGCTTGACGAAATACACGAAGCGTGCACATAGCACAAGACTAGCAAAGGTTTAAGTATGGCACGGAAGCACGCACAATTTCCGCAAAGGTCGTTCTACGCACTTCCCTAACAGCGTCGTCCCCGGTATGGAGTTCTGTAATCGTCGCCAAGGGCCACAAGTAAGGAAGCGTCGTTTCATCGGCAATGATAGCCAATTGACCCACCTTATGTAGATTCCCTGAAGATTGGACCCACTTTTGGCGTTTTTGAAGTTCTGGTAGCACTTCTCTGCTCCATCTGCACCATCTTTGAAATTGGTCAAGCCTATGGGAAGGTAAAGCTTCTAAACCCACCTGGCGCACCTCTGTAGCTCGACATCTATTGAGAAAGTGGGCTGATGTGAAAGGAGCGCAGTCCGAAGGATCGGAAGATAACGGACACAAAGGTCGTGAGTGCATTACAGACTATCTGAACAAGTACCGTCACAAGAGATTCATACGTAGGATGCGCTGTACCAACTATCTTATATAACATAGACTTCATCGTTTTTATATTAGATTCCCACAGCCCTCCAAAATTTGGGAGCTCCAGGCGGAATAAACTTTCAAGATATGCCCTCACTTGCCGCGTGTTTGAACTTCGTCACTTTGAAAGGTGACGTATTCATCTCTAAGCTTGTGGGCTGCGGTTACAAAATTCGTGCCATTATCGGAAAACATACATTTTGGTTTACCCCTACGAGCTATAAATCGTTTAAATGCCTGCAGAAAGCATTCTGCAGATAAACTCGTGAGCAACTCGAGATGAATCGCTTTAACGGACATGCAAACAAATAAACAATCGTATGATTTCAAAAATTTTGTATTTCGATTGAAACTGTTTTTTATTAAAATAGGACCAGCAAGGTCGCAACCGGTATTGTGAAAACACACATTCAATTGCAATTTATAATACAAGGAGATTTCCCATTTGCACCTCACTTCGCTTTGGGTGTGAACGAAAGCATTTGACACATTCTCTCTTTATTTTCTTACATAATGCAATCGCACTTATTGGCCAATAGCCATTGCGCATTAGAGACAGAAGTTGAAACTACCTTTTATGAATATCGATAGCAATTAATTCAGTCAATTTGTGGGTTTTTGGGAGAAGCGCTGGGTGACAGCGACAGTGTACGCGAAGTTCGTATGTCTCAGTCTACCACCTACCGGTAAAATATCATCATTATCCAGAAAAACGTTTAATGCACTTAATAAGTTGCTTCTGATACGCTTATGTGACTTATTTTTTAAAACGAGGCATTTAATTCCCTTACGCCTAAATTACCAAGATCGCCTTGGTGTTTAGATCGCAGTTTGTTGATATAGCGAAGGACGAATGCTAAGGTTCTCTGCAGCTTCGCCAGCGACGAAAACTTATTAAGCATCGATTTCAAGAAGTCATTTTGCGAGATACAAGTTAGAGAAACATTGGTTGTTCTTATTTAAAGCAATGGCTGTTACTGTTGATCATTTCTTTGATCTTCCGGTTGTGAGGTAGTTGATTGCAAAATGTTTGGTCCATGGAACCATAAGGGATTGTTTTTTAGCTCATCTATGGATGTTCCACAGGATATAAGATCAGCGGGGTTGTCCTCCGTGTGCACATATCGCCAGTTGTGGGGGTCTGTGCATTCTTGTATAACGGCAATGCGATTCGCCACAAATACTTTAAATCTACGGGGTGTGGATTTAATCCACGCCAACATCATTTGCGAATCGTACAAGTAACAAAATCTAGAAATTTCACTGCCGCGTTTAATTCCAAACGCGGTAGCGTTTGTTGCCTTAAAGGCACCACTGGACCTGGAGCACAAAAGCCTCACAATCACACCATCCGCTTTTGACGTATATGCAAGCACCGAACGCGCGACAGCTCGCGTCTGAGAATCCATGAAATTCAACGCCAAGCACATTTGGAACAATTACTGCGCGTGGTATTTGAAGTATTGGCGTATCTTGTAAGTCTTTTAATAAATCCAGCCACTCAGTCTGGTGCGCGAGTTCCATGCTTTGGTCCCAATCGGTCCCAGACATTCAAATTTTTTGGATTAAGATTTTTCCACGAATGACTACTGGAAATACAAGACCCGAAGGATCAAATAGTTGTGTGACCGCCGCCAACACATTCCGCTTTGTTAAAGTGGAGGTGTTCGTTACCGATGAATACTTATAAGTTATTACGTCAGGTTAAGTTTCCCATTTCAACCCTAGCGCCTTTACGTTGGCTCGTTCTTCTATGGGAAATGTAAAGAATTTGTCTTTAGTATTTGTCGTTTGACATGAACTTTCACGCTTGGATTAGTATATTTGTAACTTGCTCGCACAATCGAATTACTTCTTCTGGAGAGTTACCACCGGTCAAATAGTCGTCGACATAGAAGCCGTTTAAAATGCTATGAGCTGCATAAGGAAATGCGTCAGCATCGCTTACTGCAATGTGCTGTAAGCACTTCGTATTTAATGTGTAAACTAGTACCATTTCTGACTGATCCTCTCGCCACAAAATGCATTGATGCAAGCGTTGATTTGATCAACTTGGATTTGACGGTACATTTTTTCGCAGTCACCTATTAATGCTATAACATTCTCTCTAAAGTTGAGAAGGATGGAAAACAAGTCTCTTTGCACCACTGGACCTAAAAACTGGCAATCGTTCATTGAAGTATTTGTATCTGTTTTAGCACTTCCGTCAAACACTACGCGAAGGTGTGTAGTTGTAGCGTGCGGTCGAACAACCTCAAAGTGAGGCAAAAAATATTTCACTTGGTTAATTTGATTTTTTGGCAATGGTGACATATGCCCTAGCTGAACGTATTCGTGCATAAATTCCTTGTGCAATACCGAATTTTTGGGGCTTTTTGATAACCGGTTTTCTAGGGATAGAAACCAACGCAGGCACCCGAATACGAGTTCCCTAACTTATTGATGTTTGAGGTATCACGCGCAATCGTGTTTGTAAAGTGTTCTTGTGCCAATCTTTCTTCACTAGATAAAAGGGACAATTTTGATCGAGACAGTAGATCTTCCATGTCCCAAAACATATGCAAGTTTTCGTTTAAATCCTTATTGGACACGCACATATGGGCAAGCGCAAGTCGGGAACGCCTATGGTGTTCCGGACAGAATTTGGTAACAGAATCTACCCACAAGTACATAGCCTAAAGTCGTGTTTTGCAGTAGCGGAAGATTATCACTGTCAAAACTTGTATCCGCAAGAAACTGAACTCTTTTTGCAAAAAGGCAACAATTTCAACGACAGTAAGAACGCGATCTGGATAATGACGCCTTAATTTTTCTTTCGTTTCGTTATCTAATTTCGCATATAATATCTGAATAAGTAGCGCGCCTGATAACTGATCGTCTGATACGTTTAAATTACGTAAGCAAAGCAACTCCTTGCTTAAATTATCGGTAAATTCTCTTAAGTTAGCTACGGTTTGTTTTGTTAGTGGTTTCAAATCCAGCACATTTTTTACATCTGATTGTACAATTTGCTTTGGTTTATCATACCATTCCTTAAGAATTTCTAGAGCAATTGCGTAATTTTCGTTTTTGTTACCTATAGCTCACTAACTGCATTGGCAGCTTCGCGGGTTAGGCATGACTTAAGGTACGTTAATTTTTGCATAAACGAAATATCGTGCTTATCAACGATCGAATGAAAGCTATCCCTAAACGAGACATACTCGCTTAGGTTACCACTAAATGTCGGCGAATTTAATTTAGATAATGCCTGAGGAACCTCCAAAAACCCGCTTGAAGGTAAATATTTAGCTGTCTGTACCTCATGCGACTCATTAAAGGCACTTTCACGGACGGACGCGGCACCTAACAATTTGCGCACTTGTTCGTGAAATTCGTTTAAAGAGGGCAATTGGGTAATATCCTGAGATTTTTCTACCAATTCCACGTATATTTCCTCATATTTGTCCTCAGCGAGGGCAAAGATGTGGTTTCGTATTTTAATTCGCGCAAAAGCGATTCATGTAATTGCAGGGGTAGATCCTCAAGAAACTTTTGAATTGAATCTAATTTCGATACTGTACTGGTTGCTTTAATCATAGCCCTAGTAGCGATTTTTTCTTTCGTCATCTTATTCAATTAATGCGTATGAATCTCACAGCGGTATGCCTGATAAATAGCAATGAAATTATTTACGTTACACCGACTTCCAATCCGACAGGACTGTGGTAAGTTCTTTCAGCACGCAGTGGGATGTCCGAATGGAGATGTCCGTTACGATACAGATGCGTTGAAGATTATTCACTGTATATTCAGCTCACTTGTTGATAATTATCACCGCGATTTAATTTATGATTGATTATTAAATCCGGCTCGAAGGACCATTTAATGTTGGTAAATCGATGGCTGTCTGCAGCACCATCGACATTAATCACAATGAGTAACAAAATTAACTGGGTTCACTTTTTATACGGCGAACGAGCAACCGCGGTAAAATAAAATATACAATTACCGAAAGACATGTTAAATACATAAAATGTTTTGCTATGAACCACACTGGTTAATTACAAAACTCTACTACTAACTTAAAAAAAAACAATCCCGTTAATATCTTCCCCTAATAGAGGGATGCACCAATGAGATGCCATTAACTTAGTAAACATTGAAACTAAAATGAGTTATAAAAAATGGACACGGTTCGTGAACGGGGAAAAAATATTTACGCTGTTGGATTAACAGATAGATAATCAAATTAAATTGATAAACTGACAGTATGTCTAATGTAAATTACGGATTGCCCTGATTTCTTATCACTGTTTGAACTTCCGTTCATGACACGATGTGTAATTGAATCAGTATACATAGTTCACCCCGTAGGTGGTAGGCATGTATACTCCATGCCAGCCGGGGAGGTACCACCACCCTTACCATGGGCTCCTTAATATTGGGTCTCCGATTTTCTGAGCTCGGTAAGGGCTGCCGGTTACCTTTTCCATCATCCTTAATCTATTCTCATCCTTATCCTTCCTTCTCGCCCTCACTGTCTTCCTATCGGATTAAAAGTCCCAAATTAAAAAATAAGATGGCTGTGGTTTCTAGGGTTATAAATTCCGGACGTAAAATCCTGCCCCATTCGGATGTCCGGGAGGGCAGGGCCCAAGCGACCTCGGTCATCGAAAGTATCAACTTTCTGATTCACTACTGCAACATCCGCGGTATCAGGTCTAATCTTAATGCTATTCACCAACATCTTGAACAATTACAACCTGATATATTGTTTCTATCTGAAACACAAATCTCCTCGGAAAGCTCCGAGTCGCCCGACTTGCAATTTCCTCAATACCATCTTCACTCTAACTTTCGATATAAAAAATGGAAGTTAGCAAATGTTCAACCTATTCCCAAAAAAAGGTGATAAGACCGATCCCTCAAATTACAGACCAATTGCCATCACTTCCATTTTGTCTAAAATCATGGAAAAAGCCATCAATCAGCAACTGCCCACGTTCCTTGAAACTAACAAACTCCTTAGTGACCACCAATATGGGTTTAGGCAAAGTCGTTCAACAGGCGATCTTCTTTCATATGTGACCCAAGTTTGGAACAATAGAGTAGAGCAGTCCGGTGAAACAGTTGTAGTCGCTTTAGATATCTCAAAGGCATTTGACCAAGTTTGGCATAAGTGTTTACTTGCCAAGCTCACCTCGTTTGGGTTAAATGATACGCTCATCAACTGGGTTTCTAGTTTCCTTGATAAAAGACGAATACGTGTCGTAGTTGATGGCTTTTTTTCAAAAGAAGTTAGCATTAACGCGGGCGTACCACAGGGATTCGTTATAGCGCCTACACTTTTTCTGCTGTACATAAACGACCTTATTTCTTCAACAACTAACCCCATCCATTGCTTTGCTGACGCTAGCACTCTTCACTGTAGTTCATCTCAGTCTACTCATAGTGATAATCCACCTTCTATGTCAAATCAAGAAATTAAAGCTGAAATGGCAAATTCAATCAACAAAGACATTCTACGTATTCTCGAATGGGGAAGCAATAATCTAGTTAAATTTAATGCTAACAAAACTCAGTGTTGCCTTATGTCCGCCAAAAAGATCGATCATTTCCTGTTGTAAGTATGAATGGCTCAGTTCTTAAGTTTTCAGACTCTATTACTCTGTTGGGTATGACTGTATCTTCAAATCTCTCATGGGTTGACCATCTTCTGTCAGCTACCAAACAGCTGCTCGTAAAATAGGCTTTTGTACAGATCTAAGCAGTACTTTACCTCTCGACAACTCCTTCTGCTGTATAAGGCCCAAATTCGGCCTCATCTGGAATATAATTCTCACCTTTGGGTTAGTGCTCCCCAATATGCTCTCGATATCGTTGATCGTATTCAAAAGAGAGCGATTAGGCTTATAAATGACCCGTCCTTAACTTCTCACATACAGTCCCTTGAGCATAGAAGGATGGTTTCAGTTCTTTCTTTGTATTATCGTTATTACAACGACTATTGTGCTGGTGAATTACATTCTTTGATACCATCTCCGGCTATCTTTACGGGAAACACTCGGTTCGCTCATTCACATCATCAGTACGCAGTACAAATCTCCACTTGTCGTACCAAACGGGCGCAATCCACATTTTTCTACACGGCTTCTAAACTCTGGAATGATCTCCCTAGTTCCTGTTTTCCTCTCACTTATGATATGAGAAAATTTAAGGTAGCTGTTCATAGGCATCTATTGGCAATTCATTATCCCTCTATCCATCCTCCTAAGTGTTCCTGAGTGCTTTAGCACGATAGGCCTTATTTAGCCTGTTCAGGTCCACAATCATAAAAAAAAAAGAAAACCCCAGTATAGTACGACCCGGAATGTTATTATTCTTTAAATAATTATTTCGGTTAAATTTCACTATACCATCTTTAGAAATAGATTGTTTATTTTACATACAAAAATACCGTAATATAGTAGAATCATTGCTATATTAAAAGCATAACGTAAGGTAGATTCATAAACGTGATCAATAAACGCATAAATACTAATGGGCCGAAATTCAGCTGGTACCATTTGAATGTTATGCCTCCAGGTGTGCCGAGGCGCTCGGTGTTTTACAATACCGAGCGCTTCGGCGTGCTCCTCCTTCCTATCAGGACAGCTACTATTGCAGCTGTCGTAAGTGAATCTGTGCTCGACCCAATTTAACCCTATTAGATGTATTGAAACATTTACCTACAAAAGTGCTGAAATAAATCCATTTCTTATTCAATAACTATACCGCGCGATCAGAAAACAAGTAAGACTATAATAACGCAATGTTGATTATTATATTTTCACTAACAATACAGTTAATCTGTTTTGAAAACTGATAACTTAATTTTTACCGTATTGTCACCTGTAAATATTTTTTTTGCACAAAGAGAATGTGGAATTGCCCTAAAGTTCCACTATATTAACAACCATCAATTTTAAAGATGTAGTAGATTTTTGTAGAGTAAAAGAAATCCTAGAAACAAACTTCATTAATCAAAAATGTAAAGATTTCAAATCCTATTTAATCCAGGCACTTTTAAAAATGCCGCACGCGTTAGACAAAGTATGTAAAATCCCGCTAATCCGGCATCCGATCGTCCAGCACTTTCAATAATCTGGCATCGGTTTAAGGGTTTAAAAAAGGCTTTAGGGCGCGTTCGGCAGAGTTCGCAGGCAATCGGCAAACGTCCACCTGTCCACCATTTCGTGTCATCTAGTGCTCACTTGTCAGTGTACTGTGCAGCTTCTGCCGTGTTGTCATGTAGTACAGCAATTTTATTACTGTATATGTGTGTATTGTACAGTAGTTTAATGCTTTTTTTATGAACATTGACTGTTGTGCAGGTATTACACTTTAATTACAACAGTGTTATATATTGTTTTTGTGCAATGTTTTCTAAACCAAACACTCTAAACGAGCAGTGAAGCGTAAACATGTTACGCTTACAGTACAATAAAAGCTAGAAATAATTGATCGGATTGAGAAAGGTGAGAATAGAAATAAGATTATTGAAGAATATAATGTTGGCTCTTCAACAATCTATGATATTAAAAAAAATAAAGAACAACTTAAAAAGTTTGCATTTCAAACTGTGGTGGTAAAAGACGTGGATTCTAGAAACTGCATGTGTTTTTTCTGATGAATAGCTATATTCATTTAAAGTTCATCATGGAATTTGGAAGCTTGACGTAGCTGGAGAGTTAAGATCGGCAAATCAAGATGCAGCTGAAGAATACAAAGATATTTCGACAATTTTGTAGAAGAATATGAATTATCTGCAAGCCAAATCTATAATGCCGACGGAACGAGACTACTTTGGCGTTGTTTGCCTAATCCAACATTGACAGGGAAAGATGATTGACAGTTTTACTGTGTTCAAACACTTCAGGTGACCACATGTTGACTCCTTATGTTATCGGGAAATACAAAAAACTAAGAGCTTTTAACGGGTTTTTAACTTCCGTGTACTTTATGGAGCTCAGTCTAATACATGGATGAAGTCAGATTTGTTTAGAGATTGGTTTTTTCACCACTTCGTACCTTCTGTGAAAGACAACTTAAAAACACTTGGTTTTCCTGAACAGAGCAAAGTTGTTTTGTTACTGGGTAATTGTAGACCCACCGTCCTGCGTCTGAATTAATCTCAGGGAACATATTCACCCGTTATCTTCCATCAAACATTACATTCCTAATTCAGCCAATGGATGAAGGAGTAATTCAGAATTTCAAAAGTTTTTAGAGAGCTTCTTTTATTCAAGGGGTTATCAACTCAGACTGTTCAGTGGTCGATTTTCAAAAGGGGTTTACCGTTAAGGATGCAATTTTTGCAATCACCTTGGCGTGGAATAAAGTTGTCTTCCACTCTTCAGAAGTATTGGCTAAAACTCTAGGCAAGGTCTACGAAGACGAAACAGACTCAACTATTCCAATCGAAAATGATACCGTAATTAACCTGTTGGATAGTGCAGAAAATGAAATGCGTAATTTGCCGAGAGATGAAGTTTGTGAATGGATAAACATTCACAAGGAAGAACATGTAGTCGAAGAAGTAACAGATGAACTGATAGTAGAAAGTGTAATAGGGCCTCAACAAGAACATCAACCACCTGACATCGAATCCGATGAAGAAGAAGGGGCTGACGCATCAAATTCAACAGCCCATACCTGGAACTAAGCAGCTGCCGCTATTGATACATTTATAATATTTGCTGAATGCAGCAAATCCTACAGCGCTGCAGAACTTGTTAACTCGTGTATTGTCCGTAATGAATTTTTAAGAAAAATATGATTCAAAAAAACAAAAAGACATTAGGTTTTATTTCTTAGCAATGCGGTAAAGTATACATTACCATGTTGTACGTGTTGTATAAAAGTATAGAACAGTGCTAACTGTAGTACTAACTGTGTGCACTTGTAGTACACTATACTGTATACATACTGTATTACATAATATACGCAATAAAGTAACTGCACTGTATGTATTAAAATATAATATAGTACATACTGTAAATCTACTTTCTGGTTGAAATGTTGTTTTGTTTTTAACATTTTCCACCACTACCGAAATCGGTAGTTAGCGGTATTTCCGCTATTCTCGCAATAACGGCTATTTTTAGACGACCCTCAGTAATCCGGAATTTTCGGTAATACGGCACTGCGAAAGTCCCAACGTGCCGGATTAGCAAGCGTCTACTGTACAGTGTGAGTCAGCGACAAGTTTCATATTCGATTATCTGTCACACAATTAATTTTGTCGAAAAAAGCCGGGACAGGTCGATTTTTATTTTAAAGGGGACATATTTTCATGTAAGTCATTCGCAATTGACATTAGTCGGGGGCAGTACATTTAAAAATCTTAATTGTGACTCATCATTGGAAACGGTTGTCATGGGGAATACGCCACACTTGTTTTTTTTTAAATCCAATGAAATTTGCACCTTCTATGATCATCCAAAGCTTTTTCTAATAAATTTTTAACGAAATGAGCGTGCTGTGGAAAAATGTTGTCAAACTTGGACAGCGATTAATATGTTTAAGTAAATAGTATCACTTAATTCTAAAAGTATAATCTACACTTTACAAGAAAGGATAGAAACTATTTCTCTTTATCATGAGAACAATTGTTCTGCTACTACTGCTGCTAGAATATTTAATAATAGACATCAAGGAAAAAATACATCTCATACGTACATTTCAGGCTGCCAAGAATGAAGACATTCAAATTGCTGTTTTGGGTTATGTGGCACTAAATCCCAGAGCAAGTACTCGTCAATTACCACATCATACTGGAATGTCCCAGTCATCTGTGTGTCGAATATTAAAATCACAAAAATTTCATTTATACAAAATCCATCTTATGCATGAACTCAATAAATATGACGATGATCGCCGACTGGAATTCTGTGACATTATGACTCAACGTTTGATGGATAAGGAACTTACTATACAACATTTATTTTTCCGATGAGAGTGTTTTCTTCTTAAATGGAAATATTAGTCGACAAAATTGAGATGATGGAGCAATAGTAATCTTACAATAACAAGAGGGTCACAACACAATATCCTGAAAAGTCAAACGTTTGCAGAAATTTACCTTATGTTCGTTGCACTTAATAATTATTTCATACCGAAGGCAACTATTTATTAATTGTTATAACATATCAAATAATAAAATAATTGGTCCACTTTTTTTTGACAATAACATAAATGGAGTTATTTAAATTTGTTGGAGGAGCATATTGAACCCATGATGACGGAGGCAATTGAAAATGATCCCAATTATTCCGAAGTTGTTATTCATTTTCAACAAGATGAGGCTCCACCAAACTATGCTGTTGCAGTTAGAAAGTTCTTAAACGCAACGTTTCCAGGTCAATCGATTGAAAAGAGGGGTCCCTTGGAGTGCCTAGCAAGTTCACCTAGGATTTTTTTGTTTGGGGTTACTTGAAGAATAAGGTTTACTCGACAGTTTCCAATTTTTTTATAAGAGTTACGGGAAAGATTAGTGAATGAAAGTCGATTAATAACGCCAGAGATCGTGACTAATGTGCGAAGGGAATTTGAAAGTACGCTTTACTTCTGTATGGAGGTTGGTAGTGAACATTTTGAGCATTGGTAAAGTGACTAATTGTACTTTCAATACTTTAAGGTTATTTAAATGGCTCAGATATCAGTACAAAGTTATTAGTTTTGTATGGTCACAGAAGGGACAAAACAAACCTGTGGCGTATTTCCTATCACAACCGCATTCCAGCGATTGGTCACAAGGACTTACCTGAAAATGTGATCCCCTTAAAACAAAAACCTGCCTGTCTCGGCTTTTTTCGGTGAAATCAATTATGTAACAGATAATTGAATATGAAAATTTCCGCTAACTCACCCTGTATAATGCGTATAATGTAAAAGCTTACCTACCGCACTAACTATTTAATAAGTTATTATTAAGCAAAGCCGAAAAGTTGAGATAACAGATTGCGTTTTACCAAAGGAGATTATAGCAATGTTACTACTTCTTGGAACGCAAATATAGATATATATATATATATATATATATATACGTACGGAATTTGAGATCATGAAATACGAAAGGCGGATCTAACAAAGCTAAGATACGTTTTTCGTACTTAACACCTCACTGATCTGAAAATAATATTAAGCGACACATAACGTATACCGCGTGGCCCAAATTTGTGGCTTGTTATTAGGAATTTAAAAAATGTTAATAAGTAATCATTCATTTTCTGAGCTGCATCGGATAAAATTATTTACAACTTTCAGAGGTCCCCCTTTAAGGTCCCTACAGGACCGTACTTCGTTTTTTAAATAGAACCCCTATATTTTTATTGCGGATTTAGATTCCCCCTTAAAAATTAAAGGGCCTTTGTACACCATTTATGAGGCCTACGAAGAATAGTTACAGTTAGTCGCTATTCTTCAAAAATTTTGAGCGTTGCAGAGGTTTAATAAAATATTACTAATTAATTAACACTACACTACAGGATGTTTTTTCTTTCGGCGCCGTGTTATCGAATAATTGCGCTACGTTGCAAACTAATTTAATTCCGGTTTTAATTACGTTTAACTATAAAAAATAGCTGTCAATTGAAAATTGAGGAACACTTTTTTTTTTAATGGGATGGTGTATTTTTTATGATTTGTTTAGAGCCAGGAAAAAAATCTCGTTAAAATGATATGTGCACTCGCTATACCTAAAGTTCATATTTTAGGAGACATTTTACATTTATTGATAATTAGGAGAATATCTGTAAAGAAACGTATCAAGTAGTCTATGGAAACCATTTTTTTAGTAAAACCCCGTGAAGAGACCACTAATTATAAGCAATAAGGGCGGTTGTATAAAGTCTAGTTGAGTTCGAACCGTCGCGTCGGTTGAATGCAAAACTGTGTTGTAAATTTTGCATTCAACCGACGGTTCAAACTCAACCTTTAGTCAACTAGACTTTATACAACCGGCCCTTAGTCTTGTAAACTCAACACTTGATGCAATTGTACATAATATAAAATTTGTTTTTTAATGTTTTTCTGAACTGTTATTGTTCTACTTAATTCATAAATCTTGCTCAAGTCTTGTTGACTTGAGCATAGATACATTAGCTAAACTTGTCATTACTCTCACTTCATTTTAGATCACTAAGATGGCGTTTCTTGTTCCATATTGTCCATAACTTATTGCTCCTGTACTTTCAAATCGTTTCTTCGATTTTGAAAAGTTTTTAGTTATACCTAGCCTAAGAATTTTGTCTGCGTATAATCTTGAAGATTATTGAATAAATTATTTTTATTCCTATTAATAAAGCATAACTTACTAATTTATTTTTAGAATAAATTATTTACTAGGTAGAATAGCAAAAAATGCTTCATTGGACACTAGAAAATGCGTATGATTAGTGGTCTGTCCACGGGTCTTTACTAAAAAATTGTTTCCATAGACTACTGGGTACGTTTCTTTACATAAATTCTGCAAATTCTCAATAAATGTAAAATATCTCCTAAAATATTAACCTGAGGTATAGGGAATTTGTTCCTGGTTCTAAAGAAGTCATAAGTAATATACCATCCCATTAAAAAAAAAGGTTTTCCTCAATTTTCAATTAACAAGTTCGCCAGCTATTTTTTATAGTAATTAAAACCGGAATTAAATTAGTTTGCAACGTAGCGCGATTATTCGATAACACGGCGCCAAAAGAAAAAACATCCTGAAGTGTAGCGTTAATTAATTATTAATATTTTAGTGAACCTCTGCAACGCACAAAATTCTTAAACAATTGCGATTAACTCTCAAACTATCATTCGTAAGCGTCATAAATGCTGTACAAAGGCCCTTCAGTTTTTAACGGGGGATCTAAATCCGCAAAAAAATGTAGGGGTTCGATTTAAAAAAAACGAAGTACGGTACAATTTATCTCAGGAAATGAATGGCATTTACTTATTTACTTTTCTTAACATTCCTAATAATAGGAGGGTTATCGAAAAAGCAACAAATTTAGACCACGGGTATATATATATATATATATATATATATATATATATATATATATATATATATATATATGTGTGTGTGTGTGTGTGTGTGTATGTGTGTGTGTGCTGTGTGTGTGTGCCTTGCGCGTGCGTGTGTGCGTGTGTATGTGTCTGTGCCTGTATCTGTATATATATATATATATATATATATATATATATATATATATATATATATATATATATTGTGTGTGTGTGTGTGTGTGTGTGTGTGTGTGTGTGTGTGTGTGCGTGTGCGTGCGTACGTACATGTGTGTGTGTGTGTGTGTTGGTGAATTTCAGGTTTCCCCGAGTGTAGTATGCAATACAGCAATACTACAATAACGATGTACCGGCAGCAGAATCTAAAATCGCCATCTTCAGGTTCTATTTAACTGCTTGGCTTAGTTTGGTGTTACTTGAATCAACTGATGTCATGTTACCCGGCTTCCCGTCTATATCTAGTGTTGTATACTTTCACCACTTTCACTTCTTTCACTTTGACAACTTTCCTTTTTTTCGGTGTTGCTTGCTTTTTTCCTGCTTGGGGAGCGGAAGGATCACCTACTCAACAGCGTCCACAACATAAAGAATTGCAAGCGACACCAAGAAGACGGAATAGATGATAGTAACCGAAGTGTAAGATGTATAAATGATGATAGCATTAACCAGATGTAAACAGGAGACTGGTCAGCAGGACATGAGGTCGATTCGAGCGACACGGAGAGAAGCCAAGCAGCTCAAGACCACCTGAAGGTGACAAATATGTCATATTTGTCAATGTGTTAGATGTTAACTGTTTTAGAGATTTATGATTGCGTTTTAATTTTAATTGTTTGTATTCCACCAAATATAAATTCACCCAAATTTGAAATACATGGATGCGATGTTTAAGTTTTTGGTGTTTAAAATATAATAACAATTCGCTTAATTGCTTTCTTAACAAAATTTGTGAAAATAATAATTTTTTTTTAATGATACATTATAACGTTTATTTTTAAAAACGACCTTCAAATGTTTAAGTTGATACTATAACCGGATGGAAGAAAACTAAAATCATCCTTGCTTCGTTCGTTGCGTAAATCGAATGCTTCTCTGGTGACATCTCGTATCTTTTCGGGATTATGGGACAATGCTCGTCAATAAATAATCAAAACTGTGTGATAAGTTTTTAAGTTATTGAGATGGTAAGTTAACAAACTGATTTCTTTTGTCTCTAAACTTTCTCATTTTAATGTCCATTTTAGTGTGGATCTACTGGTTTTTTAAAACTTAATATACCTAGTTACAAGTACAAATAGAAGCGTTTATTCATATACACATGTGATCCTAAGTAAATTAACTTAAGTGAACCGTGAATAATTCTTTAATTTTTGAATAGCTTCGAAACTATTACACTTAGTCACAGTCACCTATGCAAGCTGCATTAGTTACATTACACACACAACTACTAAGGCTTGGCTGCAATAAATGATACACATTACTCTATAGATATTTTGGCAAATTTCGTAATCGAACTTCTACCTTTTCTAATTTAAAATTGTTTAACATTCAATAAACGATTTCTTTCATTTCTCTATATACGATAAATGAGAAATTTATATTTTGTGTGTCCTTCTGTATACAATATTTGTATAAATAAATTGGTGCTTATATAAAGGTTTATATATTTGTGAATAACGTCTTGTCAGTATTAGATTTACGGGTAAGTAGTACGTAAAAATCGAGTGTACGTGCAAACATTTGAGAATGCCGAAGATCTTCGTGAAGCTGTTCCTGCAGCATTTGGTAGCATTTAACGCCAAAAACTACGCAGAGCAATTGCGTCGACACTACGCAGGGCACAATTATGTTTAGAAGGAATGGTCAATTGTTTGAACATCTTTTATAATTGGATAATTATCTCCAATACTATTACCTGCTTAACTGTTGTTGTTATCTATTATTTGTCGTTTCTTCATGTTTCACGGCCTACTTATTGTTAGTCTTTAATAAAATACATTTTTTAATTTTCTTTGTTGTTTTTAAAAATAGATAGTACATGTGCTATATCATTGTAAAGAGGATAAAAAACACGATTTCAAAGCCGACTTGTCGTTCCATAAGAAAAATTTAATTTAGGGTTGAAAATAAAAATAGAAAGTGCAAATAAAAATCCAAATTTATATTTAAATTCTGCATAAAAATATCTTAAGTAAGTGCAAATAAAATTTATATGTCTAATATAACAAAGATATTACAAGAAAAAGAAATTTGACATTTTTCTTTTTCTTGCCATAAGACTTAAAATACATGGAAATATGGAAATTGGAGAGTGTCCTATAATTTCACTAATCCTTAGAGTAATTCATCTAATTTAACCAAATCTGTATCTTTTATAATAAGCGAGATCCCCATGCTGGAAATGTTATCTGGGATACGTTGTATATATATATATATATATATATATATATATATATATATATATATATATATATATATATATATACATTTATTTGTGATGTAATGATTATCTGATTATAATAATTGAAATTTACTAGTAATATAAATTTGCATTGAAATGCCAGCATTAATATCGTTATATGTTTAAATTGTTGGGCGCCATCATCAAAATATTTGATGAAATATTAAGACATCTCATAATTATACTTGCCTCGACTAGCTTTATCGCCTTCATACTACTGGGGATAGGGTTCAATAGCATGTTTAGTTAAATATATATTCTTTTACTAAATTCAATTATAAACACCTAATGATTCAAAATATGTGTGATATTAATGCATTATAAGTAGCTATTTAGCAAGTTACGCGCAAGCAAGTTCCATAGATAACCTTTGTAATTGTACATGAACAACATAGATGATGCAATTGCTAAATTTAAGATAAGTATGTTTTTTTATTCAAATAGTACTGAATTATCATAAATTTAATATTCAATTGCACTATATCCAGCCTTGTGCACAGACCCTTTTTTATCCTTTACATTCAAATACATGTGAAGTTAAATGACATCACTATTCAACGTACTAACCTCAATTTCCATTAAATTAAAAAGGATTATAAACTAACATATTAACATCATGTTCTTTTAGTTGGACTGCTTCCCCTCTACAATTGTATAATTATTCTGCAGCATTGGAACTTCATTTTATCGAAATTGATGGCTGCATTGTATCGCTTACATTTGGAAAACGGAAGCACTTAACTTTAAAAAATTATTATTTCAAAAAAATAATAATTGGCTCGTAGGTAATTGCTTTAAATAATAGCAATAATTTTATATTAATCTCTCTTAGTTAGGTTTTGTCAATACTCGGTTAATTTATTTCGGTTTAAAATTAAAATACGAAATCACTTCGTTAACCACAGAATTTTATTTACAATCGAAAATATTCACAGGTTATTATTTACATCATAACAGAAGCCCGTTATAATCATACGATAACCACACTTATTATTTAATATACGATTATGACAATTTTCAGTACAAATAAATATTTCTATAGTAACATACCAATATACATAAAAACTTACTGATCTGTGATTGGTTCAATTCATTTTTGAAAATGTAAAATTTCTATTTTTAGTCATAACTTAGGCTTCTTTTCTAACCTTTTGACCTTTAACAATTCAAATTTGATCAAAACCTGTGATCCATACCTAATTCTAAAAACTATTTTTACTTAAAACTAAATTGTTCAGTGTTCCACGGAAAAACTAATAACAGAAATGGAATCATTGACTCAAACTACATAGGAATGCACATATTTCCAATCTGAAATGTCTATTTTAACACAAGTTCTATCTCAAGTTTCGTTAACTTTCTAGTATAACCTCAATTTGCAGTTTTTCCATAAATTTACACTTATAATGTTAAATTTGATGTGAGCACTTGCGAACCACTTGATTAAGTAAGTTTACTTCATTATCTTTATACTTTTGCACTTGTATCACTCTGAAGTTCTACAAATCCTTTTAATTTTAGCTTTTTAACACATCGATGCCATGCGTATATGTCCATCTATGTTGAGTAGTAAAACTTACAATCTCTTTGTTTCAGAATAGAAGATCGCTGTGGTATAAACTGGATTATCCATGTATACTTAACTACAAGCATATTATATAATGAAACTGTGTGTTTTTATATTCCGACATTGTTCGGACATTCATATTATGAAATTTTTCTGTGTCATTTAATTATGCTCATGTTTTAATGTAATTGAAATTGGAACTACATAGCTAATAACTTGCTCTGTAACTACTTATGTGCCTAGATTTAAGTTATATGATAATTTTGTACACTGCGCTTTACCATATGTGCACGTTTTATTTGAATACAATTATGTTACATTATATTTTTCTTTGACTCAAGCTTGTATTTTTCTATCACCAGTATTTTGCTTATTTTAATTCATATATATATATATATATATATATATATATATATATATAATGTAACGTAATAATAAATTCGCAGTCATTGCAAAGTATAAATAGTAAAATGTAATATTTTAATACACACATAAAACGATATTCTCTTGGGGTTCGAACTCACGGCCTCGTGTTATCTGGACACGCGTTTCCAACTTTCCAACTATGCTATCGAGAGACTGAAAACTATTGATATACATTTCATTATGTATGTATTATTTTTAATTTTGTTGATATATTAAATTAACATGTCGCTAAGGTTGCACACATAACAATCACCTAACTGGTATAAATTGTAAACTATGAAATATTTAATGAATTCGCATTCATTGTATAGTACATAGTAAATTTAATATTTTAATGCAAACATATTCTCTCGAATCGGATTTCAACCCACGGTCTCGTATTATCTAGACACGCGCACTTTCAACTGCGCAACCGAAAAATTGAATACCATACGATTGAAATCTTATTATGTATGTATTATTTTTAATTTTGGTATTATATTACATTAACATGGTACAGTTACTATTTGTGCATAGTCATATAGCCCGCATATTGATAAGGGTGCACAGATAACAATCACGTAACTGATATAACTGTCATTGATGAATGCAAATAGGGATAGTAAACTATGAAAGTAATAATGAATTCCCGGAAAAACCCTGCCAAATAGGACCGCTAAGCTTTAGATATTACATTTGGATACCCGAGCAGTTTATGGTATTACATTTGAATCCCCAGGCGGGCACCAAAGTAAAATGCATTAAACTGCTCTGGCCTCAATAATTGTTTATTATACTCCAAACAGCTTTTGTTTTAGTACTTAATTTTAGATGCAATGTACATCTTCAGTAATTATACTATTTTTCCACACAGATAAAAAATGTTTGCACTTATTGCTGTCGTTTTTAACCTTTTGTTAACCATGGTTTATGCAAATTGTTTTTACTTACTTTAACGCATTTAAAGTAATTGTTGAAGTGATACGTTAGTATGTTTGAAAAAACGGTAAATGTTTTATCAGATGTTTTAACAATCATATAGTATAACCTATAAAACTTTTCTTCTAAGGTTAACTTAAAACAATTAAGATTATTCGGCTAAAGGCAAAATTAAAAATTTAAAACGTTATTAAGGTAATACCAATATATGTAATTTTGCACTCATCGGAGACATAAATTAAGATACTTACTGTAAATTGAAAGCTCTTTTTTTATTAACAGCTTTTAAGACATTTTAAAGATTAACGACAGGTATAAGCCAGACATGCATAGGTCATCGGCCACTCATTTTTATTAAATAATTGAAATACAAATAATTAGAAAATTGCACTTTAATATCATGTGTAAACCTACTAACTAAAACAAGAACCGTAATTATTTTTATATTAAACAAATCAAAGTAAAATTTGCAAAGTTTCAGGACTTCCTATCTCATGCCGTTCTTAAGGTACCCGGCAAAACCATTGAAATCAGTACACACGGTACATGGTTAGTACAGGGCAGTTCGAACCTCGGTTACGAACGTAAGGCCCTATCCAGCGTAAGCGTTTTGCGATTTTTATTACAATCGCTTAATTTCACAAAAAAGAACTTAGCGTTTTTCGCTCATCGCTTCCGGCATCGTGATCTTCGCGCTTCGGAGGTAGATCTGCTACTGCTTGCATACAGATAATACAAAGAAGCGGTCATCAGAAGAGAGTCTACATTCTAACAGCAAGCAGGAGCCGCAGGAATCTATCGGGAATAACGCAAAGAAGCATCCAGGACACCGAAAGAGTCTTTATTCCTCGGGGTGTGAGACTGCAACTCGACGGGGACCCGGCCTTCTCTTAAACACCTTTATTTCTTTTTATTTCTGTCTACTACCCTAACTAACAACAACCGGGATGGTTAAGCAAGGTCGCCACCGAGCTACCCTAACGGTTGTATCCCCAACCCCCGACGCCATCCGCCTACCAGCACCACCAACCACATCCTAAACTCCTTACACCTATGCACACACATTCGCCTCACCACCACCATCCTCACGCACACGTTCCCATTCAAACGTCTTTTCCATATCCACCACATCCACACATTTCTACATTTCCACACGTTCCAGCTCTTCCACAAAACCACCCAAACCCGCTCACACACACAGCCGCTCTCTTACCTATACCTGTTCACACACATACCCGCTCTCATACCTACACCTTCCCTGCCTTGATTCCTATACCCGTTTCCCCCAATCCTATACCCTCACGCTCCCAATCCTCGAGATATTGCATCCGCAATATCCCAAAATCCATTAAAATCCAAAAATCTCTTTTTAATTCCTTGAAATCCCTGGTTGAACTTAACGTTAAACCACAACCAAACCTGTCTCTTAGAGACGTCCTCTCCCTTTCCGGATGGTAAGCAGCTTAGGCTGCGACACCACCTCGGCGACCCAACCGTTACCCTCACCCAACTCTCCGGTCCCCGATTACCTAACACCACTCCTAGAGCTCCTCCTTTTCCTGCGTGATTCATCACGTAGATAAGGACATCCTAGCCCAAGAGATCCTTGATGCGATCGATCTTCCACAAGTGAAGAAGGCCGTTCGCATCATCTCAAAGGCCACAAACAACCCAACTTCCCTAATCCGCATCATAACTCCTTCCCAAACCACTCTTGAGTTCCTCCTCGCACAGGGTGCACTGGTGCGAACCCTCCTTAATCTCGCAACCGCTCCTCAAGTATTGCTCCACCTGCACGCAGGTGGAGCATACCGCTGAGGAATGTCCCACCCGGTCCATCCGCTGTCCTAACTGTGGCGAAAGTCACAGTTCCACCTCATGTAAATCCTCGGCAAACCCGAAGTGTAACAAATGCGGGGGAGCCCATCCCACCTACTCCTTCCAGCGCCGGAAGCGGCGGGAACCTCCCAGTTCCCCGTCGAAGATGGGACCCCTCGACCCTATCCTGTCTGAAGAGTCCGACTCCAAAAGACACGGCCAACCTGAAACCACCTCCTGACACCGAATCCCTTTCCATCAAGGACTGCTTACAATTCCTTACCCACTCTTTGACCCAGATGTTTCCCCACCAGCGAGATAGGGTTATTGGAGCCTTAGACCCGCTATTCCGCAACTTCTTCCAACGGAGGATCAGCACCTGCGTATCCGGTACGCGGATGAAGGTCGCCGTTATCCGACAACCCAATCCTTAACTCCTCAATGGATATCCTAGCAGGGCCATTAATGCCAGGGGCATGCGTCGGAAACGCCCCTTAATGAAACAGTTCTTACACTCTCATAGTATCCATATCCTTTTGATAACTGAAACCAAACTCACACCAAGATGCACCCTTAATTTCGACACCTTTCACAACTATTCAAACAATAGCCAACTTGGAACCGCCCTCTTAGTTAAAAATTGCTTCCCATCTACTCCCTTTCAACTTCCAGCGCACCTGCAGCATCTTGAATGCGTTGCTGCGACGGTGCACTTTCCCACTCCTATAATATTTATTTCCTACTACAACCCGCCTGGCCACAACACCCTCTCCGATGACTTTTAATTTACGCCTCAAGCCTTCCAAATGCCGTTATCCTAGGTGATTTTAAAGCCCGCCATACCCAATTTGGTGACACCGCAACTCACGGCAACGGTAACAGGCTAACATCCACCCTGTTGCAGTTGCCGCTCTTGCGAATCGTCAACAAACAGCCCACATACTTTGATCATTTAGGTGCCTCAATAGTAGATCACATCATAGTTTCCGAACCAATAGCTCACTATTTCGATCGAGAGTGCTTTCTAGGCACCACGATCACATCTGATCACATACCCCTACTGGTCAAAACTTTATTCTGTCCAGCTCCTTCCACACCTCCTCAATACACAGTCATTAAAGATTTTACGAAAGCCGACTGGAATGTGTTCTCTGATCACATCTCCAATAACCTTCCCATACCCAATCTTCAAACGACCCAAGACCTCGAGAGAGCCATTAGAGACCTAACTTCCGTAATTGCGGTAGCGGTCGATACCTCTATACCATTAAAAACATTGACATTTCCCGCAAACCGCTCATTGTGAACTGGATCAAAGAGAAAAGACCATCAATCAATCAATTCTTGCGATCCAGGGATCCGGCTGTCAAGACCGAATACAATCGGCTCAACGCCTTAATCAGACGAGAAGCCAACAAACACGCCGAAGACCCCTGGTCCAAATCCACCTCTCAACTAGATTATAGAAATGGCAAACTCTTCTGGCAACAGTTCGATAGACTGACCAGAAGAAAAGTAAACCCTAAATCACGCCTTACTGACCTTCAGGGCAACCTAATCTCCTCTGACCAAGGAAAGGCCGATTTCTTTGGTCACCACCTTCAAACCATTTTCCTCGAGGGTCGCCTTGAAGAGTTCCGCAACCTTAACATTCCTGAACCCCAACTCCATAACGAGAGTCCCTTTTATACCCCCATCACGCCCGACCAGGTCCACACGTATTTTAAAAAAGGAAAAAACCCAGCCCCAAGTCATGACGGCCTAAATAGGAAGATCCTCCGGCACCTACCCTATCCAACCCTCTGTCTACTATCCGACGGACTGAAAATCGGCCACCACCGTTATGATACCAAAACCCCACACTGACCTAACCTCACCCTCCTCCTATCGACCCATTTCCCTCCTGAGTTGCCTCGGAAAATGCTTTGAGCAGATTCTAGCCAAGCGACTCAGGGACCACTTCCTAACAGCCAATTCGGCTTCCGTCCCAACCGAACGTGTCACGATCCCTTGTTAAAGCTGCTTACCGAGACCAGCAAAACATTCAACACAAGCAATGCAATCTGGCTGTTTTTGGACATTAAGCAAGCATTTGACAGGGTCTGGCACGCGGTCTCCTGCACAATATCCGAAAACTAAACATTCGCGACCCCTTCTCCAAACTCCTACTCTCGTACCTGACCAACCGGTGAGTTCGGGTCAAAGTAGGGAAAACCTTCTCAGATCCTTTCGAACCTACAGCAGGCGTACCGCAAGGTTCTGCCTTAGCCCCGATCCTCTACACTACCTTCGCATCCGATATACCTGAAGTCACTCAACCCGGAGTAGCCGTAGCGCAGTTTGCGGATGACACCGCCTTCTGGGCGGTTAATCGGAACAGCGAAACGGCCTCCCGCATCATATCCAAAACCCTACAGAACTTCACCAACTGGGCTAACCGGTGGAGAGTCTCCTACCAAGACCCAAGCAATCCTCTCTCGCCATCCTCATTACACCGAAGATAAGTGCCCAAAGCTTGACTCCAGAAATGTGCCCCTCACTCTAAATCAGGAAAGACTCCCTCTCCAAGATGAAATCACCCACCTAGGAATCCTTTTTACACGAACTCTCAACTGGCTCCCGGATGTTAAAAAAACCCTCAACCGTATTAGGAACCGCGCAAACCTACTGGGCGCCCTCCGGGGTAGAAACAGAGGTTGTCACCCCAAAACCCTGTTACACACATATAAAACATATATCCGCCCTGTTATGGATTTCCGAGCTCCCATATACACAAACATAAACCCCAATCACCTTTACTCCATCGCTTCCTGTGAGCGCCGAATTTTCCGACACATATACCGGTTACCCTTCAGGTACCCTAACACCCTTACCATTCAACGCACCAATATATCCTCAATCACACATAGAATCCAAACCCTTCAGAAAAATTTTACCAACAAAAGAATTTTCGGCGATACCATCCCAACCAAAGAGATCCTTATCACTCCTTATAACTACCGCTTTCCCCCATTCCCACGAAGGAAACCCAAGCTCAAATTGAAACATCCACCCGCCATCCTCGCACAACTCCTCGACGACCTCCCCAAGGATATAGAAGAATCCCTTGACAACGTCCCGTATGCCCTCCGCATCTCCACGTCTATTGGATGACGACCCCAGCAAGATACCGGCCAACGAATATAAGCACACCAACCACGCTACACACACCACAACCACCATGCACACTTAACCTATTAACACATTCATTACTCAATAAAACCTAAATAACTATTTCTTTTTTTACACCCAAAATAACCACACCTCATGATTGTACAATAACACCAAACACCACAACACAACAAGAAATGACCAGGGCTGAAGAGGAGAAGGACTCCTGAACAGTCCACAAATAAGTAACATAAGCTAACAATAAGTAAATACTAACACGTAAGCATGAGCATACTAACAAAAAAAAAACATGGTTAGTACAATTACCTTTAACATTTTACTACTTATTTAGATTTTAATGTTATTCAGAATAAGTTACGGAATGGGATAAAAACGAAAACCTTTGGAACACTTTTAAAGAATGGAAAAGTGGATACTTACTTTTTGTTAGAGTCATACCTTCCATAATAGTTTACATCATTTTAAAAATGTTATAAATATAATTCAAAACTTGATAATTGTTTCAGTAGTTGTTGCTTAAAATCATACAAAAGCAAACATGCACATTATCTATATTAGTGCTGTTTGTAATTTACTAAAAAAATATTGGGTTATTAAACTTATTTTAAATTTCAGAATCAGAAAAGTAGAAATGGCCTGTCTTTTCGCTAGAATTTGTATATTTATCAGTTTGTTTAAAATAACGTTTATCACTAATATGCTTTTGCACTTGTAAACTATTGGTTAAAATAATTATTAACTACTGCAAAAAAACTGTTTTATTCTACACCTCTATTTTTCATACCGTGGAACGACAATGAAGAATCTGATTTTGCGAACAGCGACCTGCCATATATCTACAGAAATCCCTTACATAGAATTTAGTGTTACTAAACATTTTTACCATTCATACTGTTCATTTTATTAAATTTCTTACCTAAAAAATTTAAAATTAAGGAATTGAGTTAATAAAAAAATGCTAAACTACATTCGCGAACCCCAGAATTTAGTTCTTGATCAACGAAAGCATCCATTTTGCCGCGTCAACAGCGAAGTCGGTGTGTAAATGTAGATTTTGGACAATGTTCAACCCAAATACTGACTAGACAGCTGGCAATCAAGTTTGCCGTGATCTCAACCAAATTAGTGTGCAAATATAGATTTTGTGCCATATTCTGCCAACAACCACGTACCACACAACATAGTTCTTGATGATCGAGAGAATCTGTTTTGCTTCGTCCATAACAAAATTGGTGTATAAACGTAATTTTGAGAAAGATTCAGTCCAAACACTGATTAACATGTGACAGAATTTATGTATGGGCCGTCGATATTATCAATTGTGTCGTCATCCTCACGAAATTTCTGTTTAAATATGGATCTAAGGTAATATTTGGGTTAAAATTTTGAGCAAGACTCACGAACCACAGAATTTAGCGCCTTATCATCCAGAGAATTCATTTTGCCGCGTCCCCAACGAAATTGGTATATAAGCATAGGTTTTGAACAATTTTAGCTCAAGTACTGACCAACATGGATGACAGAATTCAATTCTTTCACCATGAAGACAATCAATTTTGCTTTGACTCATGGACCACAGTATTTAGCTCATGATCATGCCGAATCTCCATCGGAATTGGTATAGAAACATAGGTTATGGTCAAAATAGTGACGAAAATTTAGCTCTGTATCATCGAGAGTACCTAATGTGCGCATCTGCAACAAAATTGGTCTATAAATATAGATTTCGGACAAAATTTATCTCAAAACTGACCAACGCGTAACATAAAATAGCTCTTTGCTGTTGTGGCAATCAATTTTGCCGTGACCGTTATGAAATAGGTATGTAACTGCATATTTTGGACTATATTCGACGTAAATACTAACAGACTCTCGCGGGCCTCAGAAATGAGTGCTTCATCTTCCAGAAAATCCATTTTGTCCGTCCACAACAAATCTATGCATAAACATAGATTTTGTGCAAAACTTAGCCCAAATATTGACGTGACAGAATTTGGACTATATTTGGGCTAAATGATTACCAACAGTGACGTATAATAGGATTTACCTCTTCATCGCAGAGAAAATCCATATTTGCGCGTCCCCAACGAAGTTGTTGCATAAACGTAGATTATGGGCAAAATTCAGCCCAAATACTGACTTGACACTTAACAGAATGTATTATCCATTGAGGCAATAAAGTTTGAAGCGATCCCGACGAAATTTGGTGTGACATAATCCAGGTTTTGACTATCGATGCAACCAATTTTGCCGAGACCCCAACGAAATTGGTGTTGAAATATAGATTTAATGTAATATTCAGTCTAAATTTTGGCCCACATAATTTAGCCCTTGATCTTCGAGAGAATCTGTTTTGCACCGTCCTGAGCGAAATTGTGTAGAAACACAGGTTTAGGATAAAATTGAGCATAAATACTTACAAACACCCAAGGGTGGCAAACATTAGCTCTTGGCCATCAGGGAGATTAATTTTGCCATGACCCCAAATGACATTGGACTTACACTCATGGCGCATAAAAATTTAGCTCGTCTACAAGAAACATCGACATGGATTTTGAAAAACAAGCAACCCAAATGCTCACTAACGTTCGTAAATCACAGAAAGGGGACATGTTGCTACAAAAAGTTGTATATAACGAAAACTAAAAGTCGATCGGTGGTCTAGAGGCCGAGTATGCACGTATCACACCGCCTTAGGTCCAATTGTTGTACTCATTTCTTTACAAAACACTAAAATGAAGAAAACCAAGGAATGTACTGTTAATATTTTGGAAACGATATAGTAGGAATAAAAGTTAAATTTTTATTCTCGTTCGCAACTGTACACAAAGGTGCACGCACTTTTACGTTTTAATCCTTAAACTAGTTTTTTTACACAATATTTTAGTACAAAGTAAAGGTGTGCACCATGAAAGAAATTATCTTTTTCTAACTGGTTTAATCGTATGTAATGAGCAGAAGTTAGGATTAATCTTATCAAATAATGTAACACACACTATACAATACTTCCTTCAGTTAGGGGTTAGGCTATATTTATATCGCAAAAACCGCTTACACAAATGTTCAGCGAAATTACAAACATCAAGTGTCCAAGTTATAATGATTGTTATTAGTGACAATCAAATGTTGTCTCCCGATTGCACCCAAGCGCATATATTGTGATTTTCTGAACTATTAGTGTATAACACGAGAAAAAAAGGTGAAATATACACGCTACAAAAGTCGAGTTCCAAAAATAGATGTCACCTTGTTACCTAACACAACATTTATCATACCCATTTAGTTTGAAAAAGACCCTGCTACTATTCTATCTTACATTAGTGCATGTGTAGACGGTTATACAATCTTCATTTTACTAAGCCATTGCCACCCATTTACGGTGTAAGGTTTACGAGTCAAATGCGAATGTTGTATACTAAATGGTAGATTGTGTTTGTGCTGTTATCGATGTCAACGTGTGAATGGTTTCCACATATACAGTTATATATAATATATATATAATATATATATATATAGCATATATTTATATGATCATTTTGCAGGGAGAATGCAGATCACGAAGAAGGGGTAGCGAATTTTTGGATCAAAATTTGCAGAAAGTTAGTATGTACAATGTAAATATTTGCTCATATACAAGCGGTAGATCGGTTTTCTCAGTTATCAGTTTTTCAAGCAATTATTCGTAGATGTATATTGTGAACATTATGGGTTTATGATGAAGATTCTGGATTTGAGATGCATGATGGCCTAGAGGCTCAAACGAAGCGTCGGACCCTCGAAATTTGGATTTTCCTATTATATATATATGATAATATTATAATATATAGGTATATGATGCATAACTTAATGATATATCTCAGTTATATTATCCGAAAATGTGAATACCGATAGTGATGAGGTATATTATATTTTATATTTAATATTTAGTGAAATCTATATGGAGTATTTGATGGAAATTCAAATTTAGCATTAGTTCGCTAACACCTGCATTCTGACAGAGGACTGTACTTAATATTGTTAGGATATTCAATAATACATTATATATATAGATATAATATATATATTATATATATATATATATATATATATATACTATATATATATATATAATATATATCATATATAAATGAAATTGCAATAGATTACGTCGAACACCTGCATTTGAAGCAAGGACTGTACTTAATATTGTTGAGGATGATCCATCGACAAGCAAAGGGTAATAGCGAATAGATTAAATGTAAACCATGTGTCTGTTTGGCAAGTTCTGAAAGAACAAGGTCTTTATCCATACTTTAGACAGAAAGTGCAAGCTTTGGGACCTGACGACTTTCAGCCAAGACTGATGTTCTGTCGTTGGCTTCTTCAGCATTGTAATCTTCAAAGAGTTTGAATTGTACATACTTGTTGACGTGTTCTTTAGACTGGGCTGACGAAAATCCCCAAGCAACATTTACTCGTGCATATCAACAACGTTTTGCAGTAATGTATGGGCCGGAATCGTAGGGGAGCATGTAATTGGACCCTACATTTTCCCAAACCGCTTGAATGGAGAAAATTATTTGACTTTCTTGGATAGTGTGCTACCGGATCTTATTGATGACTTGCCATTAGACATTAGACGGAAACTTTGGTTTCAGCATGATGGGGCTCCGACTCATACAACGCGAGAAATCACCGCATTTCTAAACCGCGAATATACAAATAAGTGGATTGGAAGGAGAGCTCCTATTGCATGACCAACCCGAAGCCCCGACTTAACACCATTAGACTATTTCTTCTGGGGTAAGATGAAGACCTTGGTGTATGAGACACCAGTGAATACAGAGCTAGAACTAGTGGCTAGAATCGTGGCTGCAGCGGAAGATATCAAAGAAAGGCCAGAAGTCCTTGCGAAAGTTTCTACCAACGTTAAAAAACGCTGCCGAGCGTGCATTGCTGCGAATGGCGGCAACTTTGAAAATTTATTATAGTGCATTTTTCACATCCGAACTTCTTTTGTTTCTATAGTATTTAATGTCAGAAAGTTACTTCGTTTTAAATGTTTTTTAGTTTAATAGTTGTGAGCGTAATACTAGTACTCAACTGAATAAATTTTTGTTTGTAATTAATTAATAAATTTTTTCTAGGCAAATACTGTAGTAGATAATTTAACGATTTTATAAATGTTTTACTTTCACAAATCGATCGAGTGGTTATCAAAATATCTTGGTTTGAAATTTTTGATCGGTCGCCATTTTGTTATTTGAAAAAATATAAAATAGTTGTAAATACAAATGTTCTATAGAATCGAAAGCTAATTCAGAAACGTTTTATTTTTTATTAATAGTCCTTAAAATAAAGAAGTTGTGACTATTTTTCGAAAAGCAAACGAAGAGCTATAACTTCGAACCGGGGTACAAAATCAAAAATTGGAACTAAAAAAAGTTGTT
This sequence comes from Vesta saturnalis, assembly GCA_036346205.1. Classification (NCBI taxonomy): domain Eukaryota; kingdom Metazoa; phylum Arthropoda; class Insecta; order Coleoptera; family Lampyridae; genus Vesta; species Vesta saturnalis. The sequence goes on along the minus strand of JARFJB010002217.1, from coordinate 372,115 downwards.
TATTTTAATGAGATCTAACTGCCATTTTCGGGTGTAACCACTTAGTATTAACACCCTGTATATATTTTGCGATGTACGAATTATACTTTTGAGATGTGTATGAAATTAAATAAAATATTCCATTTAACATTTCTCCCTACGTTTGTGGTTTGTTAATTTTATTAAAATAATTTGCCTCGACTAGCATCTTTAGGGAATAGGGTTCAATATAGTTCAGTATAAAAAGAAAAACGTTCAACATTTATATAAGGTTCATTTGTACATTAAATTCCGTTCAATAGTGATTTTAATTAAATCCGAATTGTATAAATTTTACTTTATTCAAACACCTTATATCATCTGAAAATATATTACATGTTGTGCGCATGTGAATTCCGTCTTTAATATATGTGTTTGTGTAACATTATAACCAAACAACACTAGTAATTTAATTCTGGTATCTTTTCTCTTTTCAAATACTATTGTATAGTATATAATTCACTCGTATCCTTTACATAAATACACATAAATAAACTTTAATAAAATTCAACGTAACCTTCAAATAAATATGTAAGATTCATAGACTCACGTTAATGTTCCTTTCATATAGGTGATCCAATTTCCAATTCAGATGTAATTCGAATTCCAATATTATCGATCCATCGGGGGGAAGATCTACAGCATCGGAAAGTTGTGTATAGGCTGCATCAATATTTGGTCCATCGGTGGAAGGTCTACACAGCACTAATATATACTGCATAAATATCTGCTTTGTCACTTTTCCATAGGCACTTTAATTTATTTATTATGTTCATAAATATAATAATTTACTTTCAGGTTTTTATATTCGAAAATCTCACAACTTTAATCAGCATTCAAATTATTATTACTTGCACTTTTTAATTTTAATTTCAATTCGAATAATAATACAAAGGCAATTTGGTTAAAATAAATTTTAGTTTTAACGACTTAATTGAAATACGCCAATTTTCATTCATTTATACAACGATACACATCACTCGGAATTATAATTACATTAACCTTATTTTTATTACAAATTTCAATTTTGATTTGTTTAATAATATAAAATTTCTAAGGTTATACGAACCACATGAACGATGTTAAATTTTCAATCATGTACACATCGAGTGACATGTTCACACTTTGGAAAGTTACAAGATAAGATATAACAATTTCTGCCACTTCCTTATATAGCTTCTGAAAAACAACCCATCACCTTAGCAAAGATTGCCAATACAAACATAATTTACATTGGTGAATCATTTTTCAGAATTTACAAATTACTATTTTTACTGATAACCTTTTTATACGTGGACAGATCTTTAAAATATAATCATTTTTGAATTTTATTCAAAATTTCCTTTCCATAGGCACCTCACATGACACATTTCCTTTTAAAAATTCTTATTCTACCTAAATTATGACAAATATGCAAATTTTCATACAAAAATTTACTCATACCTAACTTATTCTAATTCCAACTGGAAAACTACAAATAGAATTGGATTCATTGATCCAAATGACATAATAATTCATCAATTTCAAACACTTTTATGGTTCATGTTAATAAATTATATCTCAAGCACTGCATTAAGAATCATCATAACCTGGTTTATCAACTTTTATGCTTAAATCAGATCTATAATGTTAATTTAAGTTGCAATACTTCCTAATCACGCTGTTAAGTAAGTTTATAACATAATCTTTGTTTAATTTCACTTTTAAACTTAACAAGCTCTATTAATCTTGTAAAATTTGTTCGGATTTCATAACTTTAACATGTCCTTTAGACTTCTTACATTGATTGACACAATTTAATTTCTTTTTGTTTCAGAATGGAAGCATATCATGGTACTAGACTGGAATATTATCATACAAATGGAATACATGTATTTTATAAATGGAAATACATATTTTTACTACTCCGAAGCTACTCGGAAACTATAATAACGCGCACCTATGCACCTATGATTACGCTTTTATACTTACAAAAAATATCGCACTCTGATGAAATTTTGTTATAATTGAATTGAATTAAATGTACTATATTATGTATAAGATGATTCCAAATACCCATCACATTTAAACCAATAAATAGTATTGATATTATTTATTGGTTAATTGAAAATATCTACCTTGTGTTGTAATTTACATTTTGTATGGAAAATGTCATATAATTTTCTATTAAGTTTGGTCTATGGAAATAGATAAGAGCAGATATCTAGTTATTCAAGTTAGTTTCTGATAAATGTAATTAAAACTCTTACTTGTCAAATTAATATATTCGTACTGTGTCCGCATAATTGACATGTTCAGTTTAAAGCTTATTACTATAGGTCAACTTAATTATAGGTTATCTTCACAAGTTCGCTTCCAGTATACGACCTCCGTAACAAAGTGCAAGTAGATATTGCATTTTGATAAATGCATCTGATCAAATTGCCAATTAAAACAAGAATGTCTTACATTCACTGTGGTTGGTATTTAATACAATTCAGTATTAAAATAAAATTTTAAAACACGTAATAATGATTTTGGTAACGTAGAAAACGGAAATTATCTGTTTTAAATCCACTGTACCTATAACTTCAAACATATTGAGCTTTACAAATTACAGAAGCCAGTTGTTGTTCAAGATCCGTATTTTCTAAATCTGGTGTAACAGAATTATCTGTAATTATTAATTAAACTGTTAAATAATTATTTTGTTGTGTGCGAAGTAGTGATTTCCTTCCCAACTCTTAATCCCATATGAAAGAATAACCCTAGCAGATTTATATTAGAAAAAGTCAACAATTAGATTTATTTTTACTTGAAGATAAATTGAGTGTTCATCTACCAGTGGGTTGGTAGATTTTCCAACGCTCCGCTACTAATTGCATACAGATTCATAGACCCATAGGTTAAACAGATCCCATATGTGTGAAAATTCAATTATTAAGAGGAAAGCTGTGACATTTGCCTTTATACTAAAGCTCCCTCCCGTCTAAAATAACTTTATAAGGGCATTTTCAACAGACGTATTAAGCCCTGAAGCTAACTACACTGTATCTGGGTCAACCATGTGGAAAATTTCGTCTCAACCCTTTTAGAGGGAGATCAACATCTGCATTGACAGCGAATACTCGCAAAAATAGTTTCTGAGCGTGTGACACAATATTTTTTTGATGACGCTATTAATTGGTTAAAAATATTTTTGTGATGCCAACATATTTTAGGTTATGTTGGCAGCATTGTACTTTATGTGTTGAACGGGTCTAATATGTATTATAGCTGTCAGTAAATGTGCACGTAAAAAAGATCAGTGGTGCCAATCTACTAATTTTTACGTTTGTCCGGCCAGCGCCAAAAACAATGAGTTTCTGTACGGTTTTGAGGATTGAGAAGCAAGAGTTACCACACGGAATCACAAAAAAATACATTGTGAAATTGTAATTTTGCTTTGAATAATCCAATTTATTTCATGCTAATTTGCGCGTTGCTTAACACCAACTATTATAATTGTATATTATATTTATAATTTATAATATATATTATAATTATATTCATTATATTAATTAATTTAGGTTTGTGATAATCTATATTTTATAGCGGTGTAGTAACTTCCTTAAGTTGGCTGTATTTGTTTAGTTTTTTATTGCCTGCGACCACTGTTCAAAAGGTTACTCTCCAGATCCAATTAAATAAATAGCATAATTAAAAGAAGAAAACAAAAAAATAATTATAAAAACTTATTTTTGGGTTTTTTATAGTCTATTTTAATATAAATTATGCAAATTATATACGTTTGAATAAGAATTTTAGTTATCGTTGTCAGTAAGCATAACATTTTTAAACAATTGTTGGAATATGACACAGAGTATAAGCATACTGGAACTGTTAGGTGTTTGCATTTTAAAGCCTACAATTGAATATTATTTTATTTTAGTAAGGATTTAAGAAATTAATGAATCGGTAAATTTTAGAACGCCGTCTACGGACGAAGGCTAACCATGAAAGCTTCACAATAAAAGAGTATTTATAAACGTATAAAATTTGCTAAATCAATTTAAAATATTTAATTTTAAAACCCCAAGGGTAAATGCTGATTTAGTTTTTCTAATTATTCATAGCTAATTTAAATCATTCTTGTAGATGCTAAATTTTAAGGTTCAGAACATATAATCGATACCGCATTAAATAATCACCGTTAATATAAAGTGAACTTAACAAATTCCAATTTTTACATTTTGCTCATAATCTGGAGCGAATCAAAATACGACAAATTTACTAATCGTAAAAATAAAATAATTTATAACATAGAATGAAGCGACGCGTGTGTGAAATAGAACAATGAGCAGAAAACAAATCAAATTATATAATATGCAGTTAGAATTTTTAATATGAATTGAAATCCGATTAATTAATTACAAAGCCTACTTCAATTAATAAAAATATATTTACCTGAAATAGGGGGCAAGTGCAACTGTTTTGCAATCCATTCTTGCAAAGTTTGTATATCTTCCTCTCGTAATCTTTATGTTTTCTATATTCTTCTTCAACTTCAGCTATTTTCATTTTAACAACAGTTTACTGTAAACGACTAAAGATATTAACATCAAATCCACGTACGAGTTGCGTTTATAAACAATGTTCATCATTTACATTTTAAATTTGAATGTAAATCCATTTTTTATACTATGTGTATTCAAGTATTATTTTTAAATTTCTTACTCGTAATTTTACAATTATTTTGATTAAAAATCTTCTCACTATTTTTAAGATTTTAATAGAGGGATTTTTTTAAATACATTGGACTATCTATCTAAAATAGTTTAATTATGCATCAGGTAATTATTGTAATAGCTAAACTTTCGTATAGTTGTTTACATCTTGTTAGATACGTTAATACCACTGGTTCGCCAATAAATACCGTGAAGTTATTGTATAAAGCAAGGTCCACATTTAAAACAGCCATACTAGAACATTCAGAAAAACATAAGTAGGAATTGTAAATGGATAAAACATAGAACAGTCGTAAAACACTTTAAAAATAACTCCAAGTAGTACCGGAACACTACTTTCACTTTTTGTGACGTCACAAACCCTGCCCCCCCCCCACGGGACGCCTTCCCCACTTTTTATACATGCCCACGTGGGGACGTATTTTTGACCTTGAGGTTGACCTCAAGCCCAGTCTTAGAGTTGACCTTGGGCTCGGCCTTAGAGTTGGCCTTATGAATTTTGTATTCTAATAAGAAGCTCCAATGCTATCTCATAAGACAGGTATAAGAACTTGTACTAGAGCCTGTGCCCTCTAGTCGTGGCCACCCTGTTGCGAAATTTGAATTTTGTTTGCAGTGACATCTAGTTTTGCATGGACTAATGAACATTTTCTGTAAAATAATAATAATAAAGGTGAAGGCAGTAGGTAGGTTTGGACAGCTCTGGAACTTCCTTCTCCTCTACCTCCTCAAGGACGCGCGGTTGCAGATTCCAATATATCATAATATCATGATAATTCGTATCAAAGTCTCAAGGTCAGTTGCGCAACGTATCTAATGCAGTTACGCAATAGGTCTCACAGTCTCAAGGCCAGTTGCGCAACCTACCTACTGCAGGCCACGTGAGTAACCCACAGTCAAGAGAAGAAAATGATATGTTACAATATTTATTTGCTACAAAGATAAAATACAATTAAGTTTATTATTCAGATACATGATTTGCTTTAGGAATAAAACATTTTGATTTAGTACAAGTACAAAAGGTCCTTTCCACTTCTTTTTCATTACACCTGCGTGGTGCAAGTAACTGAGCGTAAGTGCAGTGTGGCGTCCATCGTAGATGTTCCTGTAACGGATGGTCAGATGGATTCCATTGGTTTATTCTAACTCTGCACATGAAGCATTCTACCATATCGTCCAGAGATGTGGAAATAAACCCTACAGCAGCAAGCGGTGATGAGGGTGAGTGAACTTCAGACCATGTTCGATACGTTAGTAAACGTTTATCGAAACAATTGTAATATTGAGGATAATAAAAGTTTGGTGGCACGTCGTACATGTTCTCACCGTAGAAAAAAGTAATCTACTAACAGGAAATAATTTAATATATACAATATATTCATTATCAAAACGTATTAATTATCCAGATAGTACACTTCAGTGCAAAGTATGCATGAATCATCCTCATACGTCGTGTAACATTGTTAGGGGTGCTCTACAGATGAGCACCAGTATACTTGATGTGACATGTGGTAAAGTGCAAACCATCTATCCATATGTGTATGGTAGTCAATAATTCGGTATTCACTTGTTGCAATTCTTTGTAGCATTCATAGCATAGATGCATATGGTCAACAAGATGATAACGTGTGTGAATGGCAAATGTGTGTAATAATAGTCCAAATTACCCATAAATGCGTGATCGTGGAAGTATTAATTCGTTTGTCCAAGTTGGCAAACCATTCAGAATTCCACTGAACATCCTCATATATATTTAGCGCTTCTGTTGTGGTAGCTGGTAGTAGTCCCTTTTCTTCAAACTGAACCCAGTTTGGTATTAGCTCACATGTAACCCGTGCACTTAGATTAACAGTGAAAATGGTTGGTATCACTCAATATACTCCCAACTGTCTTGTACTGGGGTATCCGACATACTGAAACGCGCGGAAATTGCACGTTGATATGTCTAGTTATCTCTACTTATAATGGAAAAAATTACCTTGGAAAGGCATATGTGTAGTGGAAGGAGAAGTAACCTTGAACAATGGATTGAAAGAAAACCTGAAACGGTGGGGTCGCAAGGCCGCGGAATATGTGGAGTGGAAGAGAAGTAACACTGAATAATGGATTGAAGAAAACCTTGAAACGGTGGGACTGTAAAGGTCGCGTGAATAACATCAGTATGACTGTCGAGGTCACATAGGTAACCTTGACGGCAAAAATAGAGGGCAAGTAGGATATAAATTCAGATGGAGTTCATGCGAAGCCAGTATCGTATGTAATGGAAAACATAATACGTCAAGCGATGTAACGTGCTAATTCTTGTCTATCGTTACCTTAATTTAAGTTAATTTATTATTATTGATAAATATATTTACATTACATTAATGTCTTTAAGCATTCCTTTTTTCGTTCAATAATTAAATTTTGGTATATGTCAATATTTTCACTTTAATTACGAACGTCCCTGTGTATATTTTAGATATCAACTTTTGTTCTATGTGCAACGTGAATTGAACACGCTTACGCATTTCCGTTCAGTACGTTATCTTTTTGTTGCGTTTTACACCCTTTTATAAGGTATGTAAAGTCTTCTAATTATATTTTATATGTATTGTATTTAACAGAGAGAAAAAGTAGAAATAAGGAAACCGCTTATGTTAAGAAAACACTTTTTTGGTAAATTTCCGTATCGTTGAAGGTCGTGGTGTGACGGCACGATCTTCACTGGCCTTCCCGTACGTTTATATTTCGTTTATTTGTACGTTGAACACAAATGGAAATTACCTTTACATTATCGTATATTTGCCTTGTGAATTGGAAATGAAAAATTTCAAGCTACAGTTTAAGACAAGATTAAAATATTTATTCTGTACAAGTAGGTACTTATCCTTTTAATGCAGTTTAACTAAATAACAAATCAATTAGTGTTATTTTGGTACGGTTAAAAGAGTAACAGCTAAGTCCTGCTGCTAAGATAAAAACATTTGAGTTCATAACCTATCACAACCGTAATTTGTTGACATAGGTCAATACATGTTTCATTATTGAATACAGTGTTGATCATATTGCATTTTGAACAGATTATAATGTTGTACAGTGTATAATTTAGTAAGTTTAAGATCGTAAGTCTTTATGAGAAACATCGTTTTAGTTATTTCATGCTGATATTAATCTGACATGTTGCTTTATTACATGTACATATAAACACAGTTGTTTAGTGCTTATTCAGGTTACCTATTATGCTTTGACATACAACTTTTCTCAATTTTTGTTGCATTTTAATTATTAAACCTAGAAATTGATTTGTGCCAAAAATAAACAAATGCTAATACTGATTAATCTACGGATAAATCTCTGCTTTCCCCACACCTGATGAATGAGTTCTCAATTACAGTAAGTTTCACTGGACTAGACCGTGGTGCAATTTCCCTTTTGAAATATGAAAATATACTCCCGAGTTTTTTATTTGTTATTGCGAAAAGGCGAAGATTGTGAGTATTATAAATTCAAGTGGATGTCGTGATATTTTAATTAACAATGTACAGTATTTTTTAAATAAAAGTAAATCGAAGTATGTTAGTATCTGTCTATCACCTCAATTGAATTTTGAATAAGTTGTGAGACTTGGTTGATCTAAGAGTAATGGAGTGGTGGTAATAAGCGGGAATGGCACATACTTATAGACAATGAAGGGTACTTACAAACTATTTCTACACACCTCAAGGGCTATGGCTACCTACAAAGATTGGCTCGAAAACTGTATCGTATGAGACTATTAACAAGAAGAAAGTGACACGCATCTACGATTGTGAAGAATCAGAAATCTATTTAGGATGGGAGTCTATAGAATAGTTATGGACACCTCTTAAGATAGTAACTTATCGATTGGATCTAGTACCTACTATGGAATTTTCTGCATTTTATAATAAAATAATAAATCCGGCAGCCGAAATTCCCGATGTTGACATGTACTGGTTAATAGCTCCATTGCAAGATACATTTTATGTCAATGTGGCATGTGTTATGGAAATACTAGAATTTGCAAAGGAGAAAATGAATATTGATATAAAAGTTGCCAAAGCTGTAAAGTAAAAAAGTGGGGGTAACGAGCATATAGAGAATAGGGATAATAATTACGATTAGTCAATATGTGGATGTGTTATAGTACAGAGTCGTGGCCTAAAGCTGTAGATTATGTTAATGTAGTGCAAATCATTAGAATCATGAAAAAGTGTATGGAAGGGGTACGTTTAGTGATGACTATTTAGATAATCTAGATTATAAGTACGCGGGTGGAATGCGTCTTTTGAGAAATACTTCAATTGGATGAAGATGGCGTATAGTGTATTTGTTGTATGAAGCGATTAATAGAAAACCTTAAGAAATATCTTTGGAAATTTGTAAGTAGAATGTCATTGCGAAATTATAATTCAACAGATGACAAGATGGCGATTAATGAATTCAAAACGTATGTAGTGAATGAAGATTAATAGCTAAAACTTCATGCGTAAAAATAGAAGATTGTAGTTTAATAACTTCACCAGCCTCGACATTGTGTGTTTGTAAAACGCTTTAGTAGTATATACTATTATACGTATATATTAATATAAATAAAATGTTAAAATACAAAAGAGTTATTTATTGCATAATAATATTGCAGTAGATATAATTATTCGTACATAACGTATTTTACGAGAGATTTATTTCCTTGACGTCGTATTACACGTTCAACTAAGTGAATGTCAGGATATTTAACACTTTGTAGTTCAGGCTCATAGGAACGCCCTTGAATCTTTTCATCTCGACTATCACGTAATGTTTAGGTAATTGGAACATCGTCGCAGTTGCAAACTGTATAAACTCTCGTATAGTCACTTTAATTGCGGCATTCCTAGTTATATGGTGGCCAATTACTTCGCTAGCAAGCGCATACTTTTTATCATTTATGTTAAGCTCGAAACCTGGATGACTTCACTTGCAATACACTACGTTGTCCTCGTTACAGTGAAAGTATAGGTGTCAAAAACATCAGTAGGAATACTCATTCCTTTTTAATGGCTATTCCAGAGAAAGAAATGAAATTTTCATAATAAAGATCACCAGGATAAAGAACATGTTTACCAAATTTATCTATTGTCATGTGATGATGAAGTTGTCCACCGAATTTATCTACTCGCATCAGTGCTGAATATGTAGTAGTGTCTATAGTGATGGTCGTTATAACAATGAAACTAAATGAATATAGTGGTAGGTTTATAACAAGAGATTTTAATTTATTACGTTGCTTTGCGTAGTTCTTCAATGATATACATTATTTCGTTGTGATTGCTAGTATTTCCGGTCGACATTGATCCTAATAATTCCATTAACCAATCCACTAATTTATTCGGATGATTCCAAGGTGCAAACTCAATCGCTTCGTTATTATATCGTAATAGTTGCATTTCACCTCCTCCTTTGGAAATTGAAGTTGTGCGAGATCTTGTGGCAGGAGGTTCAATAGCTAATGTAGCAGAACGTTTTCTAGGTTGAAGTAATGGTTTAACGATCTCAACCTATTTATTACTATTAGTTCCTTGGATTTGGTCATCTGGGTAATAATTACGTCGGGCAGCATTTGTGCGGCGCAAAATGTAATTGTATTGCTGTAGATCACTCTTTTTGTATCCCGTAGGCGCTTTTTTAAACACTAGCTCATGTAATCCCGGAGCAATACGAAAATTCTCTCCAACAAAGGCTAGTTCAACATCACCAATAAAAAATTTCTCTTTTTCGCGAAGAAAGTGTACACAGTATGTTGTCATACTCGTATTCGGGATCTCTAATGCACCTTCGACATAGTATTTCGCTAATCCTTCATACTGATTAAGATACTCTTCAAAAGGCCGGTTGAGATCTAGAAGCTAACAGTTCTGATTTCAATTGTTGTAAAATAGGAATCTCCTCCTCGGCATCATGTGTGTTATCAGCAATCACAGATTCCTCTACAACTCGTGGAATACTGCCAGGAAGAATAGTACGTGGAGTCTTCTGTATTCCAGAGGTTTTAGGTGTATGATGTAAAATTACCTCATTTTCATGTGCAATAGGCTGATTTTTTCCGAATTCTGATAGGGGGTTCAGCTTTGACGAGAGAGCCTTCTTTTTTAGTAATCATTTATTTTAATGGCTGTGTTATAGGTTTCAAGTTTCCCTCTATTGCACGTTCTGTAAGTGTAGTATCTTCTTTTAAGATAGCATATTTTTGTTGCACCTCTTACGAGCACGCAAACTGTCTTGTACCAAGCGCTCCTCCATTACTTCTGCATGTTTAAATTATAGTACAGTGTTTATAATGCAATGTAACAGTCAAATCCCTTACGTAAACGACCTGCATTAACGTCACTTTCTTTATCAATCACAAGAAATCCAAATTTGCCAGGCCACCAACAGAAACACAGGTCTTTAAATCTAGCAAATGACATACATTAACGTGATCATCATACACATGCTTAATATTGGTGATGTTTTGTTGAAAAAGAAATAGTAAATCCACATTATCACGTATAAACTGTTTTGTAATAGAAGGATACGTTTGAACAGACAGAAACAATCATTATTTTGGTGTCTGCCAAAACAGAAAAGATCTCTTATTTCATTCTGTTTATGGCATGCTACGTCATCAAAAATCATTATTGAATTTTTAGGGGAATCACTACTGGACATAACATCACTATTATCACTACATTCGAAATTCCCGATTTCTTTTATGCCCGTCAGTAAATTAGTAGGTATTGATATTTGGGTTGATATAAAGATTTGCAGTATACATAGGCATTTTCAAAACGTAAACCATTTGGATTTTCTAACAAAGTAATCATAACATTTGTTTCTCCGCAGCCAGATGGGCCGACGATTATAACTCGTGTCCAACCCCCTTTTAGTGGACCACTATGTTTAGAGTAACGTGTATTGCTAAAATTGATGTCATAATTTTTTATAGGTATTTCTGTATCTTGCGGAATGGAACAGATGTCACCCATTGTAGCACTAATCTAAACAACTTGTATGGAGTTAATATATATGCACATGATCAGATCTGATCTAGTCAGGTCAGGTCAGGTCTGGTCTGGTCTGGTCACGTTAGGTCAGGTCAGGTCAGGTCAGGTCAGGTCAAATCAGGTTAGGTCAGGTCACGTTAGGTCTGGTCAGATCTGGTCATTTCAGGTCCCACCAAAGTTCTTTGTCGGTAAACATCAAAGGATTGATCCATTACCTACCCATTATAGTGCTGAACGACTAATATATACGTGTCATACCCATTAGTTTAGTAGTGAATTGTCAGTCAGTCTGTTATGAGGTGTAATTCTCGGTGTAATAGGAAGAACAAGGTTTTTGATTAATTAACACCTTAATAAATAAGATACCCGTGGAGTTACATATACCTGGGTACAGATACTGTGGGCCTGGTGCCCGTTTACGAAACCGATTAGCTCGCGGCGACAGAGGTATTAACGAATTGGACGAAACCTGTAAAGAACACGAAATTGCATACTCCCAAACGATCTAAGACATCGTCACATAGCGGATAAGTCTTTAAACAAATAGCTTGGAATAGATCTCGTTCTTCAAACGCTACCGTTGGAGAAAGAGCTGCTGCATTAACCATAACCGGTGTAACAAAAGGAAAAAAGGGCAATGGGAATGGGAAGTAAATCACGACGAATAAATCGTTCTTACAAACAGACCAATTTCATTTAACAAAGCAGTCCTAGCGTGACGCCGTATTGGTGGTAAACTTCGGTCATCTTTAAAGTCCAACATACAGCAAGCCTTAAACGTTCTAAAACACGAAATATCACCAAAGAACAGAATATTTCCAATACCACGTGGGGGATTCATACCTCTTATTACTCTATTTCCAGCATTAGGAGCTTTAGGTTCTTTAGGTGGAGGTGCAGCTGCAGTTGCAAAAGCGGTTACTGACGCAAAAGCTGCGTCAAAACGTTCGAAGAAAGCAAACGTCACAATCAAGCAAAGGAGGCAACCACCTTAGGGGAAAGGTTTATATATAAGGGAGGTTTAGGTTGATATTTGCAACCGTATTCAAAGAAACTCCGACTGAAGCTACCACGCCATGCCTTAAACAACGTTGAGTTATCCAAAATTTAAAAAATCCCTTACTTTAGAGGGATGTATACGCGAGATAATTTACCTGCACGAATCCATATCAATGAATGTGGTATCGTGAATTTAGATGATCAAAAAAAAAAGGGAATACACTGGACGGCTTACATCAGGCGTAATGGGAATATTACATATTTTGATAGCATAGGACGTATTAAGCCACTCTTAGAGTTAATCCACTATTTTAAAAGTGATGGTAGCGGAAACACAATTGATTATAACTTTATCAAGGTTCAAACCCTCAATACATACAATTGTGAGCATTTAGTCTTACGATGTTTGCATGACAACGCGTTGTGATTGTCAGTAGTCGTGAATATGTAATGGGATTGACTAGTTTTGAATCCTTTAATAATTTGGAAAAGATAGAATTACAATACCACCAGAGTCATATGAAATCGCAGATGTGAATAAATATATTAATGAGACAGTTAATGATTCTGAAGGATTTATCAATTTAGGAGCGAATAATAATACTATGGAGACAGTTATGAAAGAAACACATAACATTAACTTCAATGTAAAAAAATTCTATAAGAGCAATGCGGGGTTTAATTAAGCAGTTTACAAGGATCGAAAAGTGCATACCTCTGATAACTCCATTAACACCATTAAAATTAACTCATTAATTATCGAGTGTAATATAACAAGCGGTAATTTTAATAATGGAGTGTCATCACACATTATTCATCATTCTTTCCCCGTGTACCAGCGCGATGTAAAATAATTGAATCTCCTAAACATGTCATCTATTTACCTGTTAATACAAATACCATTTTAACCATAACACTAAATAAATAGTAGAACAAGACGGACATCTCATCAATTTTAACGCGGAAGTTATAACGTTTAAAGAAAATATGGTGACGCGGTATAACACATGTGCATGTAACCGCAGTAAGACAAAGTATAAGAGTGTGGTAACGCGAGAGTTAGTAAGTATTCATTGATCAAAGCCCTGACAATGCAGAATAGAGCAGGAAGACATGTGCACTTTACCATCAGCAAGTTATGTCTACGTAGAGGAACGATTGTTGAGGGAGGATGATACTATTTCTAACACCGTACGGTTCGTTAGTAATGGCATTGCATTTTTATTCAGTGAAATTAAATACGAAATGAATGGAATAGTGGTAGATTCCGTAAATAAAGGTGATTCCACGTCCACAATGAGTAGATTGGTATCATTGACACCCAATGATCTCGCTCGTCATTAAAATTCCGGCTGGTTTCCTACATCAAACAGCACACTAACAAATGCTCTAGGGTGCTTTAACGTTTGTATACCTTTGCGAATGTTACTTGGGTTTGCATAAGATTACAATAAAGTGGTTTTGAACATCAGACCAGAATTGGTTTTAATTCGAGGTAACATTGATACCAACGCAGTAATTTCAACAACGCCAGATGAAGCATTAAAAGTTAACATAAATAAAATATATTGGAAAGTTCCGCACATCATTCCAGCATTAGCAGAGGAATTGGCGTCAACGAAGTACATTGATAACAATGTAAATACTCCAGTAGCATTTAGAAGTTGGGAAACACATCCTCAGCTGTTCTAGCAACAGATAATCATACATGGGCAATCGTAACATCTACTAGTATAGAAACACCTAGATACATTATAGGATTTCAAACGGGGCGAGAGAATATCGTTACTCAAGGTATGAGAAGATTCGATAAATATGCACTAAAGAATATTAGGGTATTCCTTAACGCGGACCGTTATCCGGATGACAATTTAAACGTTAATAATTATAACAATTGCTTTGCTACATTGTATGAAATGTTTGCTAAATTTCAAATGTCATATTATCAAAAAGATAGACAACTATTACTCACGCCTAATCAATTTACGACAGTTACACTATTGATAATGGTAGACTGGTGGAACTAAAAGGAGTCATTACATTCTAAAAGAGTGGTTTTTCGTGTAGAATTTGAAACATCAGCCAACATACCTGCCAACACTACAGCATACTGTGTTATACTGTATGATAGTTTAGTTATGTACTACGCGTTAACGAAAGCAGTAAGACAGCTGTAGTACAATGCCAGTCATAGTCGATGTACAAGGGTTTAAAATTTCAAAAGCTTTTATGCCGAAAGAACTCGCAATTTACATTGGCACACAAGTTGCCCACTATATGTTTAAATCACCTTATCCAGGCATACTTTAGATCCTGAGAGTCGCCGCCAAGCTACTCGGTTACAACACCTCACTAATTTCGAAGTATCCTCACTCGCTTGATTCAACCAACAGATACCATCTACGACAAAGGTAGAGAGAAAGCGGATTACATCAGAAAATTTGTGATCAAGTCAATTATTGAACTTGATGAACATCCCACTCTTTCTGCTTTGCAACCAGTTTGTTACTATAATTGTCAATCATTGCGCTCTGTCTAACATATACTATCTATACGATACATATATAATGCACTAAATCTTGTGCACTTCTTTAATAAAAATAGTGAACATTTATTATGTTTATTTCTTTTGTATATATCACACAATAGTAGGACATTCTGTATATAGTCTCTCGATAATGAATTATTACGTAATATTAATGTATATTACACTAAAAAGTTCCTACATTTACCAACCAAACTAAAATACTAATCTAAGACTAAGTGTCAGTACCCAAACTATTTATACCCCTGGATCATTAAATTCATTTCCCTAGCCCCTCCAGTAGTCTGCTCAAATGATCAACGTTCTGCAATTACGGAATTCTCCAATGTCCCCACGCCAATGTTGAACACGTATAACGTATTCGACACCGTTTGTTATCCTGGGACCTAAAGGCAATTTATGGAACATCTCAGTATATACATCATGTAAAACTGTTCTAAACACGAACATTTTATACATTACTATTTTATCAGATACCTCCGTCAGCACTTTCTTAGCATTATTAGTAATACCATGCAGATCGTTTTGACAGTTGAATGTATCATATTTATCTACACGGTTTCATGCATCAGTTGTTATCTCGACTATTAACGAGTCTGTATCCGTATATAGTAACGTTACGTTATTACCGTAATAATAATAAAAAAATCGATACATTACAATTTTGGAAAGGTCTAAAGTACTAAATCCATCATATACGGGTTTGTCATACGTAACGACCTGTTTGACAATTCCACCGCGAATAATTTGTCAGTGAATTGAATAAAATTTTAAATTATGGTTTTGCGACGTACCGTGCTAGACCTAAAGGACTACCGTTATTTTCCCAATGCGTTAACAATTTGATTACTCTTCTTTTGTTAACGTTCTCCATTATTTTACCAAAAACACCATTGTTCATGTATTTAAAGGAATCCTTTTCAAATTTATTCCTAGCTTGATTTCGGAAAGTAGTATTTAGGTCTGTGTATGGTACTAACCAAAGACTTTGACGTAAACGTAAAACCCTACGAATATGAGTAACAATTAATCCGTGCTCTATACATTGTTTTAAGTATCGGTAATGTATAACATAGTTGATCTTATCACCCAAGGTTAGGAATGAATTTTTCCTTTTTGAAATATGGTGCACAAATCATTTCGGGGCAAAAAGGATAATCATTGTGTTCTTCACGCAAGTGGCCCGGATAGTATATATCAACCTCTAACATATACCCAATAGGAGCGTCATTAGTAATCTTCAGTACATCAAATTATGAATTTCATCTTCAGTTAACCACAGAAACCCTCGTGAGGTAGATATTGCCGCATACTCCATCCATATAAGTTTGTGTCATCCAAATACTGCAAAAACACTTCAGGACGATTAGGATCGTAATTTGGAACAAACTCGTGTTAGCAGTACTTCGCGCTCAACGCAAGTAGTCACTCCACCTCGAATACCTTTCTTGAAAAAGTGGTACATATCCATATCAGTTAGTAATTATAACTGTACCTTCGTACATTTCAACATGGCATCCCACGACAAACCAGGTAAGGTAATGTAGTGCACAGGTTCTAAACCATACACACTCATACATAACAGTCTAAAGTTTTCAAATACGTCAGCCAACAGCAACACATTTGATTTTAAGTATATATGCGCATAATCACCAAGTGTGTTACACCTAAAGTGATCCCGCACCTGAAGGACGCGACAGTATTCTTCATAATTTGTTTTCATCACGCATTTTATCGTAGAATTTATCATAGGAGGGTACGGTGACATATCTAGTTAATAAAGCTATTTACGTACGCAGATAAAAAATTATCTTTCTTTCTAAGTTAAAGTCGTTATCATCACCAAAGTATTTCCTTGCCTCTACACATTATTCGTCTGATAAATTCTGGGACAGAGTATCTAAGGGTGCCGCTATGAACTTACAACTATCAACGAATCGTAAACTAATATATTTATTTTCCCTACGACCACGAATGTTTATAAATTAATCCAGGAAAACATGTTTACTAAATATTGATTTCATCCGTTTCACTCGCTAAACGTTTGATGAACATGTGTACTCATAACCGGGAAAATTTTGGAAGACTGGGATAAAAACTGGTAATTGATAATTTAAGTTACAAATCGAATGTGCAGCAGCACGGTATTTACCTATTATGTGACAGTGATCTCGTACTTTAGGGTTTGTAAGATCGTCCGGAAAAGGTTTGCTACATATATAACAATTTCGACTTTGTTCATGCATTTTGTTTTGTAAGCATATTTGTTTTTGATAGTTCCGTAACGCAAGTACATCTTCTGCACAGAATTCCCTTGTTCTGTCTTTTTTTTGTTTCAAACCCGGTAATTTGCTGTAGATGAAGTTACAATCATGCGCTACGTGACGAGTTAATTGTTCCTGGGTTCTAAAGTAATAAAGACATGAATCACAGAAATATTTTGCCCCATCTCGTTTGGTTACTTGGTTGCTAAGTAAACGAGAAATTTTTTTTATCCAGACTAATAATAATAAATTAACATGTACAAACTGTTTACCCCTTCTATAGTACAGAGGACCCACTACTTCCGTAACACGCTCACCATCACAATATACATCTTCCAGTTCATAAACATTGATGGAAATATTGTTATTGGGCTCGAAAGTTGTGATACTAGACAGCTTCAAAGAAACTCTATACCATCCCAATTGAAGAGTTCTGAAATTATGGTAAGAAGTTGTCCGCTGTGGTGACCCCTTCGGCCTCTCTAATGCTGACACAATAGCCCATGCAAAGCAGCAATATGAAGATCCCGTAGTAGGGAAAAATTTCAACATGTTTATTTCTAATTATAAGAATTGCACCAGCGACCAGCCTACAAATACATTACTATTACAATATATTATTACTCATAGCAAACATTCACCAGAATCTTTATGTTGAAATTCTGATTTCTTGGAATCTAAGATTTCCATTATTATTTGAAAATACGCTTCTAACACCACGCCGACACTCAGAATATCATACTTTTTGTTTGAAACGATTCTACCTCAGTACTCTCTCTACTGTTTAGAAAGTACAAACCATACAACTCAACATTATATTTCAGGGAAAGGTGTTTCTGTAATTGAATGTGTTAGTTGCAAAACATTAACTTTTACATCGTCCTTAAACGTTTGCGCCTCAGTATTAGTATTGTCTGGTGATAGTCTATACGAAACAATGCGTTGTTTAAACGCATCCTGAATCAGTTTAACCTCATTGCCAACGAGTTGACACACGTTTGCTTTATGTCTATTGCTTCTTAGGTGTCCTTGAAAACCATATCGGGGAAAATCGATAAAACAATCAGTGCAGTGACAATATCCTTCTGGTACTTTTCTTTTGCACAGATTCGTTACATTTTTCCGCATTACGCTGTCTTGGGTTGTTCAAACCTGACGACCCTGGTTGTGCAAGGGAGTCAGCAACTTCTTTGTGTACTGTCTTATTGATACCAGAAGAACTCATTGATGTACGGTTTTACGTCACATCCTCCTGCCTCTGTGAAGGTGTGTTAATGGATGATGCTTCTAAACAACATATGGTTCGTTGATGACGAACTAGATTATCTTTTTTGAAGATTTCTTTCTTGGAATCGCATCCGAATGGTTTATATTGACCCGACGACCCTGGTTGCGCAAAAGAATCTGTAACATGCTTTCTTTCATTGATCAAACGTGATGAACGTGGTTGCTCAAAGGAAGTACATAGCTGCACCCCATCATCACCACTTGGGATCTGGTTTTCCGGCACAGCCTCCTGCGTCTCTGAAGGTGGGATAATGGATGATGCTCCTAAACAACATATGGTTGGTTTATAACTAACTAGATTACCTTTTCTGGAGAATTCTTTCATGCAATCGCATCGGAACATTTTATTTGGATCTATAACAAAGAAAATGTATAGCTAATGTACAAATGGAAGGGTGGTGTTATGTGTTTCATAAAGTACTTATACGGTGCAATAATAGAGTAAAGCGCTTTCTTACCTCTATTCGAAGATAAATGAGTATTGTCCACGATGGCGACAGGGGGAATTTGGTGTATCTAAAACCAC
Source organism: Vesta saturnalis (assembly GCA_036346205.1). Lineage (NCBI taxonomy): Eukaryota > Metazoa > Arthropoda > Insecta > Coleoptera > Lampyridae > Vesta > Vesta saturnalis. The sequence goes on along the minus strand of JARFJB010002217.1, from coordinate 352,748 downwards.
ACAATATTATTAGTGTAAACACAAATAAAGAAACTAAAGACAACATTTTAAATTACTCGCAAGTCCAAATGAGAAAAAATTATTCTACCTATCAAAAAGAATTTAAGCATAAATAAATACTTACCAGTACTTGAAAACATGATGCAATACCTTGAACTTCAGCACTTGTCGTATGGAAACAGAATGACTCTATAATGGTACAATCCATTTTTATATACACCATTTTGGGTTTTGATATCAAGGTTAAAGTTTATTTGTTTCTGTAACTATACTATCTATAATGCATTAAAAAATATATTTTAATTGGCACAACTTTGTAAGTAATACCTTGAACATGAGATCTGTAAATTTCCATTAATACAATGGGTGATATCAAGGTTAAAGTTTATTTGTTTCTGCAACTTTGTATACTGTCTATAATGCATTACAAAATATATTTTTAATTGACACATCTTTGTACGTAAGACCTTGAATATGAGACCTGTAGATTTCCATTACTACAATGTATTCTTATTATTCTCAACACACTACATATAGTCTGTAACATGAATGATTGCGAATTTCGGCTTAGCGCTTTATTTGGCGTGTACACTCGTAGTTTGTATCTATTTCGTTCTAACACACAATATTTAGAAATAGAGAAAATGGAATGCTATATTACCGTCGCTGCGGGCGGTAAACTAAGACGGACACTACATGTTTAAAACATCTGTATTTGTGTCAGGGGTATTATAAGGAGATAGTAATACTTGTTTTAGTCGTCTCTTTAAAGACTAAATTGTCGGTTGTAATCCTTTGACAGTGGTACTCAAAAGTTTATTTCGCGTGTCTGTAACTAACAACTAAATATGTTATATTCCTTCGATATAAAAAAATTAAAAGATTTTGCGGTTTTTTGTTCACTGCGTCAACGTAAACACCGAGGACCAGCATTATCCTTTTCGCGACAAAAATACTCATACACATTAAACACGACTTCATGGTAACGTTCGTTTAAAAACTTTCCTGACATTTTACGGTTGTTACAACAATCGTATACAAACAGTACTAACGCAATATAATGAGATTACAATCAAATTACTTATATTAATGGAATGTGAGCCTGCAATATCGCAAGTATTCACACATACGAGAGCAACTTGACTAATATTAAAAGTACAGGTCACAAGTTCAAATCCTACTCGAGGTAAACTTTTTATTTACGTATTTAGTAAAATTAATAACAATCTTTAATTACATATTTACTTTTGAACTTATTCGTTCGTAACAAAAACTTATAATAATTTAGTACTAACACAAATTTTAAATATGTATCCATTGTGTAAAATAATGATATATTAATGACCCTACATTCTTTAATGTACTTATTTAGAAAGTAGATAATTAAAAAGTAATTTTGTAGTTGAAAAATATCATGAAAATTATTTACCATGTTGTATTCAATTTAACAACATAATTGAATTCCAATTATGTTCATAAAAATAAATTATATTATTATATAATTCAATTACGTTTTAATTTTTTTTATAAATTGAAGAGATATAACATGTTTCAGTAGTTGTGAGTGACAAACACGCGAAATAAACTTTTGAATACCATTGTCAAAGGATTACAACAGACAATTTAGTCTTTAAAGAGACGCCTAAAACAAATATTACTATCTCCTTCTAACACACCTGATACAAATACAGACGTTTTAAGCGTATAGTGTCCGTATTAGTTCACCACCGGCAGCGACGATAATATAGCATTCCATTCTCGCTATTTCCAAATATTGTGTGTTAGAAAGAAATAGATACAAACTACGAGTGTGCACGCCAAATAAAGCGCTAAGCCAAAATTCGCAATCATTCATTTTACGGACTATGACCAAAGTCATTTTTGGGGTTAACGCTTAAAAAATAACAATTCAACAAATATAAAATTTACATTTATATTCTTTCACATCAGCATTTGGATACACTAATGCTTATAACTAAACATTAGCGCGGTACTCCAGCAAAGTACAGGTCGTAGGTTCAAATCCTACTCAAGGTAAACTTTTTATTTATGTATTTAATAAATTTAATAATAATTTTAATTACATATTTACCTTTGAATTTATTCGTTCATAACAAAACTTATAATAAAATAATGTTTATAACGATAATAACAAATTGTTTGTATTAAAGTGCGAATTTTAGACTTAAGTGATTTATACTATACCTGTAATATAATGACTAATTTCATTTTATTCTTTGTCGTCGACTAGCATTAGAATGCCTTGGTTATTAATGTCAAAATCTTTAATGATTTGTCACATTATGGCATGCGTGGTGTAATGTTGTACCATAAAGTCATCTTGACGGCGAAATACAAACAAAGAAATTGAACAAATTAATTATTTATATTAATACTACAGTTAGAATATGATCTGTAATTAATGCAATATTAAAGAAATTATTGTTTACTGATGTTAATATTAATGGTGCAATTGGTATTTCCGGTAAATGAAATTCCCCCAGATGTTTCAAGAAGGCATTCGCTTGAACTGCTTGCAGATGTTGATGTAGATATTTCTCGGTTACTCATTTGTTGTACGCTACTAAATCCTAATGTTTTGGCAATTTTCTTCTTGTTTTCGATGGAGTCTGCCACGTACCCTTCAGCAACAGCATCGTTTTTCAAATTCCCATGCCATTTTAAACTTCTAATGTCAGCTCCAGTGTCTGCCAAGATTGTGGCAGTAGGTCTACGAAATGAATGCCCTGTGTATTTATGGGCATTGGGAATATTTAAATACTTGGCAATATGTCGAGGAACCTGACCAAACGTGTTAATGCCTATAGGATTACAGGTACACTTACACCCATTGTAGAATAAAAAAAAACTTCTCAATTTTTACATGATTCGGTTTTAAACTCATGTACTCGTTATTGTGGTCAATATAATTTAGTCGATACTGTCATCGTTTCATATGGTGAAAACCCTGGGGTCTGTGTTTTGGTATCTCTAATATAAACCACAAAGACAGAACCTTCTTCTTTAATATCCTCAACACACCAATTGTACAATTCTATGCGTCTGCAACCGCCAAACACACCAAATATTGCAACTACCTAAAATGGAGTTATATTTATTAAGAATAATCTTAAACGTAAAAATTTACATTCATAAGTAAATACTTGTCGCTGGGTGCTTCAAGGAAAAAATTAAGTCTTTTGAAAACACTAATGACTTCTCTGGTATGTACCCAACAGAATAGTTTTGCAAGAATGCCGAAGGTTTTGAAAACTTGCTGATGTCCACATCCTTTTTGAGACGTAACATTTTAATTTGGAGTACATGCACCATAATGAAGACGATTTGTAGTTTTTGGACTAATAAAATAAATACAAAGAATGGTTACCTTTAATAAATGATGTAAGGAACTTACCTGAAGGAAATACGCAAGGAAAACCTTCTCTATAACAGTTTCCGTATTATTCTTGCTCATCCACTCAATAAATCTGTCGAACTCTTGCTTATAAATGATTTCGGACTTTTGGTATACGACTCAACTCAGCTTCTTCTGCTTTTTAAGGACTTCTTCATCCACGTCTGAATCCATTTTGCAAAATTTGTTTATTTACAAAAAATGACACTTATAGTGCAAAACTATGGCAACTATAATAAGACCGTTCATGAACTCCTGTGAAATAATATTTTTTTAACGATCTGAAATTATTATTTCATTTAAATTGTCTCAAAGACTTGTTCGACGACAAATAGCATGAAATTCGTTTATAATGCGGGATTGACATAATTGCATTGTAAACTAATTACATAATATACTATTACGGTGTCTTAGGTAACTTATTTGAATAATTCCAAAGATTAAAAATTGTATGTAACCTATTAATTAAAAATATGTCATTATAATGTTCATGATTGATAACACGGTGTTGACCTTTTACTTGATAAAACTGTTTGTGTATCATTTTGCTTCTCTCCATCTCACAATTTGATAAGTGCTCTTATTAAATTAGTAACGTTCTTTCGTATATGAATTCATAATAAACCACATTTCATTTTATTACAACTAATTTCTGTTAACATACAGAAATACAATAAGCGTAAGTGTTTTAATACCTGTTATGAAATTTTTTTCAAACAATTATAATTTTTTTTTAATTACTTATTCTTTTCTATAGTTAAAAACCAAATGGTACGATGAACCTTTCTTGAATAAATCACTTTTATTATTTTAATAATAATTTTATTACCTCTAAAATGGTATGTGTTTTAATTAATTTATACCTTTTGAAACTTTTCATATAATTTAGTTTTCATTATTTATTCTTTTTATTCGTATAACGAGGCATGAGCAAATAATAAAAAGGACTTTTGATACTCAACTTTAAATTCTTTATAAGTGACAAATGACATGAATATTTTATTTCCACTAACAATTTCTTCTATATTACTTATTTTTATACCTTTCAGAACATTTAAATATAATTTGATCTAATTCTTTCTTTTTTTATAGTTATAACGAGACATGTGTACAAGTGTAGTGGAATCCAGACCTCGGATGTGAACATTTGACCCATCATGCCTTCATGGATAAATTGGGTCCTTTTAGTACTAAATCGACCTAAAATCATGAATCTGAAATGAACTTATGATGTATCTTAGCAAATATATATTTAACTTTTTTGTTGACTGGCATGATAAATAGTTTAACTGAGAGACTTAACGCGCAGTGAACTTTGGACTGTGAACTTTGGTGACCTTGATTTGGTGGGACTTAGGAATGTTAAATTTGGACTGTTGATTTGATGCGTCGTTGAGAAGATAAGGTTCTAGAACTGTCCAAAACCTACTAGATGACATCTAGCATATTTAGGACTAATTAGGTCATCTAGTGGCTAATAAATGTTTTCAATAGAGCTACTCTACTAATTAATTGCTTTTGTAGACCGTATCCTTTAGGACATTCATATGATGTTTGTTAGATGGGACTTCAGGATTATGACTTCACACCACATGAAAGTGTTTAGATGGCTAAATATAATTAATCTAAAAATGTATAGATAAGCATAGCATTAACACATTCGACACGTAAATGGACTACATCGATAACGTAGATGAATTGCTTCTGGTCTAATCTACCTACTCTCAGAGCATGTTGATGATGATGTGCTTTGGACGATCAGTCTCACAAAATAATTCACAGGAAGAGATGGAACTACAGACTGCCAGTCTCAACAGCTACATTTAGCAGTGAAGATTTAAATTGGATCGACTCAATGAACATTTTATTTAAACCATTTTGCGTAAACCTGGCGTCATTCATATGAGATACGCGATTACACCTCTAAATAATTGTTATCTATTTAAAGATTGAAAGTGTTTTTAAAGATGGGTCTTAAAAATATTTTCGATTATGCAATAACATTGATCAAATTCTCTTAACACTAATTTGTAAGATAGAATGATTTCTAAAAGTTGTTTTTGAACCTTCGTCCTGTCATGAATCACTTATTTTGATTTAAAGTCATAATGTATCATAGTCCTCTTTGTTTTAATTTTAATTATGAGTTATAAGAAATTGCACAAACATTTTTGAAAACTGTTTGTTTATAACTTCTAATAAAAAAGATAAAAGGTTTTTAATAATAATTTATTATATCAAATTAAGATTTTTGATTTATTGACCGAAATCAAATACTGTCAAGAAAACACGTTAAAACGTATAATTTAGTAAACAAGTTAATATTTTCTGATTATGTTTGGTGACTGGTTTAGTTAATACGTTTTTATTTACGATCTATCTACTTTCTCTAAATATTAATTAGTGAACGAATATTAAGTGATTAAGTATGTGAATTTTACAACATACATTTAAAAATGGTTTTAATGGTTTTAAGTCGACCATTATTATTATACAAAGGAAAAATTACTTTAAATTAAAATGAGTATATAATTAGTATTATATATATATATATATATATATATATATATATATATATATATATAATCAAAATAAGTGATTCATGACAGGACGAAGGTTCAAAAACAACTTTTGAAGCGAAATCATTCTATCTTACAAATTAGTGTTAAGAATTTGATCAATGTAGTTATGCCGCACATCGCTAGAAATATTTTTAAGACCCATCTTTAAAAACACTCTTCAATCAACATTTGAAATAGACCAACGTAATTATGCTAGAGCTGTAATCGCGATCTACTTATGAATGACGCCAGTTTACGCCGAAAAATGGTTTAAATAGCGGACCCCGAACTGTGTGTATTGAGTCGATCTCAAGCTGTAGAGGTCTTCTTACTGCTATGTATAGGCTGTTGAGACTGGCAGTCTGGGGTGTACAAGTCTTTTATACCTCGCTGGGCGTTGAGACTGACGGTCCGCCCCAAATGCATCATCATCATCAACACCTGCTCTGAGTAGGTAGATTAACCAGAAGCAATCCGTAACTGTATTCCTATACAAGTTACGAGCGTCACTGTAATTCTAACATTTTACGTGTGCGTGCACTATTGTGTTAATTTGCATGTATGCTTAATGCCTTATACTATTATTTTAGATTAGAACTTATATTATAAGCCCCATCTTAAAAAACACTCTTCATGTAATTAGATAATACATAGCGAAAATAATTCCTCAAGTCCCATCTTAAAAAACATCTATATGAATGTCCTAAAGGATACGGCCTTACAAAAGCAATTAATTAGTGAACATAGACTCTATTACAGAAAACATTTATTAGCCACTAGATGGCACCACAAACCCTAATTATACCGCTAGATGACATCAGTAGGTAGGTTTGGACAGTTCTGGAACCTCCTCCTCCTCCACCTCCTCAAAGACGCACCAAATCAAGGTCAGTCCAAAGTTTACTCTCCTCCTCATTAAGGTCAGTCCAAAGTTACACAGTCAAAGTTCACTACGCGTTAAGTCTCAAGGTCAGTTGCGCAACCTTCTACTGTAGGTCACGCGTGTAATCCAGTCAACATAAAAAACGAAATGATATGATAATATATTTATTTGCTACAAAGATAACATACAAATAAGTTCATTATTCAGATTCATGATTTACTTTAGGAATAAAACATTTTGATTTAGTACTAAAAGGACCCAATTTATCCATGAAGGCATGATGGTGAACAATCGAAATCGTTTATCCAACTTGGCCGACCGTTCTGGATTCCACTACACTTGTCTGCACATGTCTCGTTATAACTATAAAAAAAAGAAAAAAAGAATTAGATCTAAATTATATTTAAAAAGGTTCATGAAAGGTATAAAAATAAGTAAAACACTTACCCATAGAAGAAATTGTTAGTGAAAAATAAAATATACTTCATGTCATTTGGTTGCACTTGTAAAAAGAATTTAAAAGTTAGAGTATCCAGAAAGTCCTTTTTTTTTATTTCCGTCATGCCTCGTTATACAGAAAAAAAAAGAATAAATAATTAAAACTAAATTTTGAATGACAGAGTTTCATAAAAGGTATAAATTAATTAAAACACACCCATTTATAGAGGTGTAATAAAAATTATTATTAAAAATAATAAAAGTGATTTATTGCAAGAAAGGTTCATCATACCGTTTGGTTTTTAACTATAGAAAAGAATAAGTAATTAAAAAAAAAATTATAATTGTTTGAAAAAAATTTCATAACAGGTATTAATACACTTACGCTTACTGTATTTCTGTATGTTAACAGAAATTAGTTGTAATAAAATGAAACGTGGTTTATTATGAATTGATATACGAAAGAACGTTATTAATTTAATAAGAGCACTTATCAAATTGTGAGATGGAGAGAAGGAGAATGATACACAAACAGTTTTATCAAGTAAAAGGTCAACACCGTGTTATCAATCATGAACATTATAATGACATATTTTTAATTATAAGGTTACATACAATTTTTAATCTTTGGAATTATTCAAATAAGTTACCTAAGACACCGTAATAGTATATCATGAAATTAGTTTACAATGCAAGGGGTTATGCCATAATCCCGCATTATAAACGAATTTCATATGCTATTTTGTCATCGAACTAGCCTCTTTGAGACAATTTAAATGAAATAATAATTTCAGATCGTTAAAAAAATATTATTTCACAGGAGTTCATGAACGGTCTTATTATAGTTGCCATAGTTTTGCACTATAAGTGTCATTTATTTTTTGTAAATAAACAAATTTTGCAAAAATGGATTCAGACGTGGATGAAGAAGTCCTTAAAAAAGCAGAAGAAGCTGAGTTGAGTCGTATACCTAAAAAGTCCGAAATCATTTATAAGCAAGAGTTCGACAGATTTATTGAGTGGATGAGCAAGAATAATACGGAAACTGTTATAGAGAAGGTTTTCCTTGCGTATTTCCTTCAGGTAAGTTCCTTACATCGTTTATTAAAGGTAACCATTCTTTGTATTTATTTTATTAGTCCAAAAACTACAAATCGTCTTCATTATGGTGCATGTACTCCAAATTAAAATGTTACGTCTCAAAAAGGATGTGGACATCAGCAAGTTTTCAAAACCTTCGGCATTCTTGCAAAACTATTCTGTTGGGTCGTTACCAGAGAAGTCATTAGTGTTTTCAAGAGACTTAATTTTTTTCTTGAAGCACCCAGCGACTAGTATTTACTTATGAAGGTAAATTTTTACGTTTAAGATTATTCTTAATAAATATAACTCCATTTTAGGTAGTTGTAATATTTGGTGTGTTTGGCGGTTGCAGACGCATAGAATTGTATAATTGGTGTGTTGGGGATATTAAAGAAGGTTCTGTCTTTGTGGTTTATATAGATACCAAAAACACAGACCCAGGGTTTTTAACATATGAAACGATGACAGTATCGACTAAATTATATTGACCACAATAACGAGTACATGAGTTTAAAACCGAAGCATGTGAAGATTGAGAAGTTTTTTTTATTCTACAATGGGTGTAAGTGTACCTGGAATCCTATTGGCATTAACACATTTGGTCAGATTCCTCGACATATTGCCAAGTATTTAAATTTTCGCAATGCCCATCAATACACAGAACATTCATTTCGTAGAATTTCTGCCACCATCTTGGCAGACAGTGGAGCTGACATTAGAACTTTAAAATGGCATGGGAATTTGAAAAACGATGCTGTTGCTGAAGGTACGTGCAGACTCCATCGAAAACAAGAAGAAAATTGCCAAAACATTAGGATTTAGTAGCGTACAACAAATGAGTAACCGAGAAATATCTATATCAACATTTTCAAGCAGTTCAAGCGAATGCCTTCTTGAAACATCTAAATTTCATTTACCGGAAATACCATGCACCATTAATATTAACATCAGTAAACAATAATTTCTTTAATATTGCATTAATTACAGATCATATTCTAACTGTAGTATAATATAAATAATTAATTTGTTCAATTTCTTTGTTTGTATTTCGTCAAGATGACTTTATCACAACATTACACCGCATGCCATAATGTGACAAATCATTAAAGATTTTGACATTAATAACAAGGCATTCTAATGCTAGTCGACGACAAAGAATAAAATGAATTATCATTATATTACAGGTATAGCATAAATCACTGAAGTCTAAAATTCACTTTAATACAAACAATTTGTTATTATCGTTATAAACATTATTTTATTATAAGTTTTGTTATGAACGAATAAATTAAAGGTAAATATGTAATTAAATTTATTAAATTTATTAAATACATAAATAAAAGTTTACCTTGAGTGATTTGAATACGACCTGTACTTGCTGAGTAGCCTAATGTTTAGTTATAAGCATTAGTGATTCAAATGCTGATGTGAAAGAATATAAATGTAAATTTTATATTGTTGAATTGTTATTTTTAAGCGTTAACAAAAATGACATTGGTCATAGTCCGTAAAATGAATGATTGCGAATTTTCAGCGCTTTATTTGGCGTGCACACTGTAGTTTGTATCTATTTCTTTCTAACACAATATTTGGAAATAGCGAGAATGGAATGCTATATTATCTCGCTGCTGGTGAACTAATACGGACACTATACGCTTAAAACGTCTGTATTTGTATCAGTGTTAGAAGGAGATAGTAATATTTGTTTTAGGCGTCTCTTTAAAGACTAAATTGTCTGTTGTAATCCTTTGACAATGGTATTCAAAGTTTATTTGCTGTTTGTACTAAACTACTGAAACATGTTATATCTCTTCAATTTATAAAAACTTAAAACGTAATTGAATTTATAATAATATAATTTATTTTATGAACATAATTGGAATTATGTTGTTAAATTGAATACAACATGGCAAATAATTTTCGTGATATTTTTCAATACAATATTTATAATTAACTACTTTCTAAATAAGTACATTAAAGAATGTAGTCATTAATATATCATTATTTTACACAATGGATACAGATTTAAAATTTGCGTTAGTACTAAATTATTATAAGTTTTGTTACGAACGAATAAGTTCAAAAGTAAATATGTAATTAAAGATTGTTATTAATTTTACTAAATACATAAATAAAAGTTTACCTCGAGTAGGATTTGAACTTGTGACCTGTACTTTTAATATTAGTCAATTGTTCATATGTGTGAATACTTTCGATATTTCAGACTCACATTCCATTAATATAAGTAATTTGATTGAAATCTCATTATATTGCGTTAGTACTGTTTGTATACGATTGTTGTAACAACCGTAAAATGCCAGGAAAGTTTTTAAACGAACGTTGCCATCAACTAGTGTTTAATGTGTATGAGTATAATTTAGTAAACAAGTTAATATTTTCTGATTATGTTTGGTGACTGGTTTAGTTAATACGTTTTTTATTTACGATCTATCTACTTTCTAAATATTAATTAGAACGAATATTAAGTGATTAAGTATGTGAATTTTACAAATACATTTAAAAATGGTTTTAATGGTTTTAAGTCGACCATTATTATTATACAAAGGAAAAATTACTTTAAATTAAAATGATATGTAATTAGTATTATATATATATATATATATATATATATATATATATATATATATATATATATGTATGTAATTGTAATGATTTAAATGACTTATACATTTGTGGGGTTAAATAATTATTATTTATTTAAACGAATATGAGGATAGGTAATATTTAATTGAATTAAAATGAAATGTTAATAATATGATTATATGTATTTTACTTTTCTTATTACCGGACTAGCTCAATCTCAAATGGGGATAGAGTTCAAGTAATTTAGTTGAAGTTAAATTTGAATCTGCAAATGTGTATAAGAAATACACTTTAAGAATTAAAATGAAAGTATAAAAATTATCCTGAATATAATTTGCTATCAACGCATGCGTTATAATGAACTTAAGTGAAATTAAAAGTTGTCAAAAAAATGTCAAATAAATAATTTAGAAATTTAATGTTTATATCCAAAATGAAAATTTAGAAAAAGAAAATAAATTAATACCTTTACAGGTGTTTACACAAGTAAATATTTAAAATTCGAAACCAAAACATATATGTAACAAAATATTAATTTGCAGGAAATTTATCAATGAATATCCACAATGAGTAGGGTTATTAAAATTTGTGACTCACATATACTGTCCTCACTGTAGATTGATGTCTTCGGATAACTCCAACTGGATGTAGGCAATGTCCACTCGATTACAGTTGTTACCATCACCCATATACCACTAATACGATTCTCAGGTTGTCGAAGACACCAACTTCCAAAACTTTATGATGTTTTCTTCGAAATCAGCAAACTCCAATCACTTGTTTTACTTGGGTAACTTTTTATTTAATTAAGTTTAAAAATTATTGAATGATATCGTTTAAAAGAAATGTTTAAATATCCAAAATTTTGTTGATGAACACTTTTATTTTTAGATGCCGATTCAAATTTTGTTTAAAAGAAATTGTCCGAAGAAATAAAACAACATTTACCAAATAAAAGTGGGTTTTAATTTGGTATAAACGGAATTAATTTAAGTTTGATAACACAAACAGAATTTTTACAAAATCGTGACACAAATTAACACGAAAAATATTTCCGAAAACGACAGGTATCGGAGACCGAACTATTTATTTTAACCGTCGATATAAAAACAAATGCTCTCGAAATTATTCTTCGTAAATTGTAACTTCTTGACGAAAATTTAAATTAGGTTATGAACTTACTTTTTATACACAAATTTCACAACACTGTTTAACCTTTTACACTTTGAACAAATTCTAGAGAGAGTGATTTCCTGAGCACTTGCTTTTATGTTTCTGGTTGTTACCAAAATTCAATTTTTTTCCAGCCATATTGCATAAGGCTATGATTGGTGGACCTATATTACAAATTGGACTCAAATGGAAATTTGGCCGTAACTTTCTTATACATAATCGGAATTGAAAATTAATAACAAGAATGAAAACTACGTAAAATTTTGAACAAAAAGACACCTAACAAGCTATGGTTCCTAAAATTAATATGAAGTAACTTAATCTAACTAAAATAAGCTTATAACTATTTACACTTACATGCTATACTAAAACTAATTGCAAAATGGAATTTTGAGAACATTTTACACAAGAACACATACTTTTTGTGTTAGAAATATTTAATTAAAAATATGTCATTATAATGTTCATGATTGATAACACGGTGTTGACCTTTACTTGATAAAACTGTTTGTGTATCATTTGCTTCTCCATCTCACAATTTGATAAGTGCTCTTATTAAATTAGTAACGTTCTTTCGTATATGAATTCATAATAAACCACATTTCATTTTATTACAACTAATTTCTGTTAACATACAGAAATACAATAAGGTGTTTTTAATACCTGTTATGAAATTTTTTTCAAACAATTATAATTTTTTTTTAATTACTTATTCTTTTCTATAGTTAAAAACCAAATGGTACGATGAACCTTTCTTGCAATACATCACTTTTATTATTTTTAATAATAATTTTTATTACACCTCTATAAATGGGTATGTGTTTTAATTAATTTATACCTTTTATGAAACTTTGTCATTCAAAATTTAGTTTTCATTATTTATTCTTTTTTAGTTCTGTATAACGAGGCATGACGCAAATAAAAAAAAGGACTTTTTGGATACTCTAACTTTTAAATTCTTTTTATAAGTGCAACCAAATGACATGAAGTATATTTTATTTTCCACTAACAATTTCTTCTATGTTTTACTTATTTTTATACCTTTCAGAACATTTTTTAAATATAATTTAGATCTAATTCTTTTTTTCTTTTTTTTATAGTTATAACGAGACATGTGTAGACAAGTGTAGTGGAATCCAGACCGGTCGGCCAAGTTGGATAAACGATTTCGATTGTTCACCATCATGCCTTCATGGATAAATTGGGTCCTTTTAGTACTAAATCAAAACGTTTTATTCCTAAAGCAAATCATGAATCTGAATAATGAACTTATTTGTATGTTATCTTTGTAGCAAATAAATATATTATCATATCATTTCGTTTTTTATGTTGACTGGATTACACACGTGACCTGCAGTAGATAGGTTACGCAACTGACCTTGAGACTTAACGCGCAGTGAACTTTGGACTGTGTGAACTTTGGGCTGACCTTGATTTGGTGGGACCTTGATGAGGAGGGGGAGGGTGTAAACTTTGGACTGACCTTGATTTGATGCGTCGTTGAGAAGATGGAGAAGGAGGTTCCAGAACTGTCCAAACCTACCTACTGATGTCATCTAGCGGTATATTTTTAGGACTAATTAGGGTTTGTGGTGCCATCTAGTGGCTAATAAATGTTTTCTGTAATAGAGTCTATCTTCACTAATTAATTGCTTTTGTAAGACCGTATCCTTTAGGACATTCATATAGATGTTTGTTAAGATGGGACTTCAGGAATTATCTTCGCTATGTATTATCCAATTACATGAAGAGTGTTTTTTAAGATGGGGCTTATAATATAAGTTCTAATCTAAAATAATAGTATAAGGCATTAAGCATACATGCAAATTAACACAATAGTCGCACGCACACGTAAAATGTTAGGGAATTAATACGAGCTCGACGCTCGTAACTTGTATTAAGGAATACAGGGTTACGGAGATTGCTTCTGGTCCTTAATCTACCTACTCTCAGAGCAGGTGTTGATGATGATGATGCATTTGGGGCGGACCGTCAGTCTCAACGCCCAGCGAGGTATAAAAGACTTGTACACCCCAAGGAAGAGATGGAACTCAAGCCAGACTGCCAGTCTCAACAGCCTATACATAGCAGTAAGAAGACCTCTACAGCTTGAGATCGACTCAATACACACAGTTCGGGGTCCGCTATTTAAACCATTTTTCGGCGTAAACCCTGGCGTCATTCATAAGTGGGGGAGATACGCGATTACACCGCTCTAGCATAATTACGTTGGTCTATTTGAAATGTTGATTGAAGAGTGTTTTTTTAAAGATGGGTCTTAAAAATATTTCTAGCGATGTGCGGCATAACTACATTAATCAAATTCTCTTAACACTAATTTGTCAGATAGGATGATTTCGCTTCAAAAGTTGTTTTTGAACCTTCGTCCTGTCATGAATCACTTATTTTGATTTAAAGTCATAATTTATCGTAGTCCTTTTTGTTTTAATTTTAATTATGAGTTATAAGAAATTGCACAAACATTTTTGAAAACTGTTTGTTTATAACTTCTAATAAAAAAGATAAAGGGTTTTTAATAATAATTTATTATATCAAATTAAGATTTTTGATTTATTGACCGAAATCAAATACTGTCAAGAAAACACGTTAAAACGTATAATTTAGTAAAGCAAGTTAATATTTTCTGATTATGTTTGGTGACTGGTTTAGTTAATACGTTTTTTATTTACGATCTATCTACTTTCTCTAAATATTAATTAGGGAACGAATATTAAGTGATTAAGTATGTGGAATTTTACAACATACATTTAAAAATGGTTTTAATGGTTTTAAGTCGACCATTATTATTATACAAAGGAAAAATTACTTTAAATTAAAAATGAGTAAGTAATTAGTATTATACAGTATATATATATATATATATATATATATATATATATATATATAAGTGACATGTTGTTGTGCTTCTACAATCATCACTTCTCTCTTCTGGACCGTCTCACCGAATATAACTGAGTAATATCCGAACGCGCACGACTATATATGATTGTTTAAAACAATATGATTGATACTTTGAATTTGTATTCTAATAAGGAACCCTAATGCTATCTCGTAAGACAGGTATATCTCTCAGGCCTGTACCATCTTGATGCACAGGTCCCCTGTAAGCGTTGATCAATCAATTTCAAGTACCAACCAAAACAATTAATCAATCAATCGGATCAATCTCAAGTAATGCGAGGCAAAAATTTATTAATAGTTGATAGAGATAAATTTCAATTTGAATTGGTCTCTGCATTCTGACTAGCTATTGATTGTTTTGTAGTAGGGTCTGCGTGAGAGCTCTTAAAATGAAGACACACGCAACTGTAATTGAAGCATTCACAGATATTTGTTTAAGTAAATTGATAATACAACAGCGGTAAATCTACAGATGGATAGAAAGGTAGAGGGTTGGTAGAGGGCAGTGTACAAAGCTTTTCCAAGAAACAAAACATCAAGTTTTATGTAACAAAGAATCCTGATGTAGAAGCATCTGCGATTGAAAGATTTAATAAAGCGCTGAAAACAAGATTGTGATGACTTTTAGGTTAATTATCTATGAGTAGAATTGCCAGGCGTTAACTTAAGATTAGAAAATTTTTCAAATCGCAATCTCTTACGTTAAAGTTTTATTGATTCGTGAAAAGGTTGTAACGTGCAAAAACAAATTTCGTTCGCTTTAATGGGATTTACAGTTTTTCTCATTTTACCTGTATATTTCGATTACTAGTTCGAGCTAATTTGACCTGAAATGTCCTTAAATTTACTGTATGTCATAATCCCGAATTGGATATAACATGAAATAAAAATTTTCTGAATTTCTGTATTAAAAGTTATAAGTAGTGTCATCTATAGGACGTTCACAACATTTCTACCGGTTTTACAGTTATTTACTTGATGTGAATGTGTTAGTTTTACGAATTCTCGTTAGAGGGCGGGATTTTCATACCTTTTAAAACACAATACGTATATTTATATTAAATCAATCGGTAACAAAAGAATCAATAATAACAATTGGCATTGAAAAACAAAGTACACGTTTTTCGGGTCCTTTTTGATAGTCGCCATCTTATGACGCTGTGAAAAATTTGGAATTTCTTCAAAAATCATTGGAATCGATTCAGTGTGGGATGTATTTTGTAAGAATAAAATTATAGCAAGTTTTAATGGAGTACAAAAAAAAAGAAACATTTAGACTACACCTCTGATTAACTTGCCTGTTGCTGATTTATTATTTATTAATTATAGATTTTTTGAAACATTTTCTGTAATTACCGTTCGCCAATTGATTTAATATAAGGTTACTAGGGTGAGTATTTTCTTTCCCTCCTGTCCACGGTAAAGCTTTACGGGACAATTTTCTTTTGTTAAAGCTTGTGGCGCTCAAACTTCGCTTACTTTACTCGCTCCCTTCCTGTCTCACTAACCCCTTTGTACTTATTTATCCGTAGTTCAAAATGGCCCACACGATCCAAGTGCTCTGCGGCCACTTAGCCGTTTCCCTGAGCTGTTAGCTGAGCTCACTTACTACCTTTACAGTTATGTGACGTGGTGGGCTAGACACGTGACAGGGTAATCTCCGAAAAATAGAGTGTAATTTCTACTTGTTGTTGTTATTTTGTTATGCGACATTTCTAAGAAACGATTGTTATATTTTACGGTGTCAAAGCACAATTCGGAAAAATGTATCACTTCGCCACTCTAGAGATTATAAATAAATAATTCTTTGTGCTTGTGCTTTCAATCCTTCGTCGTTTAGAGTAACTTATTCTATACTGTTTAGATTCAGGTCTACTTAATACATTATAACACCTATCTCTAACTATTTTCCTATCATGATATACAAAAAGAGAGGCTTTATAACACGTGAGTTTTTATAGTTTAAGGTAATGCCCTTCACTTTACACGTTGATTTAAGTGTCTGATCACTAGTTGAAAACACATTATAGCTATATAACTTCACCGTACGCTTCCAACTCATCCGTCATTTAGCCCAGGAAATCCCTACAAGTTGGATTCCAGTCGTCGGGATTTGCCACAAATATGACACCGTCTGTATCACAATACAGAATGCGGCTGTCCAGTTTGTGCAGACAACTATATAGCTTTAAACGCGCACCAGCTATCGTGTCCGCTACTATGGACAAATTTATGGTTTTTAGAGCTTTGCCTTCACTTTCAGGTCTATACCAATTTACAACCACCACATTATCATAAATAGTTATAATGGATTGCACTTGAACCAAAGGATCCTTAAACAATTTGAAAAGTCTTTTGGTTCAGATACAATATTTCCTCTAGGTTAAATTTTCACGTTATCCAAACTTACCGCAAAAAGAGTTTAATATTAGTTTGGCTAGATATCCTAAGCCAGGATGTTTCTTAATGTTCTTTTTGTCTAGTTGGATTCCCTCTTTATCATAATATTCCATTATGTAGCTCAACTTCGCGGTTTCTGACGTACAATGGCTAGGCCACCCGGAACATTCCTACTTGAGTTACAGGAAATTAGCGATGTAACCACTAAACAGTCCACCCTGTTTCGTTGCTTTGTCATATGTGGTTACCTCATACTCCCAAATCTCAAAAATATCCAAAACTTTATAGTTTTTAGCGATAGCCTTACGCAACTCGTCTGCTACAAACGTTCCTACGAAACTGCGCTCGGGTTCAATATGCCCACATTTCACTTCATTTAGCTCAGTACAAGTCCTACATACCACAAATATTAACTTTCCATGCATTTTTCGGGGTAAAACAGGATGATAGAGATCAGAGGGTGTTAGTACTCGACATTTAACTAAACCCTCCACCGTTTGCAATGAAATGTTCTTACCATCTAAACCTACGAGAATTTTTGGATGCCCTACAGGATATTTACAGTATTTATTTACATAAGGATATAACGAGCACACGTCATAGTACATGATTTTTACACTAATGCCGTCACACTCATGGTAGAGTATGCTAGCGTTAGTGCGACCACCGTAAAACGCGTCTCGTGGATTTAAAGGTTCGTAATTTTGACCGCCTAGATGCTGTATAAACGCTCTTAACTGATCGCTTGCAGTATTAGTTTTTTAAAATCGCATTCACGCATTTCCACCAGATTATAACCGCGCTCGCGTAGAAACAGATCGTGCAGCCGTGTTCTCGTTTCGGACGAACATGGCTGTATTTACATCCAACTTTGGGTCAATATTGACCTGGTTGGGGAAACACTCCTCGCAACCGTGCCATAGCATCCAAGAAACTCATAAACGGTATTTGATTCGACACAATAACCGTCAACTTTAACACTTTCAGGTGTTCTAAACTCGCGAGCTGTATGGTCACTTCTGGTGAATGTTCCACCCACCGTAACCACTGTATTTCGACTTTTGACTGTAGCCACTTTTCGGTATGAGACCGACTGTGTTCTTTTTGAGAAAAGCCTACGAAAGACTTTATTGCAGGCGCTAGCAATTGTGGTTGACTTCTTAAACGGATCGAATTTATTTTGGGCTCGCGAAGGTCGACCAGAAACTAATGCAATGTTTAACGAGGACCTTAATATCTATCAAGAAATACTTCACAATCTAAAAGTTTTTTCCTATCCTTTTACGACATCTGATCTGCACAATAATATTCAAGTGCGGGCAAAGGACCCTCATAATTCTGGTTTGCGGATGTGTTTTAGAGAGATGGGAAATATCCCTTGCACTCAGGAAAATTGAAGATTTACGGAAATGCCGAGGGTGACGATGGAATGAAATTAAGGGAATCAATAAACCTGATATCGTTGCATTGACTGGAGATTAGTTTTAGACCGTTGGAGATGACTTTAGGTCTCCATCGGTTTCTATTAGCCAGCATACATCTAAGCACAAAACAACCACCGTATGTGCAATGCGTGTAACTTTCAATTTTCGCGGTTTCTCGGCAACATACGACAGAAAAGATTCAATAGGATCCTCCCTAAAATTGCGCACTCTTTCGCTACACATCGAACATCGCTTATCCAAATTGTCGGTGTATTGGATCCAAGCAGAGCAAACATTTGCGGCCACAAATAGATTCGGATCATGCAGAAATCTATCATTCGTCCCCTTACACACTTTCTCTTGCATGCACTCCAAATCGTAGAAGATAAACATAGATGCTTTACCACTACTAGTGTCACCTCGAGCCCCGTTACTGGACATACAGCAGAGGTGTCCAATAGGTTTTTGGTTCTTGCACATGGAACAATAGCTGTAACCGCATCTATGTTTGCCCTTTACTTCCGTAGTTTTGAGACACTTTAAACATCTACCTAATTTTCCACATAGTTCAGTATCCTTATGGTTTCTAAAACATTTCTGCCCGTAAAAATCTCTCTTGCAATCATTGCAAACAATTTTCGGATTTTGAATGGAGCATGGCGGCTTCTGATGACGGCAAGGACACTGATACAGACATTTCGCATCATCTTTTCTATCATTATAACGTTTTTTGGTCTGCTCGCAGTAATACCCGCAGATAAATGCTGAAGTGAGAGTGGTAATAACATTATAGTGTTCGTCTTGGAGTATTAAATTTGAAACTATCCTTCTCGGTTCCCTAAGACCTTCAAAGTAAACGAATCACCTATTCGCGAATTATAAACTACAATGGTGTATGCAGTTAAGTGGTTTTGAAATGATTGAATGTGTTCGTAACTACTACCGTGACTCAAGGTCTGCACAGCTGTTTTAGCAAAGCTGCATAGCTCGCTCTTAAAGTAACCCATTTCCATGTTATGACGTATTGTATCGTTACTTCTAAACGCTATTGCTAAAACTAAGGCACGTGTTAAACAATTGTTTTCATTGATTGTTGCCGGTACAACAATAATACTCTGTTTTTTAGCCATACAAAATTCTGCAAATTTTAACCCTGTCAAGTCTTTACGTCTATAGCCATAGTCACTCTATCCACATTTAAAGCTAACAAGTCACTCGAGAAAAAGCTAGAATTATTCTGCATCACCTATTCCAGTTGTGATATTATCACCCTCACAGACAACTGGTCAACTCTTATAAATGATACGCCAATTGGTTTGTTTGGGTAATTTGGGTTTCTTAATGTGATACAGACACGGTCTGACGGAGCCGCATCCTTCACAAAGTATGTATACAGTTCCTCGAATGCACTGTGTAAAAATGTGTTAGATAAATAACATTTAGGAAATGGTATATTATTTTTGGCCAACTTCAAGGCCAGTTGAAGGTGACTTTTTCTCATGGTGAAATCGGTATATAAAAATTCCAAAGGCCAAATTACATTACACTCAAAGCATGTTTTGTAAAGCAAGCTCATTAAGTAACTTAATTACTCATTTATATGTATAATGCTGAAGCTGACGTTTTCTCAAGGTAAAATAAGTATGTTGATGTAAATAAAATTCGTATATACTAAGGTCACAGTCTACATTTTGTAAAAACAAAAAAACAGTTATCTATGTAAAACAGGCGTTTAAATTTCATGTCAGATAGAAATTATTTAATAGACATAATTGCATGTTAACATAACACAAATTCCTATCTTACAGGGGCCTCCTTATTAAAACAATTTCAAATTTTCCGCGCAAGACCAAACCCGGGGCAACCCCAAGGTCAACCACTATCTCAAGGTCAAAAATAGAACCCCCACGTAGGCGTCAAGGTCAAACCGAAGGCTACTTGCCGGACTTAGGGAATTTCCATGGTCAAAAGTGAAAGTGGTGTCCTCTCAAGCCACCAAACGCTTCTAATCACGTTTACTGCAGTATCCGCAATATTCCAACTTTTCGATTTAAATATTTTTGATTGCGCTCTAGGGATGTGGCAGAGAAGCTAATCGTTCCCAAAGGAGGGAAATGAGGCGAAATACCTCTAGAAAATTTGAGACTTCCAGGGGAAATGATCGAAATTTGAAATTAGGGCACCGGTGGAAGTCGCAAAACCTATTGGTTATTAATCGGAGAACAAAACGCGGTCAACATCTCTGTGACGGGTCAGGTATCTTAGATATCTTAAACATCTTGGGTATCTCAGGTATGTTAGTAGTAGCGTGAGTTGCATGAGTTTCCACGCAAATTTTTCACTGCTCGTTTAAATTGTATATTCTTGTGTTGATCAATATTTATTATTTTGGTGTGAATAAACTTTACATCTAGTGCGGCACTTGATTAATCAACTAGCAATCTTCTTTGAAAAGTGAATTTCTGCTGTTTTATTCAACAAGATGTTAAACTGTTAGTGGATGTATTGCATACCGGCTTACGTAAATGGAATTTTTAATGTATTTAACGCTTCATCAACACGTGTTTGAAATATCTATACAGGGTTTTTCACGATGAGCGTTAATTAGACGTTTCTGTCAAACCAGACAACGGATCAGCCTGAAAATTTGACAGTATTCATAGATTAATATGATCTACACGCCTAGAATATTTTGGATGATGCGGCGTTGCCGCTTCTACTATGAAGTAGCGACTGCTTTGATTTTTCAAATGGAACACCCTGTATATAATATCATATTATGATTTCCTATTACTTTGTCAACAGCTTCATGTACCATTTCCCTATACCTATCTATTACTGTTTTAAGAGATAAATAATTTCATTTTTTACAAAACATGTACTTTTATAAACGCTGATAATCTTGAACTCTCTGGTACTAAGACGATCAAATTCGAAATGGAGTGGAGTGATACCATGAGGATCTTCATTCGAGTCATTATTTGCCATACATTAAATGCAGATACTTGTTCACATAAAAAGGAGTGGAAGTCAATTTTTTCAAATGGAACACCCTGTATATTTACACATTTTTAAGCTCTACATCCAATTTTAGATACTTTAATCAGATAATGTTATTTCGATTTCGAACCGTTTTCGAGATAAACTGTTTCAAACAGAAACTGACGTGGTTTCCTTGTATTCATCACTTATTTTTGAAATTTAACAGATTCCGTTCGATGTTCTTTCATCAGTCACAGATAATACAATGAATAAATAATTATTAAAATACTCTTCAACCATCAAATGAAACTTCTCTTCAAACAATAGTTTTATTAATGCTGACGCACGAACTGAAAATAATTTCATGAATTAGTAAGTTAATTCAATTATCAGTGTATTTCAGAATATGTTCGAACACATCTCCACCTCTACTTAAACAAACATGTAATCTCTTCAAAAGACTTTCATGTGTAGCGCTTCTGATTAAGTCTGGAGTTAAACTATTGAAAGCAGTTCTTACTCTCGATTTCATATCTTCCATTGTTACTGGGTTGGAGTAAACCATATTTTTAATGAAACCCCACACAAAATAATCTATTGTATTGCCATTTGGTGTTCTAGGAGGCCAACGAAAAGGTCCATTATTACCAATCCATCTGTCTTCGAAGATTTCAGTTAAAGCTTCGTCTACTGAACGAGAATTATGGGGTGGAGCACCATCCATTTGGTACCATACACGTTCTCTTCCTGGCCTATTATTTAAAATCATTTGAATTCCATTTCTCAGTAAATCTTCATATTTTGCTGCATTTAAATTATCATCATAAAGCTCGATATAACAAATTGACTCATTCTTTATGGCACAAAATACATTAAATTGCCATCTTTCTTGAAAATCCCTTTGGCGAACGACATGAGGATTTCCTGGCGCCCAATAATGACTGTTGTGTCTGTTGAAAATTCCATTTTTTGTAAACTTGGCCTCATCTGTTCATATGATATTGTCAAGGAAATGTTCATCCTCTTGAGTCTTGACAAGTAACCATTCAAAGAATTCCAATCTACGAGGCAAATCAGTCTCTTTCAAATGTTGGACACAGTAGAATTTATAGGGATGCCATTTGTGCTTATTAAGAATGTGATAAATTGTCACGTAGGGTATACCTATCTCCCTTTCAGCCTCGTGTAGAGAAGCATTTGGAAATGCATTAAACAATTCCAAAACTGTTATTCCATTGTCATCATCATCCATTTCAGGCTTTCTACGAATGATTTTTGGACCAAAAGTTCCATTCAACCTACAGTTTTGTAGTAGTCGATTTATCAGATTATTATTCGGCGTCGGAAGTTGTGGACATCTTTCATGAAATACTCGGCATGTTCTACTTGCAATTCTATTGCACTCACCATGAATAATTAATAAATTCAAGAAATCTTCATTACTGTAACCTAATCTTGATATTTTTCTATTATAATTAGTATCACAACCAGTCAAAACCACCAACGAAAGTTTGACGTTTCAAAATTGGATCATTTATTTTTCCAAAGCACACTATTAAAAAATATTAATTTGCAATGTTGTACGGTAGAGACACTCAATACCTCAATGCATACAAATTGTAACTTTTCTAAGGTACATATCAATTTCGAATTGACTGATGTGAGACTGTTGAAAACTAAATCGAAAAGAAATTGTATTACGTAGTATAAAATAGATGTTAAATCTCAAAAATAAGTGAATACAAGGAAACCACGTCAGTTTTTGTTTGAAACAGTTTATCTCGAAAACGGTTCGAAATCGAAATAGCATTATCTGATTAAAGTCAATCTAAAATTGGATGTAGAGCTCAAATGTGTAAATATAGGGTGTTCCATTTGAAAATGACTTCCACTCCTTTTTCATGTGAACAAGGTATCTGCATTTTTTAAAGACCCTGTATGAGGCAAATAAAAATATGACTCGAAGTGAAGATCCTCATGGTATTCCTCCACTCCATTTCGAATTTGATCATCTTAGTACCAGAGAGTTCAAGATTATCAGCGTTTATAAAAGTACGTTTTGTAAAAAAAAAATCGAAATTAATTTAGCTCTCTTAAACGGTAATAGATAGGTATAGGGAAATAGCACATGAAGTTGTTGACAAAGTAATAGGAAATCATAATGTGGTATTATATACAGGGTGTTCCATTTGAAAAATCAAAGCAGTCGCTATTTCATAGTAGAAGCGGCAACGCCGCATCATCTAAAATATTCCAGGCGTGTAGATCATATTAATTTATGCATACTGTCAATTTTTCAGATTGATTGGTTGTCTGGTTTGCCAGAAACGTCTAATTAACGCTCATCGTGAAAAGCCCTGTATATTTGTGATACTACAATATTAAATATGCCAATCATAAAGCGTAATATTTACAATAAAACGGATTGTGCTAAAACTTTAAATGCCGCTGATGAAATTATTTTTAACAGATGTAGAAATGGATTTCCCACCACATGAACCGAGCTTAGCAGAGGGGATATTCAGCAATATTAGCTAAAGGATCCCGTTCTTTTTACCTTTGCTTAGATTGTGATAGTCATTTAAAAATTATCAATTTTTCTGATACCATAGGTACATCTCATACTGCTGTGAACGAGCTCAAACAATTTTTCCCGAAGGAACTTGATTTACTCAGAGTGTTAATTACCGGTCAAAGTAATAATAGCAACATTCATGATAGAAATCATCTCTGAAATTTCTGAACGTAAACGCAGTAATTTTTAACATCGATGAAGTATTCTCTAATGATGCTGCTGTAATTAAGGAGAACGACAGTCGTAGAAGTAATTTCAAGCTTGGCAAGCATCCATGTGAGAATATTAAATCATTTAAATTAAATCATAAACCTAGAATTGATAATAAACCGAGACCAATAAAAGTCATTCTTAATTCTTCTAATGACGCTCTAGAAATTAAAAAAAAACCAGATATAAGCTTAAAGAGATGAGAATCAGAATTTCAGTTCACGCTGATGAAACTGCTTCGAGGGAATATTTAAATAAATTGCGATCGGAATTATCAGCCAGGTTATCCAGTGGTGAATCGGATTTAACCATTCGTTATACAGGGTTCCCCATTTTAGACTATACAATTTAAAAGTCGAATAAAAACTTTCTAATCAAAGTAAATTAACTTTTTAATGGACTAATATGTAGCTTATTCTTTGGGATTTATGACTAAAGTAAATAACAATTCAAGTTTTAAAGATCATGTTTTCCAAATGCCCTCCTTCGACTTCAATGCATTTTTGAATTCTAAGTTCAAAATTTATCATCACTCGGCAAAGCAAATCTCCATTTATTCCTGCAATTTCATTTCGAATCTGCTCCTTCAGCTCCGGAATTGTTGGGACGACTTGCAAAACTTTTGCTTTAGGTATCCCAGAGAAAAAATCGCCGTTAAATCGGAGATCTCGAATTCAAATTTCAAATCGGAAATTATACGGCCGTCAAAAAATCTCGCAAAATTCTCATAGTTTTTCTGGCTGTGTGAGCCGTTGCTCCATCTTGCTGGAATAATATGGCGCCATTTAGTCCTCGTCTAATTAGTTCTGGGATAAGAAACGTTTGCAACATGTTTATGTAGCGTTCGGAATTAACTGTAACAGAACGGTTTTCATCCTCAAAAATAAGGACCGATAATTCCAAATGATGCTACACCGCACCAAACAACGACTTTTGGACTGTGGAGGTTTTTGTAAACAGTTCGTGAGGATTTTCTACTCCCAGTATCTAAAGTTTTGCTTGTTAACAACACCGTCCAAATGAAAATTTGCTTCGTCGCTCATTAGCAAATGAATTTCTCCACGATGCTGATGTAAAATTCTTCACAAAATGTCACCTCGTTCCTTTGTCTAGATCACTGAGGTTATGCGCCATTTGATATTTATAGGGTGAAATTTTATATCTTTATGCAGAATTCTGTGGAGACTTCCTTAGATATTCTAGGGCAAGTGATTGCCGATTAGCTGATCTCTTAGGACTTCTTGTAAAGGCAGCTCTCACTCGTTCAATATTTTCAGGCGTACGCACCGTTCTTCGACGTTCAGGTTTTTTAATGTTTTGCACAGAGCCATTTTCACACCAATGACGAACCCACGCCGCAATTGTAAAGCGTGTTGGTGCATCGCCCCTATTATTGTTTCCAAACTGCCGTCGAAATGCACGCCGAACTTCTTCAAATGAACCAGTTCTAATGTAGACTTCCACAGAAAACACACGCTCTTGAATCGAATAATTCATAATGCAATGAAAATTGTTAAACTGGAGCAATTATATCGTTTGCGTATAACGCATATTTGACAGAAACACTTAAGTCGTTGTTTATAGACAAGCGCCTCCTTGATCTTTAAAACTTGAATTGTTATTTACTTTAGTCATAAATCCCACAGAATAAGCTACATATTAGTCCATTAAAAAGTTAGTTTACTTTAATTAGAAAGTTTTTATTCGACTTTTAAATTGTATAGTCTAATATGGGGAACCCAGTATAAACAGCATGCCGAAAATTGTTGCAAAACCAAACAACTAAATAATATAAGTATCCCTATCTTCCAATCTAATTTAATTCGTTGTTATTTTCAAAATGTTCGTGGGTTACGTTAACATATTATTATTCTGTGTTAGTTAATAGTGATTATGACATTATTGGTGCAGTCGAGACTGCTTTATCGGATGATGTATCTAGTTCAAAATTTGCACCATTTATCGATGTGATTGCAGAATTGAGATTGTCAATAAAAGTTGTGGAGGGGGGGGTGCGATTCAAAATAATATCCGTTCCTCATTAATTAGTAATACTGAGATAAGCAACTTACTACCTTGCATTGATATTGTGTGTGGTAAGGGTTACGTTAATAATTTAAGTTTGATTGTGTTTGTCATTTATATACCACTGGATATAAGTTTAGATGATTTTCACATATTTTTGAATACTGTTGAGCTTCTTTGTTATAATTACGATCATTTGCTCATTTTCGGTGACTTCAATATACCCAATTTATAAAGAAGTTAATGTACAATTTGTTGAATGTACTTGACTTAAAACAGTTGTAGTTATTGACGTAAATGTACGACTTCTGGTGTATGTAGATAACACAGTCTTATTAAGTGACAGTGCGGATAAGTTACAAAATGCTCTGAGGAGGTTTGATACAGTCTGTAAGAGCATGGACCTAAAGGGAAACATGAAAAAAACTAAGATTGTGGTGTTCGATCGGGAAGGTGAAAAGGAGAGTAGAGTATTTATTTTGCAAGATGAAATTGTGGAGCAAGTGGACGAGCTGGTATATCTGGGTAGAATGTTTACTGCAGATGGTACAATGGGGGGCAGTGCTGGAAGGAAAGTGATTGGAAGTATGTGGACGATAATGAGAAACGAAATCATGAGCCTAGCTGCGAAACAAGAAATCTATAATGGCGTGTTTGCTCCGTCTGTACTGTATGGAAGTGAGACATGGGTATGTCAAAAAGCACAAAAGAAGAATAAATGCCATGGGTATGAGATTCCTGAGAAGCGCATGTGGTAAAACGAGAAGGTACAAGATAAAGAATGAGTGCATAATGGAGTGCGTCGAGGAAAAGAAGATGATGGATAGATATAAAAGTAGTACATTACTTGGTTTGGTCACATTGAAAGAATGAACAACGCAAGTTTATCAAAGCAAATATATGTGGGTGAGGTTAGAGGTAAGGTGGTGCATGGTAGGCCGCGTAAAACTTGGCTGAATGTAGTAGGATTTATGATAAAGGAAAGAAAGATAAGGAGTTTAAAAATAAAAGGGTATGTCAGAAACAATGAATGATTGTGAGTGAAAACTAAATAAGAGTTAACTAGTTAATGTAAACGAAAGGTTGTTAGATTTAGTTTTAGGCAACATACATTGCGATGTCAGTCATAATGGTTGCCCATTTATAATTGAGGATTCATATCATCCTGTATTATTCATATACTTGCATGTATCCAGTTAGCACTGATACCCAAAAGTCGTATAATTTTAGGAAATGTGATGTTTTTGGTTTATACTCTTTTGTATACTTGTTCTGACGTTAACTCTGCATGTACTAACTTTTACTCCCTACTGTACAGTATATGTGATAAGTTTGTACCTTTACAACGTAGCAGTAAACCAAAATGGTTTACGAATCTGATAATAAAGAATATTCTCTTAAAAACTATGCATTTAAAAATTTGTAGGAAGTATAAACGTGCGACTGATTTAGACGAATTCAAACGATTTCGGAAGTTAATTAAAATAGAAATTCGCGAAGTTTATAAGAAATACAGAATTGGTACTGAAAGCCTATTAGTTGAAGATCCTAAACAATTTTGATCATTTATTATATCTATAAAAGGTGGTACACCCGGTTCAATGCAGCACGAGGGGCGTTCTATTGCAACTCCTAATGAAGTAGTTAATGCATTTAAGGCACATTTATGTCAAGTATATCATCCGTATCAGATGTGATAGAGCACACTACCGAATTTAACAATTTACCATGTATTCATTTACAAGGGCCGTCACTATTGACATGGTCAAAGAGGCCATATTAAGGTTAAAATATAAACAACTGGTCATGGTTCAGCTCCAGCGTTTCTTGTTAAAGATTGTGCCAATTCCTTTGCTGAACCATTGTCTGTAATTTTCAATCTAGCACTGACGACCCATTGCTACCCAGATTTCTGGAAAATTGCTAGAATCTATCCGGTTCTTAAAGCAGGTAATCCATCTGATATATGGAACTATAGACCCATAAGCATTCCTTGATCTTTCTCTAAGGTGTTTGAAATAATTATGTTCAACTTTATTTAAAAATCAGTTAAAAATTATATTTCTGACTATCAACAGTGGTTTCATGCAATGCAGACCAACATTAACCAATCTGTCATATTTTCTGAATATACGTCACGTCTGTTAGATAATCACGGACAGGTCGATGTTATCTACACTGACTTCTGCAAAGTGCTTGATAGTATTGATTATAACCTACTGATTAATAAACTAAACAATTTCTGTTTTAGTGTACCTCTAACGTGATTACTTTCATCTTATCGATGAAACCGCTTCCAGTATGTTTACTATAACAGCTTATACATCGAACCACTTCATTGCGACGTCTGGGGTACCTCAGGGGTCTAACCTAGGCCCACTTCTATTCGTTTTATTTATCAATGATATTACTACTGCAATTAAACTGTATTGATAGTTGGTGCTCATTAAATAAATTAGAACTAAGTATCAACAAATGCAAAATTCTATCTTTTTCTAGACAGCGAAATATAGTTTCTTACGACTATTCCATTAACTCTTTTCCTTTACATCGAATTACAACCATATAAAGAGCCAGCGTCCTTTACCAAATTTTCCGTTCATTAATTATTTGCTAATTATCCTGTGTTAATCAAAATTTTCAGAAATGATCAAATAATGAATTTTATATACTCTAAGGCGTTAATTTCAAAAACATCAAAAGTTTTCTACGTCAGAGTCCCCTCCGGACTTTTCGCCAATCCTGACCTGAAGATCCCTGCACAGAAGCTGTCCCCGCCTACCGCAGATTACCTATAAAACCGCGAAACGCGCTACTGTACTACCTGCTTGCGTGTTGAGTCGTTGCGCGACCACTTGCTACTCGTGTGCCGATCCGTACCATTGTCGACTTCCTGTTTGCCTGTCGGGCCGTTGCCGTGACCACTTGCTAGTTGATCCGTTACTTTGACATCTTCTTGTACGCAGATCCGTTCCGCCGACGCTACCAGAGAATCCAGAATACTAACCGAGTGTCTGCCGCTCTTAACCTCGCTACCCTGTTCCGCCAACCTGTCGATTTTTCCGTTATAATATTCATCTGTTACCGTCGTGCATCATTTGTCGACATACCTTGATAGCGCCACCTGAAAGTCATCTCCATATAACCGAGTGCTGGTTGTTGTAATCTGAAATAAAGGCAGGTGTTTTATTGCACAATATTACACAATACGCAGATTGAACGATGTTACGCCCGTAGTCATCTTTTATTTACTCCGTTGGAAAGAAAGGTTCTCGACTTAATTCTACCAACCCCTGGAGGTCTCATTTATACAACGCAACGGGTTAGTCCCAGATTCTTGTAAATCATACTTCGCCGAACATCTATTACACTACCTAACACAAATACTCCACACACAAGGCAGACGCCATTTGTGGATCACATCATGATCGGTCCAGTTCTATGAATATGATCCGCATTTACGTCCGGGAGTTTTATATTTAATCTCGCCAAACGTGAGTAACTGATCCAATATCCCATCGCAATTCGCGATAAATCCGCCTTAAAGGAGTAATCCTGCTTTAACAAAACCACATCCGGCGTGATCGCTTATTGCGATAACCCAGAGTTGAGGGACAAACCCTTATGTAAGTCTACCGTACCTGTAAAAAAAGTTAGTTTATCTCGTCTACCGTACCTATAAAACAAGTTAGTTTATCCGTACCTGAAAATCTGTAAACTAAATTGTCCCTGAAGGTTTAAAAACCTTATAAGTGTCACTATTAAACGCAGACCTTACTTAGCGCCTTCCAGGTAGCCACTCGTTACTCGCCGGCTGCGCCGCTCAAGTTTTTCCGCTGCCCGCACCTACAATACAATAGGAATGTATTCATTGACCAATTTCAACGAGTTTGGTCACTCACCAACAAATCGGTTTTACCCAAAACTTCTGTTAAAAAACTCTGTACATATTAATTGGGTTCTTCAAATCTTGTAACGTGTACAAATCGATATTTGGGTTATTTATATCGACTTCTCCATTTACTGTATTAAAATTAGCGTTGTAGAGACAATTAAAGGGGTTACATTTAAGACTTTACTCGATATCTGATTTAATACTAAACCAACATATGTTGAAATTGACATAAGTAGTGTCATCTAGGGATTCCTACAATTTTCTTGTTGGTTTCAAACCACTTCCTTAAACGTATCTGTTTCATAAACTAAGTAAGTATTTGGTTACAGAGATCTTTATTATGTACATTTTACACAATTTCGTTTTAGTAACAATGGTCTTTTTCTAAACTTCCAGAAAAACCTCCTTCAGTTTGTGGGGTGCCATTTTAGCTGATAGTGATGATATTTGTTTGAAAAGTTTTCTCCTCTACTTATTTTTGACCATCGGTAGTTCTATAAGAGAAATTTAATTTGAAGTAATTCCCTATGGTATGCAGTACCTACTTTAACAGGAATTACTACTCGCTGCATATTGGGATACATAAAAGAGCATTACTTTCACTCAGGGGTAAGATCGTTCCTTTCTGTAAGTTGGTAATCAGACAATTTCTTTTAGCACTAGCAATATAGTAACTAAAATAAATCGCTATTACCAATGCGAATGGTTAACAATATTCGTTATTACATCATTATAAGCTCGCCTAAAATCAAAAGAGGTAACAAATGAGAATTAGTTCGCACTTACGCATATTATTTTATTGTAGCTTTTCTTGTCTGGTTGGATTATAACATCCAAAGAACTTTTATTGTCTGGTTGGATTTTTGTCTCTGTTTGTCGATAACTGTCAGCGGCTGCGTTTGTGTGCTTTGGTCTATCAATATTTCTATTCTGAATCGTTGTAGGAATGATCGTGATGGCGAGAATAGCCTGAACCCGTATGTTGGCAGTGGAAAGTTTACCGGACATTGTACCACCTGGTTCATTCTAAACGTTCGTGCAGGGTATTCATCGGCAAAACCAGGTCAGAACATTACGTTTTAGCATGCTGTAAGGTTATGTAAACACTCAATCGTAGTAGGAACATTCTTGTGTTATATACTGCCTTCTGCAGGGTCTATACGGAATACAAAAACTAAAACAAAAAGAAAAGTTTGTGCTACGTAAGGAGAACGATAAGGTGTTAATGTAATACTTATCTTTTATTGAAAGCTGTCGTTTACAGTTTAATTTGCTATCATATCCTATGAATTACAATTTGGTCAATCACTATCTTCCAATATTTACGTAAATTTAGATAACGTTAACCTTTGCATGGAGTTGTAATTAAATGCCTGGAATTTATTGGCCTACGTACTCCATTAAACAAGAAGTTACTTATTACGATAACGTTAGGCGGCCATTATCTTTGTGTGGCTACTTCTTTATTTGCGTGCGCTGACGTTGTTTTTACTCGATCAGTAGCATTATATGTTATAGCGGTCGTGTTTTGTAAAAGTAAATATATAGGGTATTTCGAAATATTTGAGCGGGATATTGTAAGTGTTTTATTAAATGCATTTTTAGCTTTAAGAATATATTTTTGTAGATGTAATTGTGGGGAGAATTAATATTATGAAACAACGGCAAGTTTCTGACTTCAATAGCCTGTTTGGCTGTGAAAACGAATTTTTCTTTTTAGGTAATTGCTGAAAGATCTTTCACCAACCCGGTAGGTTACGGTCAATTTAAATAAAGTTAATTTGTCTGTCGTGAACACGTTTTATGTGTGGTAACTTGCCTTCGTCCGATTACATTCGAAATCTGTAATATTCAATTTGTGATTAATGTATGTACACATCTATATATGTGCCTACTAAAGTAGGATATTCTCCTCGGAAGTGAGAAGTTAAATTTGATTAAATCCAGTTATTCATATTAATGTAAATTTAGGGAATAATTAAGGGCGACTAATCGCTCTAAGTGATAGTTAAATGCATGCTGAATTCTCATTGTTGTTTATTAAAGGTAGTATTAAATTCTATTTTCCCGGAAACGTCCTAGAATCCAATGCCCGGTGAATCGGACCACCAGAACCAACCCAGTCCCACTATAAATGTCTTTAATTTCTTATATTTAGTGTAGTAAAATCGTTTAGTAGTTTTAAGTTGAAATATTTATTATTGTAAAAATAATTGGGAATACAAATATCAAACCGTAATATGCTTATCATTCAGTGTGTACAGTGAACGGCCCAAATAGAATAAAAAACGAACCACCCTTCTTGCAAGTACAAGAACCGATTGGGCTAGTCTGAAAATTAAAGTAAACATTTAATTATGATAAGGAAAGCAGCTTACAACCAAGAAAGATTTAGGTGTTGTGTTTAATTAGAACTTGAGTTTCTCGGATCAGATTCACTTCATATGTGCTGCATCTTCTAAAGAACTAGGTTTTCTTATTCGTAATAGTAAATCGTTCAAAAATATTAACACAACGTTTTCATTATATTTCACCCTGGTGAGACCTAAGTTGGAGTACTGTGATATTACCTGGTGCCCCATTTACAACAATCATATAAATCCTATTGAACGAATTCAAAGGAAATATGTATCGTTTAGGATAGGTGGAACATACCCAAACAGGGGACATCCAAATGAGCAAGTACTTTTTCGGTTAAACTTGCCGTCCCTTGAAGCAAGACGCATTTGTAACAATCTCAAGTTTTGCTTAAACTTTCAAATAATCTTATTAACTGCCCATCGATCCTATTTCTTTTGATTTTGATACTCCTCGTTATTCAACATTTCCCGTAATTTTTGTCAAACCTCTTCCTAAAACTAACCTACTCCTAAAATCACCAGTGTTCATTACGTCTAACAATTTTAATACTTATTGTAATTCTCTAGACGATAATGTATCCTCCTTGTTAGTTTTATTACAAGCGGTTTAATTATGTTGTTCACTTTTGATTTTTTTTTATTTTTATCAGTTTGTCTTTTGTACTGTAGTATTTAAGGGTTGTTAATTTGTTAATTTTTATACATAATTCTACATAAATGCTGATTTTAATTTTTTCTTTTAGTAATAGTACATAATCACACTTTATTAAAATCTTTTTGTATTTATATTTTTCATTCTCACGCAACTTTTGTTTTTAGATATCGTAAAGTTATTCTGTAATTGGACTTTCAGTCTGCCGAATAAATAAACATTAATAATATATTACGTAACTTAGGAGTATTAGGTATTTAGGTATCACGTGGGCCAATAAGATCCGGAACTAACTAGCACAAACACATTTTTTTGCAAAATAAAGACTGTATTCATTAACATAGTCACCATCCATAGCAACACAATCATTCTAACGTTTTTCTCTTTCGATGCCTTTCTTGTGGAATGATTTCTCTTTGGTTTCAAAATAGGCTTCAGTTGCGACTTTAACCTCCTCATCGGATCCAGATCTCTTTCCCTGAACAGATAAAGGTCAGATGGGGCCAGACCTGGTGAATACGGGGGTTGTGGAAGCAATTCGAATAGTAAATCAATTTCACCGTCGTTTTTATCGGCTTGTGGATCGGTCCATTGTTTTGGTAAGGCAGCGTTTTTTGCCATGTGCGACTTTTCAGCTTGATTTCTTGGTCCATTCGTTCCAATAACACACGCACACACGCACACACGCACACACGCTAGCACGCACACGCACACACGCACGAACGACCACGCACACGCAACACGTACACACTACGCACACGCACACACGACACACGCGAACAACACGAACCACGCACCACGCAACACGCACACACGCACACGCACACGCAACGCACACACGCGACACACACGACACACGCACAACGCACACACGCACCACACGCACACACGCACACACGCACGCGCACATACGCGAACACGCACACGCACACACGCACACACGCAAACACGCACACACGCACACACGCACACACGCACACACGCACACACGCACACACGCACAGCACAACGCACACGCACACACGCACACACGCACACACCACACGCACACACGCACACACGCACACACGCAAACACGCACACACGCACACACGCACACGCACACGCACACAGCACACACGCCACACACGCACACGCACACGCACACACGCACAGCACACGCACAGCACACACGCACACACGCACACACACGCACACACGCACACACGCAAACACGCACACAATCGCAAACACAGCACACACGCACACACGCACAGCTTGGTCATGAACTAAGGAAACATAGAAAATACAATTTAACATGGCAGAACTTTTGTTACGTAATGAAACATACACTTGTAGATATCTAGACGAATTTCAAAACAAATACTGCGAGCGGTATCAACACTGAAATTAGAACCATCAAACTATCCGGTTACAGCACAAGATGTACTAGAGACACCCTTAACCAATAACGTTCAGTTAGGTGGCTTAACAAGTTTCATCCTTATGGAAATACAATTTAACATGGCAGAACATTTTGTTACCGTAATGAAATCGATAACAACTTGTAGTTATCTAGCGAAATTTCAAAACAAATACTGCGAGCGGTATCAACACGTGAAATTAGCAACCATCAAACTATCCGGTTACAGCACAAGATGTAAGAGACAACCTAATACCAGGATAACGTTCCAGTTAGGTGGCTTACAAAGTTTCATCCTTATGGAACCACATTAAATATCACAACCGAGAAATCGATAAAATTGAGTATAAGCGAAATACAACCAAAAGAACCACTAGAGGAGCTGTGAAATACAAACAAATAGTTAATGGAAGATTTACTTAATACCAGGATAAGGTACCACAGAGCACTTTAAATACATGGACCATAACCAGCGATAACCAGTGTATTGTGAAACGTTTACACAATACGACCTAAAACTCTAGGAAGGAGCTAGGAAATACAAAAAATAGTTATGGAAGATTTGCTTAAGGTACCAAACTAGGTACCATGGAGAGCCTTTAAAAAAGTGCCATTAGCAGCGATAAGCGTGTATGTGTAATACGATGTACATAACGACCTACTGCTAGGAATATTTGGATCAGTAGCATGGTAGGTTTGCCGAAAGGAAAACTGGCAGATGGAAGTATTGTGGAAACAGCCGAAAGCGATATGTGAACTAGATGTAACAAATCTGCAAGATATTTGCGCATATAATAGCGTGAGTAGACAAAGGACTACTGAAAGATATGGGACCAATTAGCAAACTACGTGCTAAATGTGGCAAAAGAGAACAAATCTATAAGACATGCGATATAATAGCGGAGTACAAAAATGTGATCATAGCTGACCAATTAGCAAAGTACGTGCTAAATGTGGCAAGAGAACATCTATAAAATTTATATGGAAGTAATAGATAGAATGTATCATAGCTGACCCTAGGAAAGAATGACTATCTGGGCAAACCTTCAAAGATAGTATGGTGATAGACAATACATGTTGTATAAGTGGGAGAAGAATGGACATTACGTTTAACCTTACAATTGAAGTATAGTAAGACAAATAGTTGTAACAGTGAGAAGATGGAATCCTACGTTTAATTACAATTGTAGAAACATAAAATATCCTAAATAATTATTTGTCAAAATAAACGTATTATAATAAAAAACACGAATACACACACAGCACACACGCACACACGCACACACGCACAACGCACACACGCACACACGCACATACGCACACACACACGCACACACGCGCACACGCACACACGCACACACGCACACACGCACACACGCACACGCACACACACGCACGCACACACGCCCACACGCAGGCACGCACACGCACACACACACAATACACGCACACACACGTACGCACACGCGCCCACACGCATACACGCACACACAAATACACGCACACACGCACACACGCACACACGCACACACGCACACACGACACACAGCACACACGCACACCACGCACACACGCACACGCACACACGCACAGCACACGACACCACACCCCACACACACATACACGCGCACGCGCACGAGCACGCGCACGCGCACGCACGCACGCACGCGCACGCGCACGCGCACGCGGACACGCACACGCACGCAGCACGCGCACGCACACGCACACGCACACGCACACGCACACGCACACGCACACGCACACGCACACGCACACACACACACACACACACACACAAATATCGAGACCTTCCCTGTTTCATTCATCAGTGATGAATCCCTGTTTCATCCATTGTTATGTACTGACGCAAAACAATCTTTTCATCACGCGTAAATAACTTCAAACAGCGCCGGTAATAATCATCAATTCGTTGTTTTGTTCCACCGAAATTAAATGGGGCACATCCTTGGAAAGAAGCTATTTCATACCCAAATTTTCATGGTCAATTTTGAACCCGGTGACTTTTGATATCTTTAGGATGTCAGTTATACCTTGCAACTTCACTTTACTATCGGACATAATCATTTTCAGACTTTTTTGGGTGCTTTTGGGCGTAGTCGCATCAATAGGGCGACTTATGCGCTCAATTTCTTCGGTGGTTGTTCGATCGCGTTTAAAATCCGCATACCATCGGCAAATAGTTGTTTTCAATGGGCACTTTTCATTAAAAAGCAGTGTTTGATTAACACACTATGCTTGTTTTTAGCCATCATTTGAACAAAAACAAATCTAAATCTAATGTCATGAAATTTTTACAACAATCTTTTAATAGTTGGTACTACCGAAAAACAAAAGCGGCATGGCATTGGCGGCGCTACTTGTGTCAGTCCCATGCTTGATTACCCACGTAATATCGTAGGTTTTCCAGGTATCTGAGGTATCATAAGTATTTAAGCTATGACACGTACCTTAGGTATTTAAGGTATTCTAGGTATTTTAAGGGTTGTACTAAAAAAGACCATATCGCACAGAAATGAATAATTAGAGAAAAATCACAGCTATTGCAAATAAGCATATTTATTCGGCAGATGGACCTATGTAAAATATCCTCCGCACGTTATTGGTCTCCGGCGTAGGTATCTTAGGTACTTCGGTTGTGTTAGGTATCTTAGCTATCTTAGGTGCGTTATGAATCTCAAGTATCTTAAGTATCTTAGTAGGTAAGATTGGAGACTTTTGGAACACTTTTCCAAGGTCGCACATTTCTAAGATTACCACAGCTGTAAGGTGTGAAAAATATGTAGGTCACTAACACTCAACACACTCTTAAGGGTATTTGCACACCCTACCTACTCAGACATCACTTTTTCAAGGCTTGCTCATCTAATTTTTTACACTTCTCTGATACCACATTAAAAAAGATAATAATATGCTAATATATTCATTTATTGTATGTACAAATGTAATTAGTGTATTATTCAGATATATGATTTTCTTTAGGAATAAAACATTTTGATTTAGTGCAAGTGTAAAAGGTCGTTTCCACTTCTGTATCATAAAACCTGCGAGGACGTGGTGCAAGTAATTAAGCGTACGTGCAGTGTGGTGCCCATCGGAGCTGCACCTGTAGCGGAGCCTCAGATGACTGCCATTGGTTTATTCGAACTCCACACTCGAAGCATTCAACCGTACTGTCTGAAGATGAGCCTCTAGAAGACTAGCACATCGTCATCAGCGGTACATGATGGTATACCATCACAGTATCATTGATATATTTGAGCATATACACCGTGTGGTATGTACCTGTCTGTCTGTCTGTCTGTCCATCTCTCTGTCTGTATGTCTACCTGTCTACCTGTCTGTCTGTATAGTAGTCACCGCGCTCAGTCAGTTAGTATCGGTTTGTCTGGTCTGGGGTCGCTCTATTGGGGTCGACTTTTTCTGAAAAAAATAAATCATAGTACAAGGAGAGCTGTGTCAGTTATACTTACTATGCCTGTCTCGATCACTTGCAAAGACCACTTGTCAAAGAACTGCATTACGAACTCGGATGAGTTCGTAAATTTCCGCAACCTCTGCTACAGTTTCCAGTATCTTCTCCAGATGTACAATGGCGTGATCATACCCACTTAGTATAGCTAGGCTTATATCACTATGCCAGTCAAGGTATTATGTTACAAGCCTAGTGTGGGCTCGTCGAGCTGCTCTTCTACAGAGCTCTCCGTAATCACGACATCATAATTCTGGACGAATGGCACTATGGTTGTCAGCTGTAATAAAAGTAAGAATTGGTAATATAAACAAAGTGGTATCAAGACAATACATACCGTGAACTTGAGAGGGTCCCGTGTGATGACGCGATGTGCGTAGAAGAGCCAATACCATCCAGCGATAATAAGGAACGCAGAATTGCGTTGAGTGGTACTGTCTCCGGACGCCATCGCACACATAACGTTGTATAATGGTGGAAGCGTAATGCGACCAATAGTCATAGGGATGTGTGTAGCCCAAAACCAGCCATCGTTAAGTTCTTCGTCGTCATTGTAGTGCATATTATCGTGACTATTTTCGTTATTTACGTGATCCTGGACCTGCGGAGCGGCGTCTGGAAGTCTGCCAATGTCATTGTCCTTGTAATGTATGCTGTTATGTATCTGTTCCTGTGCACTTAGTTGTACTGCGTCTGACAGTTCTTGAGCGCTACGTTCTAGTCGTTGCATGTTGTTAGTGAGAGTGTCCATAAAGTCGTCCTCATCGCTACTCTCTTCAACGATGATTTCGTTACAAGTCAGTACGTGTTTCGCGAGGTAGTCGCTGTTGTCGTAACGCGTCATTGTCGTAGTCGTCGGAATCATAGCTGTAGGCAGGGTCCATGTCTACGTCGGAGTCGTAGTCACCAGTGTTGAGGTAATCGTTCCCAGCACAGGATGAACATTCTCTCTCAACACTGGACGATATGCTGACGAAGTCATCGCTATCATCGTTATGTTCGTCTATGTCAATAGGTAGTGGTGTGTCCTCGTCACTGATAGTAATGATTTCGGCATTGTTCATGTCAAGTATTACTGTATCCGCATCAAAATTGTAATCTTGTAGAGAGTCCAGGACTACGGACGTCAGTTCATAAATTTCGTCGTCGCTGGATTGGGCGTCCACGGTAATAGGAGAGGATGCTGAGGGCGGGATATACAGAACCTCAGGGGAAGAGGGGGAGGAATTCTGAGGTGTGTGAGGTGAAGGGAGGTCAACGCCAGTTGGATAGGAAACCTGAGGAGTAGGAGTTGGGGGCATCGGGGAGAGAAGTTGAGGCGATGGAGAAACCTGTAAAAAAGGAATAAAACGTTAGAAATGTACCAAGCATGAAGAAAAAAATTAAAAACATAAAATTTGGTGGTTGTTACCTGGGGAACATGATCTTGAAGTCATTGTATGTTCAGTAATGTCAACTATAGAATCAGTTGTCCCCCACTAAAAACAACGTTTTTTTATGCATTTTTAGAGGAATTTTTCAAGGTTGCAAAAGTTGTTTTGTGAACTTTATGGACTTTAGGGACAAACGTTATCTTGCTGGGTTTATGGTATATTAATAATAGTAATCGCTTTTAGATGCTGTAAACCGCCGTCGCCGCCGTAGTGGAGAATACTACGTCAACCGTAAACAGAGGGAAGAAAGCGCTTTCATGTATTACTGCCACAGATGAGTAATTTAATTTTTTTTGCTTTTAGGTAGGTCACGAGCATGCGTGGCTTATGATCATCCCGTAGCGGTGGGTGGACGTGTGAACATCATAAGCCACGTAGTGATACTACCGTGGGATCACATCCATCCTGAGGAGGTTACTGGGACACCGACCTCATATGAATCACGCACAGGATGTGATGGAGCTGCTCCAGGAACGCGGTGCTGCCGATGATCTGGTGAGAGAGGGCAGTATTTCGACCAGGATGGCTGTGAAATAGCGTTGTGGTTTTTGGACGTGGACGAAATGCTGGTTACCCTGCAACCTGTATGTGAGCCGTATGTGAGTGAAGATCAGGTAGTATTACATCACGTCTTAAGTCCTGGCTGCGCTGCAAAGTTTGGGGATGAATGGTCTCCACTTGATCGTTCAAGCTCTGTAGCACAGCCAGTGCTGGGGAAAGAGGAATCTCCGATTACTATGACACCTGTATGCGTTGTAGATGAGCAATCGTCGACATCTGCAACATATGCAGAGGGAAGAATAGTAGGGAATACATTTGAAGGTTTTCTGAGTCCTGCTGCTAACGTAGAATTTATGAAGGAGTGGTCGTACAGTAGTTCTACGGAAGGAGAGGTCAGGGGGCCCATTCCTGATAGTATCCTGAGCCCTACTTGTATTGCAGAGTTCGCTGAAGGGTGGAGTTCTATGAACTATTACATACAAGTGGACCGAATAGATGATTCATCAGAGAGTATTCCCAGTCATATGCGTACTGCTGACTTTATAGGTAATGAATGGTCGCTAAATAACTTATCAGTATCTAGGAGTCCTGCGACGCCCATACAATACTTACCTGCGAAATCACTGGTGAGGGATATAGTGGATCACTGGTGAGGGATATAGTGGAAAATGCAGTATCTTCTCCCAGAGTGTATTGAGTCCTACATGCGCTGCGGAGTTTCTGGAAAACAGGTGTGATTGATACGTTGCTTCCATCCCAAAGCACATGGCAGGGTGAGATACAATGCTGGGTAGAATATGTGTTCTCAGGAACACTCTATCCAGACTATCATTGTTATTGTTTCCTTACCCGTACACTACTCTACTCCTCAACCTGACATATCCATCATACATATTATCCTATTCCTGGCGATATGTTACGTTGCGTCCTCGTTCGCATCATTCGATATAACTTCTTTTCTTAACAGTTGTAATACATGATAGTAAGAAATGCTACAAATCAATAAAGAGCAATAAAGAGTTAAAAAGGAATTATAACAAACCACGTAACTCTAACCGTTCACTTATACATTGATTGTACATTCTCTCTGTTACAGATCGTAATAAAACGTTTCAATGTGAATGTCTGAAGAAATTTTTAAGAAAAGACTCTTTACTGCGACATCAAAAAACTGCGTGTAGGGTAAGTATTCCAACTACCCTAGAGATGCCGCAGGCTGTACCGCAAAACCGTACCGCACTTAGGAATGTGGTGCAACCAAGTACTTCCTATGCGAACAGAACGGAACATAACCATATTGCTGAACGTCTTGCACAACGTGGACCATCAGGGTTAAACAACTTAAAGAATAATGTGCAACACAGGCATGCTGATGATTCCTTTTCAGAACCAGGACCATCGTGTTTGAACAACTCACGGAAGCGTAAGTTAGATCAAAGCAGCGAATCAGTACAAAATAAAAGTAGAAAAAGTGTTAAAATTGTGCACTACACTGATTGTTCGATTGATATTCCTCGATATGCTTATCAAGGACACCTTAGAAGCAATAGGCACCAATCAAATATGTGTCTACTCGTTGCAGACGTTTATGGGTGACGTTAAAGTGAATGTTTCGAAACTAATACAAATTCAGTTGCAGAAACACTTCTCGTTGAAATGTAATGTTGAGTTGTTTGGTTTGTACTTTCTGAACAGTAGAGAAAGTACCGAATTAAAGTCCTTTCAAACGAAATATAATATATTGAGTGTCAGGATGGTGTTGGAAGAGTTTTTTCAAAGAGTAGTGGGAATCTTGGATGCTAAGCAATCAGAATTTCAGCATAAAGATTTTGGTACGTGTGAGTTATGAGGAGTAGAGTAGTACATTATTAATATATGTTGTTTTGTAGGGTGGTCGCCGGTGAATTTTGTATATTTAGAGGTAAACATGTTAAAATTTTCTCCCACTGCGGGTTCATCCTATATGAATGTTCCGCCTGGAATTTCGCATAAACATGCCATAGTTAATGTGAAGAATAGCGATAATTGCTGCTTTGCGTGGGCTATAGTATCTGCATCAGTGGCACCGACGGGATTACCACAACGGACGACTTCTTACCCTGATTTTTATGCAACTGAAACGGTGTATAATTTCCTGTTAAGCTGAATAACATCTGAACGTTTGAGTCCAACAATAATATCTCCACCATTGTTTATGAACTGCAGAATATGTATCGTGATGGTCATCGTATTTCAGAGGTAGTGGGTGTCCTCTCTACTATATAAGAACTAAACACACTATTCATGTTAATTTCTTGCTGTTAGTCAGTAACCGAACGCAATAGGGCAAAATATTTGTGTGATTCATGTATTCATTACTTTAGAACGCAGGAGCAATTAACTCGACACGTATCTCATGACTGTAGTTTCG
Source organism: Vesta saturnalis (assembly GCA_036346205.1). Taxonomy (NCBI): domain Eukaryota; kingdom Metazoa; phylum Arthropoda; class Insecta; order Coleoptera; family Lampyridae; genus Vesta; species Vesta saturnalis. Next base: position 309,910 of record JARFJB010002217.1, on the reverse strand, counting down.
TATACACTAAATTACCTGGCGTAATGCAAAGAAAAGACAGAACCGGGGAGTTCTATGCGGTAAATATACTTGCGGTTCGAAACTATCAGAAACAGATGATTCTACCGTTCGTAATATATGCAGATTTTGAAGCGCTATTAGTACCGGTAAATACGGCTGAACCCGATTCCGAACAAACGTACCCTATAAAAACGTGTAAACATAAACCATACTCATTCAATTATATTAAGTGCGGTGTAAACGATGCGTGGTCCAAATTAGAACTTTATAGTGGGGTTAATGCCTCGGGGTATTTATTACACGACTCGAGAGTGATGTGAAACGGATATATAATGAGCATTTAAAAACTGTTTTTCCAATGTTACCATTAACTGATGAACAACTGGTGATACATGAACAAAGTCGTAATTGTTATATATGCGACAAGCTTTTTACGGACGATCTTACAACTTCCAAAGTACGAGATCACTGTCATGTCACTGGTATATATCGTGGTGCAGCACATTCAAATTGTAATTTAAACTATCAATTACCATCATTTATGCCAGTTTTTTTCCATAATCTCAGTGGTTATGATGTTCACCTGTTCATCAACCAGTTAGCGAGTGAAACTGAAGAAATTACCGTACTCCCTGTTAATAGTGAGAAATATATAACGTTCGGTAAGCATATTTATGAAGACGAATTCATTAATGGTCGCGGCCTTAGGGAAAGAAGTACATAAATTTACGATTTGTCCATAGATATAGGTTCATGGCAGCATTCTTAGATACTCTATCTCATAATTTATCAGATGATCAATGTAAAGAGGTACACAAATATTTTGTTGATGATAATGACTTTAACTTAGGTAGAATAAAGGTAATTTCCCCTACCCGTACGTGGAAAATTTTATTAAATTAGACGAAGTCACACTACCTTCCTATGACAAATGAATTCTACGACAAAATGCGTGATGAAAATTTATCCGATGAAGGATACTGTCGCATCCTGCTAGTGTGGCATCACTTTAAGTGCAATACACTCGGGGGTTATGTTGACATATATTTAAAATCAGACGTGTTGCTGTTGGCCGACGTGTCGAAAACTTTAGGCGGCTGTGTATAGACATGTATGGATTAAAACCAGCGCAGTATGTTACAATACCTGGATTGGCGTGGGATGCCATGTTGAAATGTGCTAAAGTAGAGTCAGAATTATTGACTGATATGGATATGTACCACTTCTTTAAGAAAGGTATTCGTGGTGGAGTGAGTACTTGTATTAAGCGAAGAAGTATTGCTAACAACGAGTTTGTCCCAAATTAAGACCCTAATCGCCCAAAAGTTTTTTTACAGTATTTAGATGCCACGAATTTATACGGATGGAGTATGCGGCAACACCTACCTCATAATGGATTTATGAGGTTAACTGAAGAGGCAATTACAAACTTTGATGTACTGAAGATTAATGATGATGCGGATATTAGGTATGTTCTAGAGAGATATACACTATCCACACCACCTGCATGATGAACACAACGATTACCCTTTTTGTCCCGAAATGATCTGCGCATCACATTCCTAGGAGGAAAAATTAATTCCTACCTTATGTGATAACACCAACTATGTTATACATTGCCGATATTTAAAACAATGTATACAGTATGGATTAATTGTAACTCATATTCATAAAGTTTTACGGTTTCGTCAAAGTCCTTGGCTAGTACCACATATAGACCTTAAAACAACTCGTCGAAATCAAGCCAAGAACAAATTCGAAAAGGATTTCTTTAAATGCATGAATAATGGTTTATTTTGTAAAACAATGGAGAATGTCGACAATAGAAGAGTAATAAAGTTATTAACATATAACGGATGTCGCTTGTGTCTAGCACGGTACGTCGCAAAGCCGCAATTTAAGAATTTTATTCAATTTACTGATAAATTATTTGCAGTGGAATTGTCCAAACAGGTCGTTACGGTAATAATGTAACGTTGCTCTATACAGACACAGATTCTGTAATTGTCGAGATAACAACTGATGATAAGTATGCCCATATGCGGAATAATGTTGATAACATGACACATCCAACTATCAAAACGGTCTGCATGGTATTACAACGAATACATCTGTTGTCGGAAGAATAAGAGATGAGTATGTAGGGAAAGCTATTCAATATTTTTATGGAGCAGGATCAAAATCTTGATCAAGTGGCTAAGAAAACGAGAAGTGTTAAGTAAATCGTTATTCAAAAAGTGCTGACGTAGGTAGACTACAAATCTGTTGCGGAGGCTTCTGTTAAAACGGTAATGTGTAAAATGTTCGTGTTTAGATCAACTTAGATGTTAAACAAAATCGCCTTTAGGTCTCAGGATGACAAACGGTATCGATTGCGTGACACGTGTACAACATTGTCGGGGGGTCATTGGCGAATTCCGGAATTGAAGAACATCGATCCTTTGAGCGGACTACTAGAGGTTTCTAGGAAAATGAATTTGTATAATTCAGATAGTAACTAATAATTTGGTTACTGATACTTGTTAGTTTTAGTTGTGTACATATTATCTCCATAATGAAGCTATGAACATACATAACCATACATGTTAATATGTATGATATCGATACAGCATTCCAGGTCGGCTATTTCAAGTAGTAACTTTTTAGTGGAATATAGGCTAATATGCCATAATTCATTATCGAGGAAATATATACAGAATGTACTCATATTGTGTGATATATATATAAATAAAATATATTATATATTATATATATATATATATATATATATATATATATATATATATATATATATATATATAGAGCGCAGTGACATAATGATTTACAATAATAATAACAAACTGGTTGCAAGGGAGGAAGAGTATGATTTTCCTCAAGTTCTATAACGGGTTGTGTAACAAATTTTCTGATGTAATCTGCTTTCTCTCTACCCTTGACGTAGATAGTATCTACGTTGAATAGTATCTAGGTTGAATCAAGCGATTGAAAAGTCTGCGAAACTGGTTTGGTGGTGTACGCCCCTCTTCCCATTTTATACAGTGTTGATTATGAATTAATCAAGTAGCTTGACGGCGACTCTCCGCATCTAACGTATGCTATGGATACAGTGATTTAAACATGTACTAAGCTACTTGTGTTTCATTAAAAATTGCGAGTTCTCTCGGTATAAAAGCTTTGGAAATTTTAAAGCCTTGTACGTCGACTATGACTGCTGTTTCGAATTCTACACGAAGTACTACTACTTTAGAGTGTAATATCTCTTTTTGATTCGAACAGTCTACCACTATGAATGGTGCGACTGCCGTAAATTGATTATGTGTGAGTAATAGTTGACCATCTCTTTGATAATAGGACATTTGGAATTTAGTAAACATTTCATACAATGTAGCAAAGCAATTATTATCGTAATTTACGTTTGAATTGTCATACGGGTAATGATCCGTGTTAAGGAATACCTTAATATTCTTTAGTGAACATTTATCGAATCTGCTCATACCTTGAGAAACATTTTTTCATCCGTTTGAAATCCGATGATAATGTATCTAGGTGTTTCTATACTAGTCGATGTTTTGATTGCCCATGTATGTTTATCTGTTGTGGGAACTGCTGGATATATGTGTGTTTCCCAACTTCTAAATGCTACATTTACATTACATTTTTATCATTGACTTCACTAACGCCAATTCCTCCGCTGATGCTGTAATGATGTGCGGAACTTTCCAATATATTTTATCTATGTTAACTTTTAGTGCTTTATCTGCAACAGTTGAAATTACCAAGCCAAGCCAAGTAGCATTCGCAAAGCGACACAAACGTTAAAATACCCTAACGCATTTGTTAGTGTGCTATTTGAGGTAGGAAATCAACCTGCGTCTTCATGACGAGCAAGGTCGTTGGGCGCCAATGATACCAATCCTTTCACTGTAGACGTTAATCCAACTTTCGTCACGGAATCTACCACTATTCCATTCATTTCGTATCTAATTTTACTGAATAAAAATGCAATGCCATTATTAACAAACCGCGTGTTGTTAGAGAGGGCACCATCCTCCCTCAACAATCCTCCCTTTACGTAGACATAACTTTCTGATGGTAAAGTGCACATGTCTTCCTGAATGGGTATTCTTTTTTCATCAGTGTTTCCAAATCTCGTAGTATATGGTTGATGGATGTGGAGTTCGGAATTTGCTATATCATTATCAACGACAATTTTTTCGTTTACATTTGATATACTCATTGTATTACTGTAAGACCGAGATTTTGCAAGTATGCTCTATTCTGCGCTGTCAATGCTTTGAGGGTTGACCGCTTACTGACTCTCGCATTTCCACACTTGGATATTTTATAGTTCACTTTGTTGTGGTTACACGCACTTGTCTTATACCGCGTCACCATCTTTTCTTCAAACGTAATCCTATCGTTATGACTTTACTGTTGAAATTGGCGAGGTCTCCGCCTTGGTCTGCTATTTTAAGTGTTATGGTTGAAATGGTGGATGTATTTATAGGTAAATAAATGACATGTAGAGGGGATTCAATTATTTTGTATCCCGCTGGTATACTGGGAAAAATTGATGAATAATATGTGACGCCTCTCCATTTTTAAAACTTTCACTTGTCATATTGCATTAGACAATTAACTAATTAATGTTAATAGGATTTTCAGAGGTACGTAATTCAAGACTTTTGTAAACTTTTTTGTTAAATTCCAACATAGGGCCTATAGAATTTTCTACATTAAAGTTAATATCATGTGTTGCTTTCATAACTACATCCATAGTGTTATTGTTCGCCCGTAAATTAAAAAGTTTATTCGAACCCTTCACTGTATCATTTATATGTTTATTCACATACGCGATTTCGTATGATCCTGGCGGTATTGTAATTCTAGTTCCTTCAAATATCAGTTGGTTATTTTCGGAAGTTTTGTATAGTATTGAAAGATTCAAAACTAGTCAACTCCATTACATATTCCGACTCATTATCACGATAAATCGGTGGGTTAAAGTTGGCCTGCATAATACTGCTTGCATCGATAAATGTAAATGTGTACGACATTACGATCAAGCAACGACTGTTGAGAATCAAAACAAACCGTCACATAAAAATCCTAAGACTAAATGACCGCAATTGTATGTATCGTAGTTTTGATCCTTGGTATAGTTCTAGTCAATCGTGTTTCTGCTACCATCACTTTTAAAATAGTGCATTAATTCTAAAGGTGATGTAAGTCGTACCGTGCTCCCCGTTATTTTGATCATCCAGATTCACGATACCGCATTCATTCGTATGGATTCGTGTAGGTAATTTATCTCTAAAATAGGGGACTTTTAATTTCTCAACGTTGCTTAAGGCGTGACGTGGTACCTTCAGTGCGAGTTTTTTTAATACGGTTGTAGATATAGGCCTAAACTTCGCTTATATGGTTTTATATGTAAGCCTTTTCCTAAGGTAGTTGCTTACATTGCTTGATTGTGTCGTTTGGTTTCTTTTAACGTTTTTGACGAAGTTTTTGGGTCAGTGACCGCTTTTTTTCAACTGCGGCTGCACCTCCACCCAAAGAACCTAAAGCTTCTAATGCTGCAAATAGGGGAATAAGAGGTATGAATCCCCCACGTTTTGGTATTGGTAATATTCTTCTCTTGGTTGTCAAGAATTTTTTATGTTTTAAAACGTTTGAGGCTTGTTGTACCGTAGATTTTAACGATGACCGCAGTTTACCACCAACACGACATCGCGGTAGAAGCACTGCTTTGTTGAATGAAACTGGTCTGTTTCTGTGAGAAAGCTTCTTACGTCGTGATTTGCTACCCATTCCCATTGTTCTTTTTTTCTTTCATTATACCGGCTATGTTTAAAGCAGCTGCTCTGTCTTCAAAGGTAGCGTTTGAGGAACGAAATCTGTTCCAAGCTTTTTGTTGCAAAGCCTTATCAGCTATGTCGCGATTCCTTAGATCGTCTAGTTCGTTAATACCTCTGTCATCGCCAGCCAGTCGTTCTCGTAAACGGGTACCCCGACCGCAATATCTGTACCCAGGTATATGCAACTCCACGGGCAATTTATTTATTAAGGTGTTAATTAATCCAGAACCTTTTTTATAGCTATTACACGGAGAACTGTGCTTCATACCACACTGACTGACAATTCACTACTAAACTATTTAATGCGTATGACACATAGACACGCACACACACAAATATATATATATATATATATATATATATATATATATATATATATATATATATATATATATTCACCACCATACAAGTTATGGCTCATTACTGCAATGGGTGACATGCGTTTCATTCCTTAAGATACTGAATTACCTATAAAAAATTACGTTTAACTATAATCACTACTCAAAACATAGTGGTCTACTAAAAGGAGGTTGCAAACGAGGTATAATCGTCAGTCCATCAGGTTGCGGAAAAACAAATGTTTTGATTACCTTATTAGAACATCCAAATTGTTTACGTTTTGAAAATGTTTATGTATACTGCAAATCTTTATATCAACCCAAATACCAGTACCTACGAAATGTACTTGCACCTTTAAACAATATCGGGTATTTCGAATACAGTGATAACAGTGACGTTATATCCCCTAGTGATGCACGTAAAAATTCAATAATGATTTTTGATGATGTAGCATGCTATAAACAGTATGAAATAAGGGACCATTTCTGTTTCAACAAGATAGCACCAATCTTAAGCATGTCTATGCTGATCACGTTAATGTAGATATGACACTTGATAGATTTAAGGACTTGTGTTTTTGTTGTTGGCGTGACAAATTTGGATGTCTTGTGATTGATAAAGAGAGTGATGTTAATGTAGGTCGTTTCCGTAAGGGATTTAACTGTTACATTGCATTATAAATACTGCACTTGTTATGTAAACATGCAGTAATAATGCAGGAGCGCTTAGTACAAGACATTTTGCGCGCTCGCAAGAGTGTGCAACAAAAATGTGCTAGTTTAAAGGAAGATACTGCACTTACAGAGCGTGCAATGGAGGCGCACTTTAAACCTATAACACAACCATTGAAACAATTGATTACTAAACAAGATGGTTCTCTCGTCAAATCTGAACCAATTACATCAGAATACAGAAAAACTGAGCCTGTTGCACATGAAAAGGAAGTTTTTTTACATTATACTCCTAAAACATCTGAAACTCGGAAGGCACCAAGTATTCTGGTTCCTGACGCCATTCCATAAGTTTTAGAGGAAACTGTGATTGCTGATACCGCAGATGATGATGAGAGGGAATTCCTACTTTACAACAATTGAAATCAGAACTGTTAGATGCTGGATCTCAACCGGCCTTTGAAGAGTACCATAGTCAGAATGAAGAATTAGCGAAATATTATGTGGAAGGTATATTTAGAGATCCCGAAGACGAGTATGATTTAACATACGGTGTACACTTTCTTCCCGAAAAGGAGAAATTGTATTGGTGATGCTGAATTAGACTTTGTTGGAGAGAATTTTCGTATCGCTCTTCCTGATGGATCATCATTAGACTATGATGGAACTCCGGGATTATATGAGCTACTATTTAAAAAAGCTCCTACGGGATACAAAAAGAATGTTCTGCAGCAATACAATGACATTTTGCGCCGCAAAATGCTGCTCGACGTAATTATAACCCAGATGACCAAATCCAAGGAACTAATTGTAGAAAATACATCGAGATCAATAAACCATTACTTCGCCCTAAAGAACCAGTCTCTGGTTATAAACCTATTAATATATTCATTTCATTACATTGTTACAGCAACCATCGCTATAGATACTACTACATATCCAGCACTGATGTCAATAGATAAATTTGGTAAACATATTGAATTAGTCTTCTTACTGGTATAGTTGACACCTACATCTTTCCCTGTAACGAAGGCACCGTAGTGTATTGCAAGTGGAGCCATCCAGATCTCGAGCTTAGCATCAACGACAAAAAGTTTTACGCTTGCTAGCGATGTAATTGGTCACCATATAACTAGGAGTGCTGCAATTAAAGTAACTATCCCAGACTTTATACAGTTTGCAACTGCGACGATGTTCTATGTAGAGCTCGTAGTACAATCCAAACTGATACAATGAGTAAAGCTGATGTTGAAGAGCTGCACAAGCCAGCATAAAGAAATTTTCCTCGGTGTTGTCTAGTACTTAAAGGTTTAAATGATCTGTTTCAAGCTGATTTAGTAGAAATGATACCTTGTACTCGGGTAAATAAAGGATTTCGATACATGTTAGTAGTAATAAATGCATTTTCTAAATATGTTTGGGATTATCCCATCAAACGCAAGAATGGTAAACTAGTCGCAGATGTAATGAATAAACTCTTATCTGATTTGCAAAGGACGCTTACACATATACAAACTGACATGGGAACGGAGTTTTATAATGCTGAATTTAAGAAAGTAATGAAAAAATTTAATATTAATCATTACAGCAGTTACTCAAACTTGAAGAGTAGAATAGCACTTTTAAAGCAATAATGTGGAAAACATTCAATATGCAAGGTTCCTATAAATGGCTATCAATATTACCTGAAATTGTTGCGGATTATAATTCAAGAATGCATAGAACCAACGGATATAAACCTATAGATGTAACGGAAAAAAAATGCTACCTCTATTTTGAAACATTTAAAATGTCATAAAGTTCTTGACCATAAGATTCCTGAATTTAAAGTGGGGTATTATGTACGTATTAGCAAATACAGAAGCGTATTCTCTAATGGATATACGCCTAATTGGAGTTATGAAGTCTTTCGAATAACAGCTGTGAAACGTTCAAATCCAACTACCTGCACATTACGTGATAGTCGAGATGAAGAGATACAAGGGCGTTTCTATGAGCCAGAACCTCAAAGTGTTAAACATCCTGACATTCACCTAGTTGAACATGTAATACGATGTCGAGGAAATATGTCTCTTGTTAAATGGTTAGGGTTTGATAATTCTCACAATTCATGGATGGATTTCTAACAAAAACATTACATAATACGCTCTGTACGATTCCTTTTATATATTGTAATATTATGATGTAATAAATAACTTTTAATTTTTTATTTATTATTAATACATACTGTACTATGCACTACTAAAGCGTTTCATAAATACGTAATCACGATGTTGCTTTTCCAGGACAGCTGCAGGTATTTGACTACACTCTTCTATTCTTTTCCTAAAGCGTGCAGAGTTTCTTGCTAACTGTTCCCATTCTCCTGTTCGCTTCCATTCTACTACATTGTGAACTACCTTTTTGAGCTCATTAATGCAGACCTCCTTCACTTGTGTTGCCATCTGTTGAAATATAATTCGGTAAATGACATTATATTTCATGTACAATTTATTCCAGAGATATTTCCCTAAGGTCTTCTATTAACCGCTTAATACAACAAATTCCATCTACACCATCGTCATGCGATTGAAAATATTTCTCTCACAGACGTATTCCACTACCACCTTTATAAACCAGATTATCTAAATAGTGATCACTAAACGTACCCCGTCCATACACTTTTCCATGTTCAGCATCAAATTCTAAAGATTGAAATTGATATATTAGTCTTTTCACTGTACTAACACAGTCTACAGCCAAGACTCTGCACTATAATACATCCACATATTGACTAAACATTTATTATTATCCCTATTCTCGATATGATCATTACCCCCACTTATTACTTAACGGCTTTCGCAACTTCTACGTCAATATCAATTTTCTTCTTGGCAAATTCTACAATTTCCATAACACTTGCTACATTGAGATCAAATATACCTTGTAATGAAACTATTAACCTCTGTGTCAACATGAGGCATTTCCGTTGCCGCATGTATTATTTTATTATAAAATGTAGGAAATTCTATAGTAGGTACTAAATCCAATCGGCAACTGACTATCTTAAGAAGTCTCCATAACTGTTCTATAAACTCCCATCCTAAATAGATTTATGATTCTTCACAATCAGAGATGCGTATAATTTTGTTTTTTTTTATGGTTTCATACGATATCGTTTTCGAACCCATCTTAGTAGGCAGCCTTGGCCCTTCAGGTGTGTAGGAATAATTTGTAATTATCACTTGATTGTCTGTAAGTATGTGTCATTCCTACCTATCAAACACCACTCCATTACCCTTTGATCCACCAAGTTTCACGACTGGTTGAATTGAGGTGACAGACCAATACTAACATACTTCGATTTAGTTTTATTTAAAAATACTGCACATTGTTAATTAAAATATCACGACATCCACTTGAATACATAACAATCATAATCTTCACCTTTTCTACCGCGTGACGTAATATGTTCTCCATTACATACAATGCTGGTTTCACATGTACTCCCTCTGCATTTATATCCTAATTTCCCTACTATTTCTACAGTCAAGGTTACCAGCTTCACCTTGACCGCCACACTGTACGTTACTTCAACAATCCTACCGTTTCAAGGCCTTCATTCACGGCGTTTCTGCAAGGTAGGCGGGATCTCACCAATCACTTCAAGTATGTCTTCTTCACCTTTCCATCGCGCACATTTTCAAGGTCTCCCATTATCCAGGTTCACTCAATTACAATGTCCTCCATTCTCACGTTTACCACTATTCCAAGGTTATCATTTTCAAGGTGCATACGCTCTCAAGGTTGCCACAACCTCAAGGTTCCTACACTTACAATGTCCACCTCTCACGTTTACCACTTTTCCAAGGTTACAGAATACAGATATCAATCATGTCATTCTTCAAGGTTAACTATACATATGTTTTCACAAGGTCAATCTTTTCTTTAAAAGTAGAGATAACTACACATATAGTATCCTGTTATTTCCACCAGTGTCATTATGTCTGCTAGCCCAGTACAGAACAATTGGGATGATAGAGAGTGCTACCAACCATTATCACTTTTTAATCTAAGTGTGCGGCAAGCATATGAACTAATTCCCAACTGCAATTTGAAAAAAAAGGGATACTGCCTTCTACGACATTAGAAGCATTAAAGAATACATATGAAGATGTGCCGTAGAATACTGAATGGTTTGCCAACCTAGATAAAGGAATTCGCTATTTCCACCATCATGCCTTCATGGGTAATTTGGGATATTATTCACGCACATTTGCTCTTCATACTCGTTATCATCTTGCGGGCCATATGCGTTTTTGCTATGACTGCTACAAAGCATTCAAACCAAGTGAATACCGAATTATTGACCATCATACACATATGGATAGATGGACCGCGATTTACTACATGTTACACCAAGAATACTGGTGCTCACCGTGTAGAGCGCCCCTAACAATGCTGCACGAGGTATATGAAGATGATTCATGCATACTCTGCGGTGAAGTGTATTATTTGGAAAATTAGTTTTTTTATAATGCATATATTGTATATAATAAATCATTTCCTGTTAGTGTCTTATTGTGTTCTACGGTGAGAGGATGTGCGACGTGACACCAACCTTTCATTATCCTCAATTGTTTCGATAAACGTTTACTTAGGTATCAAACATGGTCTGGAGTTCACTCATCTACATCGCTTGAGGCGGCAGGGTTTATTTCCATATTTTCAGACGATACGGTTGAATGCTTCATGTGTGGAGTTCGAATAAGCCAATGGCGGTCATCTGACACTCCGCTACAGGAGCACCTCCGATGGGCACCACACTGCACGTACGCTCAATTACTCGCACCACGTCCTCTCAGATGAAGTGGAAAGGACCTTTTGCGCTTGTACTATACCAAAATGCTTTATTCCTAGAGAAAATCATATATCTGAAGGATACACTGATTACATTTGTACATACGACAAATAAATATATTAGCATATCATTTACTTTTTTAATTTGTTTTGTAAGTGTGGTATCAGAGAAGTATAAAAAATTACATGAGCAAGCCTTGAAAAAGTGAGATGTCTATATGACTAGGTAGGGTGCGCAAATAGCCTTGAGACTGTGTTGAGTGTTAGTGGCCTTCATAAGCTTGAACTGGTGGGACCTTGAAATTGTGGGAACCTTGGAAATGTGGGAACTTGGAAATGTGGTGTGTTCCAAAAGTCTCCAATCTTACCTACTTATCTTAGGTACCATACGTATCGTAAACATCTTAGGTACCTTAGGTATCTTACGTAATGTACGAATCTTAGGTATTTCAGATATCTCAAGTATTTTAAATCTCTTGGGTATGTTATGTATTTTAAGTACATTAGGTATCTTAGGTAGTTTAGTTACCTTAGACATCTTAGGTCTTTCAGGTATCTTAGGTTTTGTAACTATCTTAGTTATTTACGTAGCGGAGGTTTCATAGGTATCTTAAATGTCTTGGATATCTGAAGTATTTTAGATATCTTAGGTATCTCAGACATACAAGAATAACTAGAAAACCATAAGCAGGAAGGATAAATGGATAAAAGGTCGTCCTCTTTTCAAAATACTATTCCACTAGACCAGGAAACGCATCTAATCACGTTTATCACAGTCTCCGATATTCCTACATTTCGATATATATATATATATATATATATATATATATATATATATATATATATATATAAGAGAGAGAGAGAGAGAGAGAGAGAGAGAGAGATGATATTCATTAAGCTAAATATCATCGTAGAAGGGATATAAGCTCAGATTAAAAGCTACATTAAACATAAATTAATTTAAATGGAATTGAGTAAGCGTATATGTAAAGCGCTAATTACATAAGAACAAGGTAACATAATACTAAGTGCAAATGTGATTATACGACATGTTGGTAGCTATTTAAATCAAATTTCATAAGTGTAAAAGTGTAATCATAGCTGAACAATGGATTTCTTCATTATAACAGTTTTCGAGCATCTTCGTAATAGTAAAAATATGTATTTTCATTTATAAAATACATGTATTTGATTTTGTATCAGAATATTCTAGTCTGGTACCATAATATGCTGCTACTCTAAAACAAAAAGGAATTAAACTGTATCAATCAACATAAGATGAATAAAGAACATGTTGAAGATTGTGAATCAGAACAGATTTAACAAGCTTCATAGAACTTATTAAGCTTAAAAGTGAAATTAAACAAACATTATGCTATAAACTTACATAATAGTGTGATTAGGAAATGTTACAACTTAAATTAACATTCTAGACGCGATTTAAGCATAAATGTTGTAAATCCAGGTTGTGATAAATTTTAACACAGTGATTGAGATGTAATTCTTCAACATAAACCATAAAAAGGGTTAAAAACTGGTGAACCCCCATGTATTTTGGGTTATACAATACATTTCTGTTTGCAGTTTTCCTGTAGGAAGTATAATAAGTTATATACAAGGAAATTTGTTTATGAAAATTTGCATATTTGTTAGATTTTAGATAGATTAGGAATTTTTAAAGGAAATATGCCATGTGAGGTACATATGGAAAGGAAATTTTGCATAAAATTAAAAAATAATTACATTTTTAAGATCTGTCCTCTTATAAGAAAGTTATGTGTAAAAATAATAATTTACAAATTTCTGAATAACGATTAGCCAATGAGAATTAAGCAGTGTTATGTTTGTATTGACAATATTTGCTAAGGTGATTGGTGGTTTTTCAAAAGCTATATAAGGAAGTGGCAAAAATTTTTATATCTCTCTTGTAATTTTTCAAAGTGTGAACATGTCACTCGATGTGTGCATGAATAAAAGTTTAAGATAGTTCGTGTGGTTCGTATAACCTAAAAATTTTATAATACTAAACAATTGAAATTTGAAATTGTAAATAAAAATAAGGTTAACGTAAATGTTATTCCGAGTGATGTGTTGTCGGTATGCAAGTAAATGTACATAGATTTATTTCGATTATTTCGTTTACATTAAATTATTTTAACCAAGTTATCATCGAGATATTATTTTAATTGAAATAAAAATTAAAAGCTACAAGTGCAAAATAAATTTGAATGTAGACAAAATTATTGTATTTTCGGATACAATAACCTGAAGATAAATTATTATATTTATTAATGTAATAAAATAAATTAAAGTGCTTTTTGAAAAAGTGATAAAGCGAATATTGATGCAACATACCTATGTATTTTGGTGCTGTAGACCTTCCACCGATAGAATGAATATTTATGCAGCATGTCCAGAACATGCTGATGCTGTAGGTCTTCCACCGATGGATCAATAATATCTATGGAAGTCGAATTACTTCTGAATTGAAAATTGGATCAGCTGAAAGAAAAATACATTAATGTGAGTGTATGAATCTTACTTATTTATTTCAAGTTATGTTGAATATTATTATAAGTTATTTATGTGCGTTTATGTGAAGGATGCAAGTGAATTATATACTAGCCTGGAAATAGTTCAAATACTTACTGATTTTATAGTAATACAATATTATTTTAAAAGAAAAAATATACTTACCCAAATTATATTAACGTTCTGTTTAGCCATGATGTGATGCACACATATAACCAAGTCAAGGAAATTCGCATGCACACAACACGTTATATTCTTGCAGATGATACAAGGTGTTTGAATAAACGTAAAATATACACAATTCCAGATTTAATTAAAATCACAATTGAATTTATTTTACAAAAGAACCATACGTAAATTTTTAGTGTTTTTTTTAAATACTGTACTATATTGAGATGTAGTCGGGGCAATTTGTTTTAATAATATCAACAGTAATTATCATATCAAATTGATGATGGCACAACGTGCACAAGTTGCGGTAAAATACATTATAATTGACCAACACAATTAACTTCTAGTGTTTCAAATAATTCATTGTGGTGATAAATTTTATCATTAATCATAAATTAAAATTATAAAAAAACATAAATATCTTTATTAAATATAATTGCCATCTCAATAATTAAATGGAGCACAAACATGAGGCAAATCTAAACTAAATTAAATTAAATTTTCATCTCCATATAGTAAAGTCGTTATCTAACTACAGTGCAAGCAGCAATAAAATCATTTCTGGAATGATCAAAACTCAGAAGTTCACCGTTATGTATGGATACCACACATAGTTGCGGTAACAATCTGATTAATAATTTAACATTGTGTTGTTGGTGCTGTCAAAATAGTGATGGTAGTAGTAGTAAAAATAAAAATAAAGAGAAACAAGATGAGGGTTATTCTTCTAACACTGATTGGCCATCACTTCAACATAAAGGCGATTTATCAGAGGTCTACAAACAAGCACCAATGAATACTGAATCAATTATGTTTATTGGAAACCGTCGAACGGTACCCATCATGCAAAACATACTGAAATTGGATACAGTACACAGCTCAACCTTGCGCTAGTAGTGAGTCGTGTTAGACATGAAGGAATGGAATGAACTTCTAAGATGGCATTCACATGTCGAATTACAATTTTTCCGATCCCAAGAAATTGAAAATAAAATGGATTGGTCAAATGTAAGCGAAGAGAAAGATATGGTCTATGATCAATATTGTGAATCTTTATCCACCAATCTTGGTCTTTATTATAATTAGGAATTGATTAACCGGTATAACAGAGTTTTGGAAACTGTTACTGTAGAAAACTGCAACTGTTGTTCTTGGACATTCGATGTCCAGTGTAGAAGAAATATTCAATTTAAAGGATATAATAAGCTATCGTTTGGAATTTCTTGGATCTTACAATCTAGCGTGTCTCTATGAAGAGTTTATACAACATGTTAACTACCGTCGTTTTTGTGAGAACGAAATCCATGTTAGTGATGATGACATTTATAAAGACATTGAAAATGTTATAAATGCTAAGTATACTATTAATTCACATAACACTGTATGCATAATGGAAATATTACATTACCCTCCTCTGCTTATCTAATGTGTAGCATTTAGTAAACATAGAAATATTAATAACTATGATTTGTTTCTGTGATCTCGGTTTAAGTATAAATACCCTGATTTATCCATCTAGGTAAACAATGTTAGTTAAGAAGCGAAAGAGTGTAGGTGGTTTGGTGAATACTCTAACCAATAAACTTCCGATTGAATTGAATTTACCTGATTACCAGTATTGTGATCCTGGTACAAATTTAGAGAAACGACTAGCACGCGGCGAAGGGCATAGCCGGATAAGAAAGTCAAAAGTATCAAGAAAAAAATCGGGTCATATTTGGTATAAAACATAGGGAGGGTTCTTAGATTTTCAACTCAATGTATTCAAAATTAACCTTAAAAAAAAACATTATAAATAAATAAAACGTAAAATGTCGTTTTTCCTTTATGACTTCATCAATTTTAAACGTAGAAACATGTTTTATTTTGAATTAATGGTTTTTTGCGCTCTTCAACTAATTCTTAAAAAAATGTCAAATTAACCAGACAACTATTCAGACAAGACTACAGATACTTAAGTCAGGAATCCAAATATGCCTCATCTCTTGTATCAAGAACCAAGTTCTTCCTTCTCAACACAGTAGTAAACCATTTTGGTTTCTTACCAAAATCATCAATCAACAATAGTAACGGTTTTTCATGAGATAAGAAAAGTTATGTTTAATGTCAAAACAGCCAGGAAGATTTTAACCTGCCTTGTCCCCAAGACGGTAAGTGGTCCTAATGGTATACCGTACACTGTACTTAAAACGTTTGCTCTTAAATTAGCCCCCATTCGTACCAATTTATTTCAATCTACGTACGATAACAGTATCCCACCACTTCATTTGCTACGGTGCAATCGATACCCAAAAAGGGATTCAAAGGGCTATCTACAGATTTACGTTTCTGCATTAAATGCTATAACGATTAAGAAGTGCATTAATTTTTACCTTGACAATAACTGTATATTGAATGACTGGCATTATGGCTTTTGATAAGGCAAATCCAAAAAACGTTACCTATGTCACCCCCATCTGGAACATTTCTATCGAGTTTCCCGGAGCATCTTGCGTTGTTTCCCTAAACGTATCTTTTGATAACGTTTTGTACACTACACGACTGAAACAGCTTTCAGACTATGGTTTACCCCCAAAAACTATTTGCATGAACCCTTACGAGAACATATCAACTTTTCCAAAAAATTATCAAACGCTCACTTTATCCTCAACTCTGGTCAAGTCCTAGGAAAAAAACGAATCGCTTAGCATTATTCTTGTCGAATTCGAGTAAGATATCCGTTGACATAGGTATATTTCATAGTTAGCATCATCAGTTGCTAAAGACTAACCACCCAGCATACTCCTTGTATCTTATAACTTGTAGCACTGTTTGCATATTTGGGGATGTATCCCTCTAGCTACGCTTGTCATTTTTAACACTACCTAAAAGATAACCTTCCGGTTTATTAAGGATCGTAGTTTCACAAACAATCTGTCTTATTTTAAACACCGTCGTTAGTATTAGTGGTATTACCATGTCTTCTGCATTTCTGAAATGTTTCATAGTAAAGCAAAGCGAATGCTTACAGTATAAAAGGAAATAAAAGTAGATAATAAGCATACAGCTGCTACTCAAAACGAACAGCGTCTTCCTAATTTAGATTATCAATAAAATACAAATAGTAATACATGAGCCAAATTAACTCAAAGTGGCAACCATTTAAGAATTAGTTAAATTCCATTTATCCATCAAATTAACATTTTGGATATAGATAACTGGTGATCTATATCCAAAATGTTAACCAACATATACAAAATAACAACCGAAACTTTTCAATTTGACCTAAACATACGGGTTCACGAATCCAAACGCTTCGCTTCGCCATCTTGTCGCAACTCACACTTGACGCAAAACGACTAGGTGTGACACTTGCCGCAATAGGATTGGAACAAGTGAGTTAGGAAAAATCTGATAACTTTGTTTAGATAACTAAGAAATAAACCTTATTTTTACAATTTGAATGCAATTTTGTTGTATAAATAAGTATATCATGAATTAAATGTAAGTTGTTCTTTAGTTGGATAGAAATTTACGAAATGCCTCTATTTTGCACACTGGTTTTATGCAATTGCAAACCTTCAAAAGGATTATTACAGTTGTAGTTATTAAATACATATTAACACAATACATAACATGACTAACTGCAAACATTCTTGAAAATCATTGTGAAGTAATTCAAGTGTTCTTTTCTATTTTTTTCCATTCTGTGAAGGGTTAGAAGCAATTTAGATTGAAACTTAGACATTAGCCTTTATTTCAATAATTATTTATTTTTACCTTTCAACCTACATACATATGTAGGTATAGAAGGTTATCCAATCGACTTTCTTTTTCACTATCGCCAACTCGACTTATTAGCTCATTTTACAACGTTTGACAGAGTCTCGCTAAGATCGGCTATGATGTTTGTGTATGTGCTATGCGTGTGTTTGTACTTGTCCGTATGGATATGCGTATGCGTGCGTGTGTGTGCGTGTGTGTGCGTGTGGGTGTGCGTGTGCGTGTGTGTGCGTGTGCGTGTGCGTGTGCGTGTGCGTGTGCGTGTGCGTGTGCGTGTGCGTGTGCGTGTGTGTGTGTCGTGTGTGTGGTGTGTGTGTGTGCGTGTGTGTGTGCTGTGTGTGTGTGTGTGTGTGTGTGCGTGTGTGTGTGTGTGTGTGTGCGTGTGTGTGTGTGTGTGTGTGTGTGTGTGTGTGTGTGTGTGTGTGTGTGTGTGTGTGTGTGTGTGTGTGTGTGTGTGTGTGTGGTGCGTGCGTGCGTGCGTGCGTGCGTGCGTGCGTGCGTGCGTGCGTGCGTGCGTGCGTGTGCGTGCGTGCGTGCGTGCGTGCGTGGTGGTGGTGTGCTGTGTGGTGGTGCGTGCGTGCGTGGTGCGTGCGTGCGTGCGTGCGTGCGTGCGTGCGTGCGTGCGTGCGTGCGTGCGTGCGTGCGTGCGTGCGTTGTGTGTGGATGCATGTTGGTTGGAAGGTATATTAGGGACAGTTTTTGGTTTTTATCAAATATTTATGATACAGCTGTGTATTACAAAGGTATAAACAGACTCAAATATAAATCTTAGACATATCAATTAGTATGTTCCATGCAATGTTTCGATACGAGGCGTAATTTGGCGGCAAAAAATTCCTAAGGTAGAATTTAAGTGTCCAAGTTTTTTCAATATCTGAATAACAATTTGTTTTATAAAAAATGTGAAGACATAATTTCTAAAGATATTTTAATTTCACATACCTTTTATAAAATACTTATCTTTTTTGGGTTTTTTAATGGTGTATCTAAACGTTTCGATAACACTTCGTCAGTAGTAATATCTGTTAAAATTGTTAGAGATGTTGTAAACAATTTTAACAGATATTACTACTGATGAAGATAACGGTAAGTGTTATCGAAACGTTTAGATTGTATAATTTAAAATACACCATTAAAAAACCCAAAAAAGATAAATATTTTATTATGTGTGGTAATGGTGAAAGTTTACATTTTCATATCACATAACTTTCCTTTATAAAGTATTTTAATACGATTCCGAAATTCATCAAAAATTGATTAGGTAGATCTGAACATGCTTAAACTGTATTATTGATATTTTTATGGAAGCGAGCGTGTATGAAGTTTTTTTCCAAGTTGACATCTAGATATCAAGCTCGGTGCTTCTCTAACATGTGGTCTACGGAGCAGTATTTTGTTTTATGTGCGGTCTACCTGTGGCATACGGTGTGTTTGTATATAGTATGCACTAATTTACCTCTTTTACCCCATTTAGTAAGCCACTAAGAAATAATGTCACTTCCAGAGAAAAAAATATTGTGATAAATGGTAAATCTCAACTTTTACCTTTACTTGAATTTAATCATACCCTTATTTAGTTATGTGATTAGGGTATAATAGTAGTTCCGAAATGGTGTAAAAGTGCAGACGATCGCTCATGTGGATACTTGTGATGCTCCAATGGAAATGAAAGGAAGCGTGGCGTGTAGGGGCAAGTTCAGGTCGGTTTTCATTGTTCCAGAATAGGCTGCCCAACAAGCCGATCTGTCTGAACAGGCAACCAACTATTCCACTGCAATTTGAGTTTGTGTGAAATATTGGAAGGAAGTTCGACGAAAACCTTGGTAGACTGGTTCACCATATGCAGGAAAGTGTGCTTCAGCCATATCCCAATTTTCTGCTCGTCGTAAATATAGCAGGTGGCGCCTTATTTAAGGGAACCAAGCGGCCCAATCAGAAAATTCCGACGCTGATATAGTTTTTAATAATAGTATTCTTGAACAGGCTAAGGTTGGTGTAACGTACTAAAGCAGTCAGAAACACTGAGAGGGAGTTAGGCATATTGTTAGGTTGCCGAGAAATGTTTGTGAACAGCGACCTAAACCATAGTTTGGAGGAAAACAGGAACCATAATCTGGTGACCCTGTCGAAAAATGTGAATTGCGCCCGTTTAGTATGACCAGGTAGAATTAGGAATGCGTAATTGTTGTGTGAATTTTTGGATGTGGTTTGTCATATCAAGGGCGTATTGGGGGCACTGACCCAGGTCAGGGTGTAATTATTTTCCAGATGGCAACACTGGGTTTTGTCAGCGTTAAACGTGAGTAGATTATTCCTTCCCTATTCAAGGATATGTTCTAAGTGTCTGTTGATTGAGGCTGCCGTTTTCACTTTAACATCCGAACTAGACTTATTCTTGTGGGAAAACTGAGAAAAACTACAATGTGGAATGTTGTTGTATGCAAAGCAATGTATCGGTTTAGTTGTCGATGGAAATTTTTGGGATCTAACACCGATTCTTGGGGTACGCCCGCGTTAATAGTAGCTTCTTTAGAAAAGAAGCCATTGACGACAGCATGTATACGTCATTTGTCAAGAAAGCTGGAGATTCAATTGACAAGCGTATAGGATAATCCCAACGAGGTGAGCTTGGCAAGCAGGCACTTGTGCCAAATCTGGTCAAAAGCCTTTGAAGTATCTAAGGCTAACACGACTGTTTCACTGGGCCTTTCTAATGTGTTATTCCCAAGTTGGAGCGAGTTTGCCTGATCCCAAACTGGTGGTCACTTAATAGAATGGAAGTGATAGCTATTGGTCGCTAGTTAGGGGATGGGTTTGATCGTCCTTTTTAGGAATATGTTGGACATTTGCCAATTTCGACGATGAGGGAAACTCTCCAGATGACAGAGTCTAAAATAGTTTGCAGAATGCAGGTACTAGCTCGGGGGGTATTTTTAAGGGCGATAGCCAGAATAACGTCAGAGCCAGTCGCCTTGTTTGAGTCAAGTTTATTGATAATTGATTGTAGGAGTTGGTACCGAAAGTGGATTGGTTCTATAGAGTATGGGCTAGAATGCACAATTTTACCAGATGAATTTAACGTAAAGTAATTGGCAAAGAGGTTGGCTTGATCAGCAGGATTACCCAAAGGATATTAAACTAATTATTTGCACTTACGTTCTTCAAACATCTGTTTGGCTTTGGTAATGAGGGCTTTGCTACTTTTCCTTGCGGCAATATAGTCGGCGTGCTTTTCCAGACTTATTTGACTTCCATGTGGTATGGAGTTTATGCTTTTCCGATAATGCATCAGTGCAAGCCCTATTAAACCACGGTTGGGAACAGGAATGACCTACGCGATTGTGTTTTTTGGTAGTGTATAACTTCATACCCATCAAGATAACTTCAGTTATTGAAAGAGCAAAGTTTGAAGAGGAGGACCATTTAAAGCAATATTCACGTAAATGGAAGGTTGCAAAAGAAATCTGGCAGTTCGCTCCAGTTAGCTGATTTCAAACTCCACATGGTACTATCTGTTTTTCGAATAACCATGGGATTTGGTACAGAGGAAGTTATTTCGATTAGGCAGTGGTCGGATTGACCAAGTGGGGAACAGACTTTTGTCAGGTATTCGGGTGGGTTCGGAAATCACTTGTGTGAGTAGTATGACCTGAGGGATTAGTGGTAGATGAAAATTTGTGCCAATTGGACATTAAAATTCGCCAGAATTCAGATATCGCAAGATGGAAACTGTGTTAAAAGGTAGTCTATTTTTAGACTACGGTAATCAAAAAGATCTTGTAAGTTATTATCATTGGGAGACCTATATAAACAACAGTAGAATTTCACAAACTGGGACCCAGAATGTTTCAACCAAATCGCGTCAAATTTGTTGTTTTCCAAAGTGGGCCACATTAATTTCGATCATCGAAAGGGAAGTTCAAATGAAGTTCGTTGTTTATTCCGACGAGTGGTCAGCATACCGCCAACTATAGAAACTGGGCTATGAACATAGGACTGCAAACCACCAACTTAATTACGTTGACCGGGGTTCTGGATCCCATACTCAGTTAATGGAAGGAAGATGGCTAGACGTAAAGACATTAATCATGAAGAAAATGCAGTATGTTCTCTTAAATCTTCTGCAGGGCCATTTGGACTATACGGCATGGAAAATCTCCCGTAAAGACCATCCAAGCAAGTCTATTGCACCTTTTTTCTTGTATGTAATTGGTAGTGTTGATTTCCTGCAATTTTTTATTTCTTAATGTGGTTAAAGGCTCTTAAATTCATTGAAACAGCAAGGTTTATCTTGTTGCACGCTATAGCGATGGCTTAGGTAACAGTAAAGCGCACACTCAACTGTAGACCGCACATTAGACTAGCACCTTAAGCTCTATCTGACACGAAGTTTTAAACGTCCATCTGACAGCGTATTTTTCTTGTTCTTACAATGTTGCTTATTTTCGTTATGAACGTATTAAAAAATAGATTACATAATTATCATGTATAATACCACTAGTGCGTCCAAAATTATCAATAATCCGGGAATAAGCGGTGTTGTCTGGAAACTGCATGAGTTGGTTTTCTCTGTTGGTCAAAAGTTAAAAGAAATCGACTCGGAAGGAGGAAGGCCCTTCCTTTAACCACCAGAGAAACCCAACGAATACGGTTTCCTTAAGGAAACAATGCTTTTTCCAGGATTATATGATTAATGTTGATGCACGCGTGGTATTCTGTGAATATATATATATATATATATATATATATATATATATATATATATATATATATATATATATATATATATATATATATATACAGGGTGAGCATTAGTCCCATACCTCCTTTATTTAAAGAGATACAAAAAAAAATTAAATACAAAAGTTGTAAGATATGTTCTGGTGCATATTCCAAAAATATTTTTAATTATACAGGGTAGATCATAAAAGCTTAAAAGTAATTTTAAATTTTTTTTTAAAATAGAAAACATATTATTACATATTTAGATTCTACATACAATTTTAGATACATTTTATGTATAATGTCCTATGCCCAAGTCTAACCGTTTTTGATAAATTTCAAATTTTTGTCAAAAATGACGTTTGCAGGCCAAAACATAGGTGGAAATATTTTCTAAACGAAGCCTTTATCAATTAGTTATGGTTGGTTTCCTTGGAAATGGGGACCTACTCTAATGGGCTGTATTGATATTTTTGTAATACATTCATACAGGGTGATCAAAATGGACAATAAAAGTAGATTAAAAAAATCATTTTTTAAATGGAAACCTCTATTTTTAATTTATCTTATTTAGCATTAAATAAGGGTGACTTTGTATAAGAGTGTATATTCCAAAAAATTGTAGTTTTTGAAATAATGACAATTTAATATTTTTTTATTGTAAAAAGGCTATACGACTTTCAAGTTTTGTTGTTAGTTGACCGTGATGGCGGGGCGCGGCGAAACAAAAAAAATCGAGCACTTCAGATCGAAATATTACAATTTATTGAATCCCATATAAATAATTATTTTATTAAACGAACTTAAAGACAATATTTTTTTGATTCAACAAATTATATCCTAATCCTAATCATAAACTTAACACTTTTAATGTAACTAAACCTGTAACTAATTATACAGATAAAAGTACTAGAAACACGTCAAATACGTACTACCTAATAAGTTGTTCGAAATGTCCACCTCTTTCTTGAATACACAATGCAATACGTCTCTCAAATTCGCTGCTTAAATTTCTACACATTTCAACACTAATGTTTTGAAAACAGTTGCTAATCCTAATCTTCATGTCTTCCTTTGTTGTAGGTGGTATTTTATAAACCTGCTCTTTGACGTACCCCCATATGATAAAGTCCATTTTAGTAAGATCTGGGGATCTAGCAGGCCAAGCAACAGGCCCTCCCCTCCCAATCCAACATTCTGGATATTTAGTATTTAAAAAAGTTATTATCAGACCTGTATGATGCACTGGGGCCCCATCATAAAGAAACCACATTTCTTGTTGCGTATCCTGTGGCACTTGACGCAACAAATTAGGTAGATGGTTTTGCAGAAAGTCTAAGTATACTTTCCCTGTTCCTCGTTGATCACAAAAATATGGTCCAATTACATGATTACCGACAACACTTCCCCAAACATTTAAAGACCATCTAGTTTGAGAAGTATATTTTGCAAAATGTGGATTTTCGGTAGAATAGTAATAAAAATTGTGTCTGTTTACACTTCCGTTTCTGTGAAATGTGGCCTCATCTGTAAATAAAATCAAATGAACAAAATTTATTTGTTGGTTTATTTTGTTTTGAGCCCATTGACAAAATTCCAGTCGTCTTTGATAATCTTCAGGAACCAACTCTTGAAGTAGTTGAATGTGATAGGGGTACATTTTTTGAGACTTCAATATCCGCTGTACCGTACGTCGTTCAACACTAACCTGCTGAGAAATGGGTCGTTGTCCAATACATGGATTTTCGGTAACTTTTAATAGTACATTTAATTGATTTTCCTCAGTCTGTGCACGTTTTTCCCTAGTATTTTTTTCATATAACACATTGCCAGTTCTTTCAAAACGCTCTAAAAGCTTTTCAAATGCAATTCTTTCAGCTTGCCGTCTCTCTGGAAACCGTTGTTGATACAGTCTTCTTGCTGAGAGCGTATTACTATCACTAGCTCCCAAAAAAAAAAAAATCATATCAACCATCTCGGCTTGCGAAAAATTCATTATTTACAATTTTAATTCAAGTTTTAAATCAATTTGCTATAAAATACACTAATGCATCACACAAATTATCAACTGACAATAAATAATGACGTTTCTGATGATCTCCATTATTTTTATATGCCACGCCTCGCCGTCACGGCCAACTAACAACAAAACTTGAAAGCCGTATAGCCTTTTTACAATAAAAAAATATTAAATTGTCATTATTCCAAAAACTACAATTTTTTGGAATATACACTCTGATACAAAGTCACCCTTATTTTTAATGCTAATTTTGATCACCCTGTATGAATGTATTACAAAAATATCAATACAGCCCATTAGAAGTAGGTCCCCATTTCCAAGGAAACAAACCATAACTAATTGATAAAGGCTTCGTTTAGAAAAGATTGCCACCTATGATTTGGCCTGCAAACGTCATTTGTGACAAAAAATTGAAAATTTGTCAAAAACGGTTAAATTTAGGTATAGGACATTATACATAAAATGTGTCTAAAATTGTATGTAGAATCTAAATATGCAATAATATATAGGGTTTTCTATTTAAAAAAAATTAAAATTACTTCTAAGCTTTTATGATCTACCCTGTATAATTAAAAATATTTTTGGAATATGCGCCAGAATATATCTTACAACTTTTGCATATAATTTTTTTTTGTATCTCCTTAAATAAAGGAGATATGGGACTTTGTCACACTAATGCGCCACCCTGTATATATATATATATATATATATATATATATATATATACAGGGTAATTGATTAGTGCGATAAAGTTCAGTATCTTCTATGTCCTTCGAAGTATCGAAGCAAACGTTACGGGAGATTGTAGCCATCATTAAGCTTCATATTTTAAAATTAGTTACAATGTTACAGGGTGTTCCATAACGCCGTGCCGCACCAAAGTTAATTTTTTTTAAACGAAACACCCTATATATTAATTTAAATTTGAAATCCGCTTCACTTCCTCATTACAAAAATATATACTTGTAATATGTTATACATGGTATTTAA
Organism: Vesta saturnalis; assembly: GCA_036346205.1. Taxonomy (NCBI): domain Eukaryota; kingdom Metazoa; phylum Arthropoda; class Insecta; order Coleoptera; family Lampyridae; genus Vesta; species Vesta saturnalis. The sequence goes on along the minus strand of JARFJB010002217.1, from coordinate 284,003 downwards.
AAAGTTATAACCACCTTTCCATGAAAATAAAAATTATTGAGTTTGTGAATATTCGTTAAATTGATTACAGGGTGAGTCAAAACATCAATTCATTATTTTCTCAGTTTTTTCAAATGGATCAACTTGTATTTTATATCACTATCGAAAAGTACTATTGTTTTACTTATATTTTTGTTAAGCATTCCCTATGCCCAAAATTATTAGTTTTGAGATATTTTCATTTTTATATGCAAAGTATTAATTATGTGTCTAAATGTTTGCCAATTATGAGTTGGCCATGATTTATTTGTCAAAAACTGACAGTTTACTATTATTGTCTGTGAATATAGTGGTCAAATAACGAATACAGGAATAAACACAAGTATACTACAAACAAATTTTACAAAAAATTACAATTACGAACAAAAAAAATCAATACTAATTTCCAAAACTACAATAAAAGTTAATTACAAAATATGTTCAAAATGACCTTCCAAGAGATCTGTGCATACCTGAAAACGGTAATTGAAAGATTTACTAACATTACTAAGCATTTGTACACTGATATTTTGAAATTCATTTGTTATTCTTTCCTTCATGTTATCTCTTGTCGGAGGTGTTTTATAAACTTCATTCTTAATGTAACCCCTAAAAAATGAGTCCATTTTATTGAATTCTGGTGACCTAGGTGGCCATCGCACTGGTCCACCTCTTCCGATCCATTTTCCAGGATACTGATCATCAAGTTCACCTTGAATTAAAAGATTATGGTGTACAGGAGAACCGTCATGTAAAAACCACATTTGCTGGCGGATACGAAGTGGAACCTATACCAGTAATACAGGTAAGTGATTTACTAAAAAATCTAAATACATCTCAGCATTTAAATGATCTTCAAAAAAATATGGCCCTACGACATAGTTACCAACAATACCTCCCCAAACATTTAATGACCATCTGGTTTGACTATGTGTAATTATGTGGTATGGATTACTTGTGGAATAATAGTGAAAGTTATGCCTGTTAACACAACCATTTCGATGATATGTAGCTTCATCTCCAAACAATACATAGTCAAAAAAGTCTTTCTGTTGATTAACCTTTTGTAAGGCCCATTCACAAAATGATAATCTCTTCTCAAAATCATTATCTGTTAATTCCTGATGCAATTGAATATGATAAGGGTGCATTTTGTTTTTACACAGAATTGTTTACACATAATAGTAACTAAGTTGTTGTTCTTTAGAAATGCTTGTACTTGTATGTGGGTTTTCTGTAACTGCCAACAACACATTCATTTCGTTTTCCTCTGTCACAGTAGTATTTGTTCGTTCATGCTTTTCATAGTTAACTGAACCAGTTCGGTTAAACCGATCCATCAATCTTTCTAAACTTGATTTTGTAGGTTGTCGCCTCTCAAGAAAACGTTCAAAATAAACTCTTTTTGAAAGCAATGCATTTTTATTGCAATATCCAAATATCCCAATATCCATATCATATCTAGCATTTCTTCACGAGTAAAATTCATTTTTGCCCTATTTTAGATTTTTTTAAAATTATAAACAAATTTACCACAACAATCAATTAACAGATAATAATGATAAACTGTCAGTTTTTGACAAATAAATCATGGCCAACTCATTATTGGCAAACATTTAGACACATAATTAATACTTTGCATATAAAAATGAAAATATCTCAAAAACTAATAATTTTGGGCATAGGGAATGCTTAACAAAAATATAAGTAAAACAATAGTACTTTTCGATAGTGATATAAAATACAGGTTGATCCATTTGAAAAAATTGAGAAAATAACGAATTGATGTTTTGACTCACCCTGTAATCAATTTAACGAATATTCACAAACTCAATAATTTTTAGAAAATTTGACAATTATTAAAAAGCTACGGCTGCAACAGATCATTGTTCTTGTGGCCCTTGGAAATTATACAGGGCGGTGAACTTGTTACGATTTTCATGGAAAAGTGGTTATAACTTTTTAAATACCCTGTATAACATATTACAAGTATATATTTTTGTAATGAGGAAGTGAAGCGGATTTCAAATTTAAATTAATATATAGGGTGTTTCGTTTAAAAAAAATTAACTTTGGTGTGGCACGGCGTTATGGAACACCTTGTAACATTGTAACTAATTTTAAAATATGAAGCTTAATGATGGCTACAATCTCCCCTAACGTTTGCTTTGATACTTCGAAGGACATAGAAGATACTGAACTTTATCGCACTAATCAATCACCCTGTATATATATAATTAAAAATTTAAATGTAAAAAACGACACAACCTTTTAATTACTGAGCATGTAATAAAATTTAGAAAACGAGCAATACTTGCGTCCAAACATATGCCTGATTTTTCACTGTATTCTTCGGAACACTCTTTTCAATATTACTATCAATGGTTTCTCACGAAATTTTACGAAATCGTTTTTTTTTTACAATAAACTTAACTTAAATTTTTTAACGTGGCTGTCAGTGTTTAACAAATGGGTCTTATTCAATAGCTTTGTTACTGCGGTAGTTGAATATGACGTCATTTCAGTTGAATTACCACTGTAACTCATAACGTTCAATGAGATTATCGCTGTAATGCTAATGAAGTTGCATTGCTGTATAGGAGTAAATTATACATGAGGGAAACATTCGTAAAAAGCTATTGTAAAATAAGCGTGTTTTTTGCACACATCCTGTGCAAAAAGAGCAATTATGTGTCGTGTTTTGTATAGGATTTTTCGTAATTTAGTTCTTATGGAAAATTTTCATATTCGATACGTATTAGATTCCTTTCGATTAAAATAAGATATAAAAATTTTCTTGTTCCTATATAGATATTGATATAAGGAAGTGCTCAATGGTATTAATTGTTACTACAGCGTCAATGTCAATCATTGTTTGTCAAAATATTACGAGTAGGTGTTTCCCAACTCAAAATTGTACCTTTAATTTTCACATTGTTGGAAATTTCTGAATATAAATGATCAATCGTTTACATTTATTTACAATGTGTTGCTTAAATTATTACCAGTGGTAAAATAAGATTTCATTTTAACACTTGTGCTGAATCGAAAAACTTTTAACAATTAAAATGTATGTCAAAAAGATGACATTTGGTAAATAAATTACAGATTTGGAAATAAAAGCTATTGCTTATATTTCCCCAGGAAATTATAAACGAAAAATGATTCTATTGTTCAGCACTTCAACAATTTGGCGGATCCGAGCTCTTCTAGACACACGTTAGTAATGGGAAATAGCGAACAATGCAAACTTCTTCTGCTCTTCATAAGCACTTTAATCCAAAACTTGGATGTTATTGTTTTATCTTAATCCCTGAAAGGCGAATTCGAAACGCTATGTAAATGTCAACTGTTAATAATACTCTTTCGTTACATAAGAAAAAATGGTACCCAGTTAACTTTTTGGGGTAGCTATCTCTCGAACGATGATTTATGAGGCTTTAACATAATTTACACAGTTAACCTTGCCTAGGACACTAACTTGATCGCATTTACATTGAATGATGTAAACTAATGTCATATATATGTACATACTGGGCACCTCAAAGAAAACCATAAAACCAAGATAACCGTCAAGGTAACTCTCCTGTGAGAAAACTGCAAAATACATTAAACCACAATCTTAAAGGGATCATGTAATATACAGAATGAGTCATTAGTGCGCCGTCGGAAGATCCTGGCGCTATTATTAAAAATAAAAAAAATGTTATAGCGCCAATCCATATCAGACTTAGATGTGCATCGAATAAAAACAATTTCATACCTATAGGGTATTCCATAATTGTAGGACCGGACTCAGCTTTGTTTTGTTAAATGGAACCCTATATTTATTTAATTTCATTATTATTTGTCTCGTTGAATGCTAAAAAACGGTACTTCGTTTTTAAATTTATTTTTTTGCGTTACCAAGTTAGAGCATTTTTTTTTAAAGTGAAAATTTATACCTTTACTTAAATTGCTCTCAAGACTTTAATATTAACAGTAGAACTGTAAGGCCTTGCAGACGGGTAAACAAGACATTACTCTATCTTTTGACCTTCATACTTCGTGATTATACTATACTGACCATATACTGACCATAACTTTTGTTTTTTAAATGGAACACCCTGTATTTTATCATGTCATCGTATTCTGTTTTTAATTCTCTTACTTTTTTATTAAGCATGTATTATACCTAACGTTACGCGTTCTCGAAGTATTTAAGATTTGTTGCAAAATTAATAAAATAATCATGACTTTTGCTCTGAACATTTACAAATCGTAATGTCTTGCTGACAATATGGTCCAATAAACACTAATGGACAAACGTTTACTTCTTATTCGAGTTTTTAAAATCATAATTTTATAATATGGCAATAAGTGTAAAAAGGGCATCCAGTAGGTCTGCGATTTATAATTCCTGACGTTTGGCTTAAACGTCATTCACTAGTTCCTCAGTTAAGTGTGAAAAATGAAATTTTCACAAGATGAATATATTGACATGGTCTACGCTTTGGGCGAAGGTGAAAGAAATTCATTTCTTGCTTCCAGAATTTATCAACAACGATTTCCTGACCGCAGGCATCCTGATCCAAGGATATTTGAAAAACTCAAAGAAAGACTTGAAAGAACAGGAGATGTACAATACGAAAGAAAGAACGAGAAAAAGGTTTATAAACGAAGAAAACGTATTTGTGGTACTAACCAGTGTAGTGGAAAATCCAAACGTTAGCACAAGAAACCTCAGTGCTGATTTAGGTCTTAGTCAAACTAGTGTTTCCAAGATTATTCGAAAAAATAAATTTCATCCATACCATTTTCAACTAGTCCAAGAGCTGAATGCAAATGATTTTCAAAGACGCTTGGAATTCTCCGAGTGGACACTGGAACTATTAGGACAGGACAATAATTTCTTTAAACACATTTTGATGACCGACGAAGCAACCTTTCACAAAAATGGTTTTGTGAACAGGCATAATTTCCATTATTATGACAATACAAATCCCCTCGCTATTAGAAGAATAGATCATCAGCATCGCTGGTCTTTGAATGTGTGGGGCGGGATAGTAGGGAACCATATAATTGGACCTTACTTTTTTGAAAGAAACATTAATGGTCAAACCTATCTTGAATTTCTTCAAAATGAGTTACCTCCGCTCCTTGAAGAATTGCCGTTAAACATACGTCAAAGGATGTGGTTTTAGCAGGATGGTGCGCCTCCCCACTATAGTCGCATTGTTAGAGAACATCTAGACAGAACGTTTCCAAATAAATGGATTGGGAGAGGAGGGCCAGTAGGATGGCCAGCTCGGACTCCTGATCTGACAAAATTAGATTTTTTCCTGTGGGGTTATATTAAAAGCTTTGTATACCAAGAATCTCTTACCACCAAAGAAGATATGAAAATTAGAATACGGAATGCATTTCAAATGATTAACCAAAATATGCTGCGAAATGTTGAAGATACTGTTTTGAGGAGAATTCACACCTGTTTGCAAGAAACTGGTGGACACATCGAGCATTTGATTTAGTTATAACTTATTATAATTTTCTGAATAATTTATGATTTTTCAAATACAAATTCTTTTGTTTGCTTTATTACTTTTGTGTAGACCGTCCAGTATGTCACAATTGTCATTAATTTTGCAACAAATCTTAAATATTTCGAGAACGCGCAACGTTAAGTATATTACATGCTTAATAAAAAAGTAAAAGAATTAAAAACAGAACACGATGACATGATAAAATACAGGGTGTTCCATTTAAAAAACAAAAGTTATGGTCATTTCAAATTTGGAAAAATTGACCTTATTTTGTAAACACAAGTCGAAGAATTGCAACTATCGACCAATAGCTATCACTTCCATTCTCTCGAAAATCATGGAGAAAGCCATCAACCACCAACTACTTTCGTTCCTCGAGTCCAATAAACTCTTAAACGACAACCAGTATGGATTCAGACAAAGTCGTTCAACGGGTGATCTTCTTTCATATGCCACCCAACTTTGGCATAACACATTAGAGAGGTTCGATGAAACAGTCGTAGTAGCTTTAGATATTTCAAAAGCTTTTAATCAGGTTTCACACAAGTGCCTACTTGTCAAGCTCACTTCGTTCAGCTTATCCGATTCGCTCATCAATTGGATATCCAGCTTTCTTGACAAAAGACGTATACGCGTTGTCGTTGATGGTTTCTTTTCGAAAGAAACTACTATTAACGCGGGAGTACCCCAAGGATCAGTGATAGCTCCCACACTTTTCCTGCGGTACATAAATGACCTCATTTCCTCAACAACTAACCCGATTCATTGCCTTGCGTATGACAGCACTCTACATTGTAGTTCTCAGTTTTCCCACAACAATAAGCCTAGATAAGACGTTAAGGTGAAAATGGCAGCCTCAATCAACAGTGACTTAGAACGTGTCCTTGAATGGGGAAGGAATAATCTACTCACGTTCAACGCCGATAAACGCATTGTTGCCTTGTGTCCGCCAAGAAAGGCCGACCATTTCCTGCTGTAAATATGAATGGCTTAGAACTCAAGTTTTCAAACTCTAATTCTATATTAGGAATGTCCGTATCATCGAACTTTTCATGGGTTGACCACATTTTGTCAGCCAGCAAAACAGTTGCTCGTAAACTGTGCTTTCTATACAGATCTAAACAGTACTTCACACCGCAACAACTTTTACTGTATAAGGCTCAAATTTGACGTCATCTGGAATACAATTCCCACCTCTGGGTCAGTGCTCCCCAATGCGTCATTGATATCGTAAACCGCATTCAAAATAGAGCTATCAGGCTTATAAATTACCCGTCTCTGACTTCTGACCTACAGCCTCTTGAGCATAGAAGAATAGTTTCGGTTATTTCTTTGTTCTATCGCTATTACCATGGCAGGTGTGCCTCCGAAATACCCTCCTTAATACCTTCGCAGGCCATCTTCGCTAGGAACACTCGGTTTGCCCATTCACACCATAATTACGCACTCAAAATGTCACACTAAACGGACTCAATCTACATTTTTCCACACGGCGACCAAATTGTGGAATGCACTACCCATTTCCTGTTTTCCTCCAAACTTTCACTTAAGTCAATTTAAGCTAGCCATTCATAAACATTTCTTGGCAGCCAAACAATATCCCTAAACCCTCCCAGTGTTTCTGAGTACTTTAGCACGTTAGGCAGATCTTAGCCTGTTCGGGAATACTATAAGAAAAAAAAAAGTTTAATAGCAGAAGTTGATTAACAATTTTACTCACATAAAATAATTGCATGTAAGTGTTATAAAAGGAATTGTATGAAGTGGTGTATATAAATAATTATACACATGCAAAGTAAATTAAATAGTTACAAGAACAATAGTGAATAGCCCGAAGTTGAACAGAAGTTGTCATAGTGAACAGAATCGTGAGTAAGCAATAAAGAAATGTGTGCATCATATGGACTACAGAAATGGTGCTATAAATATTATAAGGAACAGGAGATGGGTGGATATATTTCATCTCTAGTAGAGTAAGAACATTCTTAAATATATTTGCTTTTAATTTTGAATTTAATTAGTCAAGTCCTAATACTAAAGTAGTTATTTCAATTTCAATTTGTTTATGAAGATATGGTTGCATTATATTAATAGAAATGAATTAGGAATTTTGTGTGAATTATGTACAGCAATAAGATTTTTTTAGGAACCATAACTGTTTACGTACATTCTTCACAGTCAGTTATTATAAATAAGGTGGTGTCAAATGTACTAAAATTTTTTATACTAGCCAAAATTAAACAATTTTCTTTATTTCAAGATTAATTATGTGTTTAAAAACCTTTATATAAGTAAATTAAATTTTTAGACAAGGTTGTACAAATTTGCAATCAAGGTAAAGTAATGATATTTGCAATTATTAATTGAAGTCAAATAAGAATGAGATTACTCATTAATATTACTTTTTTTGGTTTTTCATTTTACAATAACAGATATTTTAAAACACAGTAAATCATACTAAGAGAATTAATACTGTCAGGGAAATGATCTTATCTACTACACAGACTCAGAGTTCAAGTAAATATAAATATTAAACACGATTTTATTGAAATTTTTTACCTGCATAAAAGGATTTCCATCTAATACATTAACTATTATGTTGTCCACTTTAAGGGTATACCAATACTTGGAGTTGAAATAAATATTGAGTAATTTTCCAGTAAAGAGTTGTAATTGTATAATCATAGTTACTAGCAATACCAATTAATTATAAATTGCACTTATCGAGTCAATAAAGGCTAGCCAGGGTAAACATTAGTTAAATAAAATTTATTTAGCAAAGAATTTAGGAAGCGCTGTGCATTGTACAAGATAATTGGCAAACGATGCATCACACATTTGGCACCACAACTTAGGGCCATATTCTATTTCAGAATTGACACTAACTTACCGAGTGTTACACTACAAATTTGGAGAACCCACGGGACAAAGAATTAATTATCATTAAGTCATAAAAATTAAGACTCAACTTCAAAAAATGAGCACCAATATAGCTCGAGTACCACTATCATGCAGTGTTACATTACAATGTCCTGTACCTAAGTCTAAGGATTTTTGACATAATTAAGATTTTATGTAAAAAGTGACGTTTACAGGACTTAAAATAAAGATGAACTTGACAAAAGTGCTAAAACTCAATTTCTTTAAATAGAACCCCCAAATTTTATTATTTTATCTGATCAGAGATTAAAAATAAAGTTAAAGTTATCTATTCCGAAAATTTGTAGTTTTCAAAATATTGGCAATTCAAAATTTTTAAATGGCGATTATGCTGTGACTTAGTTACAATGTTTCCTCTTAGTTGGCTAAGACGACGTTGTAAAACAATTGAAATCTGAAAAGATGTATGGAGCTGTCAGTATGACACGTCTGTCAGAGTGGCAGTAAAAGTGATGATTTATTAGTCACATTACTATTTATACAAACGAAAATGATATACACTTATTTATTATTTATGGACAATGTATTTAAGTTTTTTGTTTCCTTCCCTCGGGTCCATCTACCTAGCTGGTTCCTGAGACGTTGCAGCCTATATGGCTTATTGTGTTCTCCCAAGTGGTTTGTTACACCCAGTCCGTGATCTTAATTCCCTGTAGCAGGGTGCACAGGTTACTCGCGGAATGTGTGTTTAAGTCTTCCAGTTCTATTTTTGAGTACCCGAAAATCCGCTATCTTTTAGCAGCCAGCGAGTCATAGTCACGTATGGTGTGTGTAGCTGTTTCGTGTTCCTCACCGCAAAATCTACATGAACGGTTTTCAGTAAATTTCTTGATTTTCCTTAAGTGATCCTTAACATACGCTTGTCCTGTCAGGAGGCTGGTAAGGATCCTAAGCTGTGTCGTGCTTATCGTAAGCCGTCATGTGGTTCTCTTCACGCAAGGTCCGTTTATGTATGCCTTGCTGTGTGTTAGCCCTGGTCTGTTTATCCAGTACGCTTGATGTTGCTCGCGAATCCATTCGCTGATATAGCTACGGATTGCGTTTCTTATCACTCCCACTGCAGGTTCGGGGCCATAAAGGGCCCGCTGATCTCTGTCTTGCGATCTACCTTTTCATTTCCTTCAATTCCACAATGGCCAGGGAGCCATAGGAGAGTTACCTTGTTCCTCTACCGAGGCCGTTGCGTTCTACTTAACATTCCCAGACCAGTTCAGATAAGGCGTTAAAGTTTGATAGTACTTTTAGGGCCCACGGATTGTCAGATAAGGCATAGATACGCCTTCCTCTGTAGGCCCTTCCTTCTATTTTTTTCTTGCACACATTGAAGTATCGCGTATGCCTGCTAAAAGGTGTAATGGTATCTTGCCTTGGTTTCGCACTGTGTATGCCCGCTTCAGCACCCGTCTCAGTTTTTCAACTGTTCGTGTACCAGATTAGACTGCCAGGTAAGAATTTGTATTCGATAAGGCCACTGTTCTTGAATTTTTATCTCGAAGAGTGTGGCAACGAGATGTTTTCGCGTCATATGATTCGTTATCATATCTAGTACGGGGCCCCCAATGCTGTCAATTATCCTCATGTGCTCTGTGTCTGTCCATAGTTTGTACTGTGAATTTTGCAATCTATATAGTCCCAATCTGGCCTCCCCCGAATCACCAAATCAAGTGGAGGGAGGTTCAAAATGGTCTCCATTGCTGCGGCAGGCGTGGCTCTGCTTGACCCCGTAATGCCTAAACAGGCAAGTTTGCAGTTTCCTGTTTCACCTTTGCCCACCACACCAAAGCCGCATAGGTTATTGCCGGTCTGACTTCTCTTATATATAGGAAGTGCACCATACTTGGTCTCAGACCACATGTTATGTCATACGTGCGCCTATCTACCGCAATGGTAATTTCCGATTTTATGATAATTCTCTCAATGTGTTGGTTCCAGAAAAGTCTGGAGTCCAGAATTACTTCCAAATACTTTACATCTCCCGACATATGTATTACTTCACCGCCAAGAACGAGAGGTCCCAGGTGCTCTAGGTTCCTCATTTGTGTGAAGAGTACTATGGTAGTTTTTTGGACCTTCCCTCTCTATCCATCTAGTTGTTACATTCAGGACCCTTTGCATGTGCTCTCTGACTGTACTGGAAAATCTCCCTTCAACTAGAATAACTAAGTCATCCTCGTATCCTAGGGTTGGGAATCCTTTGTTATTGAGGTCCACTAGCCCCTCCATGACAAGGTTCCACAGTAGGGGAGATAAAACTCCGCCCTGTGGGCATCCCCCTGCCACCCGGACTGGCAGAGTCTCGTTCAGCAGCCAAAGTGTACACCACCATACCTCTTAACATGCAGTCTATCCACCAGCAGCACGTTTCCTCCAGGCCTAGATTTCTCGTGGCTCTGGAAATAGAGTTGAATGATATATTATCAAAGGCTATGTCCAGAAATGCCCCCAAAATAATCTCCTTATTTTCCAGCGTCCTTTCCGGTCTTCGTATAATGTCCGGTGTCTTTTACCAGATTACTTACTCAGCACTGAGCTTCCTTAAAGAGAATCTTGTGGACCCTGGCGCATTCTGGAGTCGTTTTTATTTCCTCACAGTGCCTTCTTCATAACGCTCTTTTAGCTCTTCTCAGTGTTTTGTTGTAATCAATTAGGGATGCTTTATATTTAACCCAGTTACCTGATACTTTTGCCCTATTAAATAATTTTCTAGTATCAACCCCCATTTTTGTGAGTTCTTCGGTCCACCAGGGGACTTTACTGTTGGAGACTCTCACGGTTGGGGGGCAGTTTTTCTTGTATGTAGAGATAATCGTGTCTGTTAGTTACTCTATGGCTATCTCTACATCTATATTCTTATCTAACAAAACTGATGTCCCGCCAATTTACGTTCGAATTCCTTCTTATAAGACTCCCAGTTCGTTTTGCGGGGGTTTCAATGACTTTCTACACGCGGTTTATTCCTGTGATTTCAAACCATATGTATCTGTGATCCGAACAACTCACCTCAACAGATACATACCAGTTCTTAACTAACTTACTTACATGAGAAGTACCTAATGTTGTATCAATTACCTCTTTCCATCGTCTTCTTATGAAGGAAGGTTTGTTTCTCTTATTCAATATGTCTAAATTATATGCCATAGTAAATCGTAAGATAGACTCATCTTTGGCGTTGGTGTACTTCCTCGTACTATATGGTGGGAGTTTGCGTCACAACCGAAGAGTAGTTTCCCCTGCAGTTACTGAGAACTTCATCAAGGGGTGGTATCTTTTGGTCGTCAGAATGTAGGTGCGTCGATCCCAGTATTATCTCCCTCCGGGCTCCTCCATCTGAGATGATCTTTACCGGTACTAGATTCTGTGAACAGAAATTCATTAGCGGTAATATTTGTATTCCTTCTTTGGTTAATATACATGTCCTTGGTCTACCAGTGTCCCTACTGTACGTTAGTTCACCACGGATTGGTCCAAGGCCTAATATCTTACCTCTGCTTATCCAGGGTTCTTGTATAAGGGCTACATCATAGCCCTTCTTCTTGCATAAGGAAGCTAAAGCTGCCTTACTGTGCTAGAGGTTCACCTGTACTACACGTATTGTCTTCTGGGACTCTCTGTATAGGATTGAATGTCACTGCTCTTAGCCGATCATAGACATTAAACCGAGTCTGTTCAAAAAACCGATAAGATGCCCCACCCATTGAGAAAGCATGATGACTCCATCCTTCTCCGCCTTGGTGCTCAGTTTGTACCAGTCTCTCGTCTTTAGACCTGGGTTTTAACGCTTAAGCTGGGTCCTGATAACTCCTTCCTCTGATGTGATTGGTATCCACACTAGTGCCTTGGGTCGTTTCGGGAGGTCCTTAGCCTCGACAACAGTCAAGTTTAACCCCTACAAAATTTCTTATATATTTTTCACTGACTGCTTTAGCCAGTTCTTGGTATTTTCGTTTGCACATGTGATCCATATGATTCCTCCCATGTACCTACTTCCCTCAAACTGTGGAGGGCTCTCCCGATTTGTTCATGATCAGATCCCCTTGCCTCTGATCTAGTAGGGTATCAGGATGACGCCTGTATACCACCGATATTCTGAGTCCTTTTGCTGCCTCAGAGTATGACCCAATTTGCACATGGTTCTTGGGTTTTTAGAGGGAGTAGAGGGTCTGACCAGGGTATCTTAGATCCCCCGCTATTCCCCTTTTCCACTTTTTTCTACTGGGTTAGCTTGTCTTTGGTCCAAGTTTCAGCCTTGATCTTTTCTGATTTCCGGATCTTCTTATTTTGTGCCCCGGAAAGCTTCTTTGCCGGCAGTACTAGGTTAGTAACCCCTTCCGCTGTTATCACAGCGTCTGATGATCCACCTACAGGTTTGTCAAGCAAGCCTGACCCCTGAGTTTGGATCTCTTCCATTGGCGTAGCAGTGTCTTCCTTCGGATCCACCGCAGACCTCTTCTTTTTCTAAAACAAACGTGTCCATTAAAGGACCAACGAGTATGGGGAAATAAAGGTCACCGCGCTAGGAGACCCCTGCTGACGTGAAAGGCTAATTACAACGAGGTTCCGTCCGGTGCCCCGAGGTTAATATCCAGGAACTGATCAACACTTCAGTTATGCCGTGCTGAAGCATGATGCGTTCCTTAGACGCGCACTATACCTGTGAGATTAGAGGAGCGTTTTATAGTATTGGACTTCCACGTAGTTCAGGCGGTTATTCCCAGACCCCGGTCAATTCCCGCACAACGTTCTCTGGTAACGCCCTGCTAGAGTCGCTGAAGTACAGATAATGGTAAGGGTACGGAGAGGAGTGGCTCTCATTCGTTTCTAGCTCGGTTATCTCGGGATTCCCACACCCGTTAGTGCTTTTAAGGGCACACGTCCGTGGACGAGGACGGAGAAAGGAAAAGGTCTCTCAGCTATCGCTCCGACAGAAAAGAGTTAAAGTATGGGAAGAAAAGTGTACTCCCAACTAGGTGATACGTAGGTTTTCCATCCCAATTCTCGCTATTTACGAGTCCCGATGTAAACTGGCGTGCTAACAGTGGCTGTTTACGGCCACGAGCACATATTTCGGAATTGGCCTTGCTTTTCTTACAATCATTTGTAAGGTCATTTCCCTATCCGTCGCTTGGGGACGCACCTAGTAGGTAGTTCAACCCCTAGGATGTATTTAAGCTAAATCAAGAACATAAGATACATTTACAATTCGATATCCGCAAAAAACAAAAGTCACCGTCGTGTGCAGTTAAACAATCTACAGAAAATTTTAAGCACTTTTGATACGTCAAGATAGCACGATATTTTAAAAAGGAAATAAGTGAAATTAGATTTTAGTTAGGTCGGAAAGAAAAAAACATTACCTTTTTAATAACAGTTCGCATTTAAGCGATACTTGTTCATGGGTTGCTTTTATTATTGACTCGGGATTTAAATTCGTAAATTCATCCTCGTATCCTAGGGTTGGGAGAGTTATACACTTGATCCTTAATTGTACCTCGCATAAAAAATCGGGCACTAAAAGATCTGAGGAGCGGGGTGGCCAAAGGAAAGGATCATTGTTGCTATCTACCGATCGTTAAAAGTATTTTGTAAAAAATTATCGATAAGGTAATCAACCATGTGGGGGTGCGCCATCATGTTGGTAAAACAGATTTCCATAAATATTTACTGGAAAACTGCCTTCCCTATTTTATATCTAGAATGATGCAAAAACTCTAAACTCTAACTTACCATTTAAGTTTTCTTGGTAAAAACGTAATGCCACGACACTATCATTTCTTACCAAATAAATTTAAATACGAATCACGGCAGTACTGAGAATTATGGCGATTACATGCTCCATTTTTTGTAAATTTGACTTCGTCTGTGCACATTATGTTGCCCACAAAAAAAAATGTTTCCTTGCGCCAAGTTATCATAAATTCGTCTGGAAAAACCAATTTCTTTTAAATGTTGCGCAATGGAAATTGCGTATGGATGAAATTTATTTTTTCGAAATATTCCTTGAATTGTCTTACAGATACTATTGGATATGCGGCAAAATATCCCAAAATAGCTATTTCAATATTTTGATTATTGAGAAGCGGTTAATTTCTTTGTAATATTGCTTTGACGGATTCAAATTTCTAGAACCCCTCAATCATTTGTTTAACTGCACATGATGATGGCTTCGGATTTTGCGAATATCGAATGGCAAATGTGTCACATATTCTTGATATAATTTTATCTCATTCTCTATAAACAATAAATAAGTTTAAATAATCTTGGTTTGAGTAGTTTAGGCGCTCTGGTATCATTGTTTACCACTTTTAAATGGTAAAATTTCACAATGGAAGCTTCTTATATTTATTCAGCATTTGATTGTTTTTCAACGTCGTTTTGTCTTAGCCAACTAATGGTAATTATTGTGTCACCGCAAAAACGCCATTTAGAAATATCAAATTGGCAATATTTCGAAAACTATAAAACCTTATGAAAACGTACTCATATTTTTAATCATTAATCCCATAAATTATAAAATTGGGGGTTGCCATTTGAAAAAATGTTTAATTTTATTTTTTGAACAACCTGTATAAGTAAATATTGAGATGTCACAAAAGTCTAATAAACTAAGTCGTTACCAACAAGGTACTCTATCTAAAGTAAATAAAAAAGGCATCCTTATAGAAAAAATTAATCATTATTTTAAGGCCCACAAACGTCATACAAACATAATTATGTCGAAAATCCTTACATTTAGGTGTAGGACATGATATACAAAATCGGCTTAAGAGTTTTGAAAGCAATCTCAAATTTAAAATCAGCAAGTTGACATCCACTTCCGACATAACCGATAGTGTCACAACTGTCAAAATGGTTTAGTTGTATATCACCACCAATATTAATATGTTGCCAAATTTTTAAAAATTTTCTATGCATAGTTTTCCCAGTTCCCAGTGTGTGGGATACCCTGAATTTAAAGTAAAATATCTGATTCGAGGTGTAGGAAAAACTAAAAAAAACTTGGACGTACCAAAAGTTAACATTATGACCTGCAACTTTTTTAATCAGGTGTCAATACATATTTCATCAGAGATTTCTTTGTCTGTTGAGACTATTTGCATGTTTATATATGTCAATAGCTCAATAGGAATTATAACTTTACCTGGATAAAATATCAATATTATCAAGTTGAATGTCATGATTTAAATTATTTAAAGCATGTTAAGCTACTGCAGACTTCGCTGGATATGAAGCATATTCAGGTGTTGTTTAATGTACTTTTATTTTATCCGTAACATGACTTAAATAATGTAAATCGTGACACTCTATTTAATAATATGGAAGTGTTATTAAGGCAAGCTCATGATTCCGTTAGTTTACAACGAGACGCTATTGAGATATACAAACATCTAAACATCTTCAACATTCGAGAAAAATCTCCGATTAAATAGGTGTTGATATCTTGTAGTTAAAAAACCAGAATGGTTTTGGCCATTTGGTATGCCTGGGTTTTATACTGTTTTTCCTAGACACCAAAGTAAATGTTTTACCAATTAAATATGCTTAGCCAGCACAGAATTTAAATTATTTAACATGTACAGCTAGAATTAGATTAAACGTATCAATTCTGTTTTCTATGCAACAGTTACAGTCTATAAGTCTGTACCTAATAGCAATAAGTTAATTCATTGCTGGGTTTGTTATCATTTGACTAGATCTTTAATAAGTATGTCAAGGGTTTACTTTGAATGTTTTCAACAGTTTAAACTAAAGATTTTCACAACTTAGCACTGACTTAATGTGATTAAATTGTTCTAAATTTTAAGTTTAATTGGAGCATTCTTCATTTATAGCCTTCGTTCATTAGAGACTGTTTTGGATTGTCATTTTCAAGGGTGTTTCAAATATAATTCCACTAATGTGTGTATATATATATATATATATATATATATATATATATATTTATTTCTCAACACGTTTCAATACAACATGTGTCTCTACCAAGAGAAAATATATATGTAAAATAACAAGTAGTTATGGTAACAGCTCATTAAGAGTCCATCATCCGGTCCAATTTTTAAAGCGGTTCAGAGGAATCGCTATATCTCTGAAGTTATTTAAATTATCAACTTGAAACAACAACTGGTGGAAAGAAGAAACTTAATTGCATGCTTTTCATTTGCAAAATTTAAATTTTGTTTTTGAATGTGCCTCAATAAGGAAGAATATTTTATCCTTAAATCGACACATTTTTTACATGGTTATGATTTATTCATAAGATGTGAATTCTTTAAAACCCTTACAAACTCCAAAAACCGGCTAATAAAGTGCTGCCATCTGTGAGATTATGAATTCTATTCTCCCGGTGGGAGTGTTTAGGTAGCATACAGGGTTGGATTCAGCTTTTTTACAAATTTAATGTGATAATTTATAATCATAACGTGTCTGTAGTAGATGATACAATATAATATGTTAGCCACAATCTTAGTTAGGGAAGTAAATTGACGCAAATTAAACTTATTAACATTTTTTGAACAAATTACTTATAGACATGTTGTTTTTTTTTTTAAATAAAGTTAGAAAGATAAAATTATCAAAATCTTCCTTCCAAAACTTGACCCTGAGGCGAACCATGTGAATTATTGAAAATTTCTATACTTATATATCGAGTCAAATATAGCCAGAAAACATAGAAAGTTAAAAAAAAACATTAAATCGCTACCTGCAATAGTTACAAAAATATGAATTTTTATTTGAGAGCTTTGAAATGCGCGTAAGCTTATTACGAAGCGCCGCGCGACGGAGTCGGAATTTTGCGTGAGTGCGTTGTAGTGGAGAAAAATCGATCTTCTAACTCGCTGTTTTCTGAGGGTGCCGTGACATCAAAGGAATCTATACCATCTTGTAGAGGACACTTTGGGGCATAGGAAATGGTAATGTACAACTTTTTTACTATGACTGAACTTTGCAAATGGTGCTTTAACGCGACTGAGTCGAGTTAGAAAAAGTACTCTTTTTCTTAACATATACCTGAAATATGAGCGCTTCTAATAGCAATTCAGGAATTTTGAAAATGTTTACAGTTTTTTTTAAAATGAAGTTGAAAAAATAAAATCGTGCATCCAACACTTCACCCTGCGGCGAGCTATGTGAATTATTGAATAATAATAACGCCGATGCTTGGAAATGTTTTATTTTAATTAATTGCCATATTTATTAAATTAATTGTTATCGATTTCAAAAATTACATTTTAGAAAATGAGGTTTTGTGATATTTTTAGGCTACTCTACATTTATAGATATACTTATTTTATTTGCCGAGAACAGCTAGTGGCGTTCTTGGCAACAGCGCGCGTTTTAAGGCTATTGGATAAAAATTCATATTTCTGTAACTATTGAAGTTAGAGACTTAATTTTTTTTAAACTACGTTTTCTGGCTAGATTTGACTCGATATACAGGGTGTCTGTGTATTAGACCGACAACGCTTAACTGTACATTCAGGGGGATAAAATAAAGACGAGTTAGCGAAAGAAAGTTTAGCAAAAAGTTTTTACTTTTCCAAATTACCATAAAATAATGATTTTTTGCTAACCACTTTGCATCGACGTAATGAAACTTAATATAATTTGGTACAGTTTCTTACTCGGTTAAGCTGCTCCTTTTAGCAAAATATGGACGACTTAAGGTCATGGCTTTTTACGACTGTGACGTCATAGTATCATTCAGAACTTTTCCTATCGACACAATCATAACTATTGAAAGATACCATTTAATAGAACATTAATTTTTCAAAAGAAAAACCCCTTGCAAATTTTCGCTAAGGTTAGCCATTTTTGAGAAAAAAACTGTTTTGTGAAACCCTGCAAAACGTTAAATCGGAATGTTTCGTTATTTCGGGGAATTCCCATTTTTAATTAAAAAAATTGTTAAATTTTGGTAGATTTGTCACTGAGAATAATAATTCTTTAATTTTGTTGTTGAATAATACTTTCATCACTGTAGGAATGTGGAAGAACGTATTTCATGTCAAAGATCTAGTGTGTATTGAAATAAATGGTCGCCTTTGCAAAGAATGTATACGATCACGCATTTTTTAAACCCAAAATCGAAGGTGGCTTTCCTCATTTGATATCTAATGTTTTGTCTAATCTGTCAGTTTAATTGTTTTGTTACTACAAGAACCCACACGGAACGTTTCACGTGTAAATTTCGTTTTCCCTGTTTTTTTTTTGTTTCGAATACTCTAGTTACTATTCGTAAAAATGGAATATTCTTTTAACGAACTCACCGATATGCATTTAATATTAGGAGAGTGTAGAATGAATTGTCGAGCAGCAGCACGGATGTACGGAGAAATACTTCCAAAAGACGTATTCTCCATCATTCCACCCTTGCTGCAGTAGATAGACTGGTAAGGGAATTTGGGACATTGAATAAATCCACTGCAGATGTAGGTTGCCGTCGGAAAGTTCACGTTGAAATAGAAGAAGCAATCCTAAACGCTGTTGAAGAAAATCCAAAACAAAGCTTGAGAGGACTGGCACACCAAAGGATACTGTTCACCGAACAACTTCTGGCGTTACACGTAGAATTTTGCAAGTGGATTATGAATGGTTTTATTGGCGATAATAGGTTTTTTGATAAAATTTTGTTTACAGATGAATCGTGCTTTATACGAAATGGAATTTTCAACTTTCATAATCTTCACGAATGGAGTGATGAAAACCCTAGAGTAATTCGACCAAATTCCTTTCAACGCCAGTTTACTGTTAATGTATGGGCTGGAATCGTTCTGCCACAAAGATTAAATGATCAGCCTTATTTAGAATTTTTCCGAGACGAAGTGCCAGCATTACTTTAGAATGTAACGTTAGAGTTACGCCGCGATCTAATTTTTATGCATGATGAAGCACCACCACATTTTTCCCTCCCTGTGCGAGAATACTTAAATGCTACAAATCGGGATAGGTGGATCAGTAGAGGAACTGATGCACTAATAAAGTGGCCACCCAGGTCTCCTGGCCTTACCCCAATGGTCTTTTATCTATGGGGAGTTTTAAAAGAAAAAGTTTACGTCAACCGTGTTCGAGACCGCGACGATTTATGGCAAAGAATAGTAGCTGCTTCAGAAAAAATTCCGCAAAATTCTGCGATTCTGTACCGTAAGTTTCGTCAGCTGTATCAATAACTAGAAGTTAAAACCTTTATGTATTAACTACTACAGTGGTTTTTAACCTTTTTGCAATGCTTCTTCAGATTTTTACGACAAACTTACCAACATTTAACAAATTTTTAAATTAAAAATGGGAATTCTGCCGAAATAACGAAACAGTGCTCTAATAGCTATTCTGATTTAACGATTTGCATTTTTTTTCTCCAAAATGGCTAACTTTAGCGAAAATTTACAAGGGGACTTTTCTCTTGTAAAAGTAATGTTCTATTACATGGTATCTTTCAATAGTTCTGATTGTGTCGATAGGAAACGTTCTGAATCATACTATGACGTCATAGTCGTAAAAAGCTAGGAGGCCATGATCTAAAGCCGGCCATATTTTGCTAAAAGGAGCAGCTTAACCGAGTAAGAAACTATACCAAATTTTTTTAAGTTTTATTACGTCATTGCAAAATGGTTAGCAGTAAACCATTATTTTATGTTTCGAGTTGTGACTTTGGAATTTTCATAAAATAATCCTAACTTTACATTGCCAGAAATATTCTTTCGTTTTTAAACTTTTTTCACGATCGCATACCTTAAACCGCCGAACGGCAATTTGACTGCTGCTTTTATGTTAGCAAATCCTTAGTTATCGATATACCGGGCGATGCGTTTGGCTAGGGATAATTTCAAAAAGCTTGTATTTTAAAACTTCAGTAGCGATCTAATGTAATTACGAAAGATGAGAGTTTTATGCTACAAGTAAACACATGTCCGATTACGTAAGTATATGTGTCAATTTTTCTGTAAAAATAGCACCTACAATGCAGAAACATGTGCAATGTTTTTTGTGGTTTGAACAATTCCAAAGTGTTATCCGTGTTCAAAGAGAGTATAGACGAGTACATAACACCAGGACAGATCCTATATACGACGACATTAGACGTTGGTACCGCTCGTTTACAGAAAATGATTTCATGCGTAGGTGGCATTCTGGTGATCGACGACGTAATCCAGCTAAAGAAGCTCGCGTGGCTCAAGCAATGACAGATAGTCCAGCGAAAAGCTTGCGCCGTTTATCTTTAGAAGTAAATGTACCATAGACAACATGCAATCGTATAGTCAGAGATTAACTAAAAATGAACCTATACCAACTACAAACTTTGCAGACCCTGAAACAGAATAATGAAGGAAGGCTCAATTTTGCAAATGTCGTATGCGAGCAGTTGGAAGAAAATCAAAAGTTTTAGACAAGTGGATATTTTTTGATCAAGATACCTTCTATGTTAGTGGAGAGTGAATACCCACAATGTTAGTATTTGGGGCACGCATAATCCTCATGCAACCTATAAATTACAAAGAACATCACCTAAAGTGAACGTATGGTGCGTCATTAGCCATTTCAGAATGTACTAGCAAGATGGAGCTCCACCTTACTGATCACTAGAAGCACGCCAGTTTCTTACTCATTTTATTGGTGTGGACTAGGTGCACCTATACTTTGGCCGCAAACTCACCCGACCTGACCCCTCCAGACTTTTTTGTATGAGGTTTTTAAAGAATACGGTCTACGTGCAACGGCAGGGTGATGTAGATAACTTGAAAAGAAAAATCACAGCAACAATTAGGGAAATTACAATGGATATGTTAGAAGCTGCGTGGAAAGAATCGGCAACAGGATAAGAACTCTGTCGTCCGTGCAATAGCAATCATTTAAACTGCATGTTAGATAGATAGAAATAAACATAAATACTTGATAACTAAAAAAAATTGCCAAGGTTATCTGCTTCTATAAGATATCAATAATACAGTTTAACGATTTTCATTCGTATTTCATTTTTAGATTTACCTTACGCTATCTATACTTGTCCTACGAGACTAGGGACTTTTATTAAAATACAATCTGGGGCTCAGATCCTAGAACAAGTTCCTATACCTGTTTTATAAGCTGACATCAGGACCCTTATTCAAATTTCCCGCAGAGGTCCAGTGCTAGATTTTTGCGGCTCAAGGCCGGCTCCAAGGCCACGCACGAGGTCAACCCCAGGACCAGGCCCCAAGTACAAACTTAACGTCAAAAATACGTGCTCAATGTGGGCGCCAAGATCAAACCGAGGCCAGCCATGTTGTCGGCCTTGGGAATTCCCACGGTCAAAAGTGAAAGCTAAAGTGTCCGCTTTCTACTGCCGTTGATGTTTTACATATGTATCTAGAGATTATATAAACGTTTACTGTTATGAGGATATTCAAAGGTGGTCTGAAGCTCTAGCAAACCCTGACAGGTATAGGTCTGCTGAAAATTGCAAGTTATTTGCTATGTACGATATGCATGCACAAACGAACAAGTTGCAGGTTTATTGTTATTGTTGGTATTCGCCGTTTGTGATCGATTTATCAGGCAAAGGGCTTACACGCCAGCAGGGTTTGGTTTAATTAAGAACTCTGGCGAGTGATCAATCTGAAAATGAATCTGAATCGCCACCTATTTTGGATTGCGAAGAAGATAATGAAGATATTGACAATAATTCTAAAAATATGAAAAAGAAAAGAATCAGACAACTTCAAAATCTGAAAAAGTAGCTTTTGGAGGTTGATTTAGGATAACTTTATGTTGAAGTTTTAGATTTACGTAATATATGGCTAGCAAACCAGACAAATTTGGTGTCAGATTATGGCTTGCTGTTGACCTGAAGCAAAGTACTTTGTGGATGGTGTTCCTTATTTAGAAAGATAGGAAACAAGGCAAAACAATAGGAAGCTCTCGGAAAATGTAGTTTTGTGACTTTTAGAACCATGCGTAAAAAAAGTAAAAAGAGCTGCTGCTGACACTTCCTTTACAAGTCTCAAACTAGCGGAAAAACTATATGATATAAACACAACAATTGTCGGAACAATGAACAGATTACGAAGATAAATTCACGATGTTAACAGAAATGGCAAAGGTCAACTATACGAAACTGCGCTACTGAAAAGTGAAGATGAAGAGATCATTCTTGCAGTATATCTCGGTACTCTCCATACAGGGGAATGTAGAACCCAATGTAAACAAAAATCCGGAGACTTTACCATAGTGATACAAAATACGGGGTTGGTGTTATCAACCAAATGGTTCGCATATATTCTGTAAAGTCTCGATCTCGTCGATCGTCAGTTCATGTATTTTACAATATACTGGATTTGGAAGCAATAAATTCATACGTGCTGTACAAGCAGTTAAGCGGAAAAAAGGTAAAAAGGGGAGATTTTTTATTTGAACTGGCTGAAGAATTGGCAGATGAATACAAATCCCTAAGACAGACTGAAGTGAAGACAAAAGAAGCAGTTAGTGTTAAAAACGCCAGAACTACTAAAAAATGAAAACCCCGAACATGTCATACAACTAAGTACGAAAACAAAAGCCCCAATGTGTGGGAAACATGTCAAAATATGTATGTAAAAGTGTAGACATAAACAGTGCAACGCATAAACAGCTTATTCTTATGTCGGTCATTTTGACCGGTAGCGGCGGCTTTAGGTACAATAATTGTGTAGCAGTTCTTGTGTTAAACTTATTTTAACGTTAGTAAGAAGAAAGGTAAACATAAGCTAATGTTATAGTTAATTATAATTGTAGTACATGCTACAGAAATGAATATAGAGAGATAGTTTTGTACTTGACGTAAATGGTTAAACATATAAGGAAAAATGGGATAACATTGACATAGGGGAAGCAATGACATATTTTCAAATTTGCCGCCCTCTTGTAGTTCTATGAAAATTTTATACAATTTGTGGTGTCTAAAATTTTGTTATAGTGCACCCATCTCGTAACGGATAGTAAAAACATTTTGAATGCATTCAATAAACTTAATATTAGGTGTGCGATAAGAGTACCTGTTGATTTACGCCTACAAAACCTTTCTTATTTTTGTAATACAGGTTTATGTATCTTTATTTGTTTTAATCGTTACGTCTGTAATTTGCAAATAATCATTGTTTCAATTTGAGGTTAAGATTAACATGTGTCAATGTTACCCTCTCGAAAAATGTCATTGTTTAGTAAATGATTTTTTCTTTACAGCAATGACTCGCTCAAGGAAAAGCGATGAAGTTCGCAGAAAATACAAAAGCTATATCGAAGAATCTATGAACAACGTTAGGCGTCAAAAGAGCTGTAGAATTATCTGGCATAAACCGTTCAACGTTAATCAACTACTTGATAAATTATAAATGCAAAACAGTGCTTACTCTATAAGAAGAAAAACCGTTTGTGAATGCATTGATAAAATTAGCCGAATGGGGTTCCGGCCTGGATCGGTTTCAATTACGTATTTGTGTATGTACTTGCCCATCTAAAAAGCATGGATCGCCGAAATCAATTTAAAAATGGAGTTCCAGATACTGACTGGATTGAATCATTCAAAAGTCGTTAGACACAGGAAATCCGTCATAGAGTTGCCCAAAATTTGACTAACAATAATGCAGAGGCGTCTTCTTTAGAAGTACTGAATGACTTTTATGAAAAATTGAAAAGTACAATTGAAAGACTCGATTTGTCGAATAAACCGCAAATATTTTAATTGTGACGAATCAATCTTTCAAACTAATGCTGGAATTCAGAAATTCTATGGCCCACATAACGCTAGTTAGCAGAAACATGATGCCAAAATGGACCAGAGAATGCTGTGTATAACTCTTCTCCATCTGGATGCAGATTGGTTTGAAAATGTTTTTGTTAAACCTACTTCTGCTTTACACGGACCAAGACTACTAATATTTGATGGTCACAATTCTCACACAACACTGTCATTTATTGACGTGCCTATCAAGCATAATATTGAATTGTAGTGTTTGCCCTTACATACGTCATACGTTCTATCGCCACTGGATGTTGGGGTTTTCAAACCGACGAAGACAGCACGGCGTAATGTGTTAAAAAGTTTCTATTAAGAAAGTAGATTTAAAAATGTAGACAAGGTTTATTTCTTAGTCTGAAAAAAAAAGGATGTTTTGCAAGAAGTAACGCGTTAGGTGGTTCTGAAGGGCCTGGACTGTATCCCTTAAGTAAAGACAAAATATTGCAAAAATCTATCTCACATACATTGCTTAGTTCTCCAGAAGATCAAATGTAACCCAGGACTTCCATGGAAGAAAGCAAAAATGAAATTTCAGGACCTGATTTTGTAGGATGTAGTTAAACCTCACCATTATTTTCTCCAAAACCTCATCAATTAGAAGATATTACTTCAACTAAAAAGTTGGAACTGTCACTAATATCCGTAAAATGACAAGAAGGCAAAACAATAAAACAAAAAAACGAAAATTAAAAAAAAAAGAAATTCAGGTACGGGAAGTGTTAAACTTTGTAATTTTTATTTGGTAATAAAAGAATTGTCATTTTGACGTTGTATGCTAACCAATAACAAATATTTATGAGAGTACCAACGAAAGTTTAATGAGTTCTGAGCAGCCTAAAGTTCCTTGATCATCATTATTCATTAGGATTTGCAACGAAGCGTTACTCGCTGATGGTAAATGTTAGACATTTTCATTAGTTCGCCCTAGCCGACCGCTGATGATAGCATAGCTATCGAAGCGCGTTCGGTGTTTTTTAATTTTGTGTGGTACGTGGGTGTATTTTGTTTGTAACAGATCTTGCCACAGTTCCAGTGTTCCAGATTTTTCAAGTGAGATGGCTTCCGGGTCAAAGTTGAGGAGCAGCTATTTTAAAATGAAGACTAAGATATTTTTAATTAATATTGACATAAAATTTCTAAAAGATTGCCGTAGGTTAGATGTTTTTCCAAATTTTATTAATGTTGTTGTGTTCAAATTCATATGCAGGTAAAAAGTCGCTTGAATTTGCCAAGCGGAAATGGTTAGATTTAGAAATTAAATGTCACTATTCAAAATTAACGTAATTAGAGGCTTATGACATTTAAAACTGGTAACAGGTTTAAACGCTTATGAATTTGATGAGTGGATTACTTTTTTACATCACTTGGATGAGGTCATTGATCATAAAGTTATTGCTAAAAGATTTATACTGTATTAACCTCTTTTTGCGCTCTTTAATATTTTACCATTTGTAATTTGCGCGCCTTCTGGGTGTGTAACCCAACGCGGTTTTATTTTGCCTCGGCCTTGCTCAGTCGTGTTTATAACTTAATATAAATGGGGTGTGGTTCGTATTAATTACTTGATAGGCTTAACACTGTCACCTTAAATAAATCTCTTAAAGCGTTTTAAAACGTATATTAGCTAATTTTACAATGAATAAATAATTAATTAACAAATGTATTTATTATTTCCGGCTCCTTACTCGCTCTCCTGGGGGGTTGCTTTCTAGGTACGTAATCGTTTCTGGAAATATAAATATATGTATTATCTTAACTTACTCCTTACCTAATATGTAATATTTATATTACGGTCCTGTATTTACAGAAGCTGGTACGGTTGCTTTAATACAGTTTTGTTCAACGGCGCCAGTGCAACGAACTCGGACGGAGAAAATCAATATCGTTCTCGGCTTATGCGCATGGCATAATTATATATTCTTCAGTAACTCTGGAGCGTTGAAGCTGGTATGTCGCGCTCCAGGAAGTAATACACGCGCGAGATCCGCGTATGCAAATGCAAGATCTCTGGACTCTCTTTATTTAATTATAACCGGTTTGATTTTGTTATTTATTTATCTAACTGGATTAATTACGGACTTGTATACTAAATCTAATTATATACAATTTATTAGGAGAACGAAATACTGGATATTAAAATGCTATACTAAATGAATTTACTAAGGTAAATCGTAATATACACCAGGTCGTAGTTATATTAGTTAATACCGGTAAACATGGGATAATTTACGAATTATCTAATGTTTTACTCTCCGACGGATTTTCCTAACTTATG
>JARFJB010002217.1:210000-252500 GCA_036346205.1 Vesta saturnalis | reverse complement strand
ATGTATAACTGCCAATCAACTTGAATAATTTGCCTTACAACTACACGTCAAAATGTATATACTTGATTTAAGTAAGCCGTTAATTAATATTAAGTATCTTCGGTAATTATAAGAATTTGTCGGTGGTGATGGACGACGCCAACTCTAAAGCTCTGGAAATTCTTTGGAATATATGGAATGAGCAGGATATCAAGTACCCTTTTAGGCCGTCCGATGACCTTCGTCATAAACGAGCACACGAATGGTTGCTGGAGAATATTCGCAAAGACGTTGGAAATCCAAATGCGCTCTTTGTATGTACCCTCGGTTCGGACAACGCATTGTGGCCATCCACCGAACTGAGTGAATACCAATAGACGTTATCTTTAGTCTCAAAAATGCATGCAAAAAAAGACATTGTTAAAAAAACATTTGTAGGGTGAGATGAAATAAAAAACGATATAACAGTATGCTTTTTATTTAGAGTTAAGTGCTTAAAATAATATGCTTATAAAACCACATTGTCATCATAGATCCACGAATATTCGTTTAATACCAACCATTTTACGTACGCTTTATTCTTCTTACGTCGAATGACCTTTTCCACCAAGTACACATCCGGATATTTAGCCTTTTACATTTCCTGCCCATAAAGTCCACCTAGTATAGACCTCTCTGTCTTCTAGCAAGTACGTGACCGGATTAGTTACGCGTACTTTAACAATCTTAAAAGTTTACTCGACCAATTTGGTATATAACCTTTGTCAAATATGCTTTTAAATTTACTAATGCGAACTATGTCGCCCACCATGAATTTATCGTTTTTATTAAAGAGTTTGATATTCGAATATACATTAAGCGTTGTGTTAGTATTTACTTCGCTACGTTTCACTCCGATCGTTCGATGTGTTCTGTCGTTACTTCTTCGAGAAGTCCTCCAATCCATATCCGTATTTTCCAGATAGCCCAAATTTGTTGTACAGGGTACTATTGATCGTCCTAATCACTCTTTCTGCTATGCTAATCTTCTTCATGGTGGAGTAGTGATTGATATTATGTTTTACTATCAGTTTATCGAAATGATTATTGTAGAACTCTTTTTCAGTATCTGTTTGCAGATTCCTAGGCGTCCGTTCTTTAAAAATGGTTTACATAGCTTTTGTCACGTCTGCGCCCGTCCATAGGTATTTAGAGAAACAGTCAATAACTACCAGTACGTACTTTTAGCCTTTATTCTGTTTGGCGTAAGGCACAAATTCAGCTAAATCGGCTTGCCATCGATCATCGAATACGTTAATAATAGTGCGTCTACGAGGGAAATTTTTGCGTGCCGGTTTATGCAACTCGTTTACCACTTGTTCCATCCTCTATCAATTTACTTAAAGTTTCTTTAGTTGCATTCAGATCTGCCTCTACTATTTCAACGTAATTACGAACACCATCTATAAGCGACTTCACTAGCTGGAGACAAAACCCGAGGTAGCCCTTATTTATGGCATCGCTGTCTTCTTGAGAATCGGCCACCTGTTTTAAGCGGTTCTCATTTAAATGGAACCTTGTCAGTTGATAGTGATGTAAGGTTAGCGCATCTTGACGTTCGATGGTATCGGCTACATTACTTAGACACTTATTTTCCACATTGAACGTATCATCGGTAATGGAGAATTGCGTTTTAGCAGTAGACATGAGAGCGTCCAAACCATCGTTGTGCATTATATAGTTGTCTAAATTTTTTTTTGAGGGTTTCTCAATATATCCATCTTCGTATAGTTCTTCCGCGATTGATATCATACCGTTATTGATATGATATCCAGTATTACCGGCCATTTTTCTGCCCATAGGACTTCCAAATATTGAATCAATTCATGCACGTTGTTCCAGTATTTGTATTCAAGCGGTCGCCCAATTTCTTTGAATACTGTAACTTCACCCCCTCCCCTTTCCCATTCACCTCCGCCTTCTCCAGTAATGCTTTAATTATCCCTGTATACTTTTTGGCACGTGTACCCTTTAACTGTTCATCCGGGTTGTTATCACGACGATCTGCATTAGTTGCAATCAAGACCTGTGTATAGTTCGCTCCGGCTTCGCTAGTTATTAGACGTTTGCTTGGTTCATTCATGAATATTAGGTCATAGAGACCGCTCGTACCATTGTACCCAATTCCCTTAATAACCAAATCCTTTCCATCTATCTTTACTGGTGCCTTGCCAATTGCCCATTTATTGGTTGAAATGTCGTAAAAAACCCATAAGTGGTATCAATTGCATTCGATACATCGCTTAGCATGTGTTCTATGTATATTCGTAGTGATGGATCATATTGTTCCAGAAATTCTCTCGATGCAGAGGTATTGATTAAAATAGAATCGGTCGTAGTCTCTTATTGTATACTGATCGAAGCCTTTCCTAAATCGGCTGTTTTATAGTTCGGCATCCTTATACATCAAAATGAATCCATATCGATTTCACCAGCTTTCTGCGCACATTTTTCGAAACAATTGTATGCTTATTATTGGAGCTACATGGTCTTCGTAGATATGTCGTAAATTCAAATCATCCTGTTGGAAGAGCATTATCAAATTGGTGTTGTCTCTAATCAGCTGTTTGGGAGTTTTAGTGTAGGTTTGACTCGGTTATGAAGTCCAATTGAAAAGTTTGCTCTAATATGATCTTATTTTTCTCAAGAGATATCAGCAAATATAAAAACCGAATTGGATTTTGCCTGGCTCGGTTCCATATCACCATTATCGCTGAAGCAACAATAACTGATATCTTTCATGGGATCTAACATTTTCAAGAGTCGATATTTTTCCTGATTCAACGATTTCGAGTAGACATGCAGGTGTTTGAAACGAAGACCGTTCTGTTCGGTTAGAAGACTGAGCATAGCGTTTGTTTTCCCACAATTGGAAGGACCACAGATTATAGCACGTACGCTGTTTGGAAGTAACTTTTAATACCGTTTCGTCTCACTATTTGCACCTCGAATACGAACCACAAATATCTGATTATTTCCTTTGTGACATATTTGCATAGCAGACATTCAAAGCACACATGTTTGGTCATCTACTTAGTGAGGACATGAACTGGCTATTTTCAGAGAGGACGCGAAGCAGATGTGTGTCTAGCACAGATACGAACCACACACATCTGGTTATTTCCTATGTGACATATTTGCATAGCAGAGATTCAAAACACACATGTTTGCTCACCTACTATTTTTATTGATGACGCGCATCAGCTACTTTCAATGATGGTGGTGTCACTATTATTTTTAGGTTTGGCGCGACCACCTTTTAGTGAGGACATGAACCGGCTATTTTTACCTATGATACAACCACCTTTTAGCAAGGACGCGAACCAGCTATGAATCGACTCCCAAGGTTATTAATAAAAAACTTCTCATATCGTAAAACAAAGTTCTCAGGAAATAAACAAAAGTGTCCTTTATTAATTCAAAAAAACAAAGTTCTCCCAATGTCTTGCAAAATAATATTCTAAGTAAATACGGTAGCAGAAAATTAAACAAGAGTCAAAAATTATCACAAATCAATTTTAATTATGTACAATAATTAACTAGGCGTTAATGATGACGTAATATTTAAGTTTACAGCCAGATAATTAAGTAACAATATATTTTAATACAATTAATGTCCTTGTAGTGTGTTAATTTCCAATAATGCACCTATTTTTAAACACGTTAGAAACGATATAATGCCCTAGGGTATTGTGAAATTACTATGGAAACAAAGTATGTTTTGTGAAACTTTTATTAACATTAAATAAGTGTGAATAACAAAACGTCAAAAAATAAATATTCTAAGCATAGATCTAATAATTATACATCCATAATTCCAACTATTTATCTAACTATTTAGTGTTATAAAACTTACAATTTTCGAAGTGGCCTGAAAAAGTATTATTTCCATCTGAAACAGGGCCAGCTGCCATATTTTTGAGGTAGTGCTAGATTCTGCTGCTGTAGGTCGTAAAATTGAATTTATACCCGCTAATAGTGAGGCTTTCACTAATTTAGAGTGATTGCTATTGCCTACATAACTTTAATCTATTGTTGCACTCTTCCAGCCTCCATTGGCTTGTATATGACTTAGCATTGGGTAAATTCAATAAGGTCGCAATTTTAGCAGGAATGCTCCCAAAGTGTTTTTTAACTTCGGTAATAATGGTAGTATTAGATATAATTATTTTACGTAATTTGAAACTCAAATTATTTCCAACGGGTTGTATTGTACATCGTTTACTGGGTCTTAGTGATATGTAGTGCCTAATAAGCTTTAAAGCACGCATTTCATTATTCTTCAATTACTAAAAAACTTCGTTGTTGGCCATTTTTGCTTTGAGGAATATCAATTAATATATGACTTTCCATATCTCGAACATCATTAAAACGCATCTTCACCAGCTCATCTCTCAAATATTTATCAGCAGGTGCTTCTGTTAAGAATGACAAGCAATGTTCTCTGGTTAAAATTTTTGTCTTTTGTGATAGAAGCGCTTCGACAGCCTTTGCAGCTTTTAATGGCAATTTTTGGAAAAGATCTTCAGATAAATTTTTTACTCCAGCACAAAGCGACTAAAACGGCGTCAGAAAAATTAATGTTTGTTTATAAAAAACGGAATGCATAGTTACGAAACTAAGCTCAATTACATTTTTTGCTCCATTATTAATAAAAATACGCATGGCAATATATGCCAAAAATAAAATTCAATATGTTTTTTTAATTGAATAACACACTAAAAGGACATTAAATATAAAAGGCACCACGAGTGTTACCAGAACAATGCCCTCGTACAAGTACACTGTTGCGCTCGGGGCATTATTATACCCGTAACACCCTTGACACCTTAATTATTATAGTGTTTAGACCATGATTTAGAATAAAATCAAATAAATACCGATAAGCAAACGGGTAGAAATTTACTTAATATTCTGAATTTTATAATAAACAATAGTGGAATATTTATAAACGTAAGTTTTAACTAAACTAAAAGTATTAATACGATTATAATGATTCACATGCAGGTTATTAATTGTACGGTAATAATAACGAGACTTACCTGTAACGGAGAGCGGTGGCAAGCAAAAAAAGATGATTAGTTATAATTAATGTAATTTAAGGAAATTTCCGGTCACAAAACTACTCTACAGTCTATTGCAACATGCCAAAAATGATATCACGTTTGGCGTGTTTGATAATGAAACTTGTATTTAAACATGAAATATTTTGTTAAATGGAAAATTATTATATTATTTTGAAATGAAAGATATCGGGCGTTCAAGTAAATATGTGTTTAGCAATAGTACGGAAAATATTTAAAGATAATTTTTTTCTTAGGTGACAGATGACGTGTCACGTGTTTAAGTGGGAAGCGGAGGAAAAGGGAAAGGGTTCTCTGCTCACCTGGAGATAGTTAAATAAACTGTCTAGCTCAAACGGTTCGGGCGGATGTAGAAAATTCCCGTTTTACTTGAAGGCGCCAGAAGCCGCCCCACAGAAGCTAAATCACCGTTATCCCGATAAACGATGTAGGAGGAGGTGAGCAGAGAAATTGAAAGGGAAGAAAAGCACAAAGGGGGAAGAGAATATAAGAGACTGCTGTAGCGTAACTCAAGAACTATGTGTTCAGCCAAAAAATGCGTGTGGATATACTCCACCAAAAGGTATATCTAAGAGAAATTAGAATAATATACTCGAGCAAAATATATAGCTAAACGATAGATATTACATCTTGGTCTCGAGAAAAGTAAAACGTGAGTCAATACTGTTACTACTCAAAATGGAAATAATGGTAACGTTCGCAAGTCGAACAGGTTCTTTAAATTTAAACCCGCAGAAAATTAATGTTTTAAATTGAATTTACAATTTAGGCGTTTCCCTTTCTACAATGAAAGACCTTTCATTTGTGTTGAACTGAAAGAAAAACATATCTGACGCTATCAAAGCGTTTAAAATACCCAAAACTAAAAAAAAATCTACTTGCTGTAGTTGTACAACACCCAAACAAAACGGTAGTATATTTAAAATATTCGTTAATTCAAAATAAATTACAAAATGTTTGTCGGAAGAACAGTTCAGTTTGCCCCTTTATTTATTTAGTAACTGGGTTGATTCGTCCCAAATACTGGAGCAAAAAAAAGCAAAGGATTTAATATAAATAGTAAAATGTTTAATTGAAAATATCAATAATACTTTACTTAATTCGTTCCAACACTTCAAAAATAATAACCCAATATGTTTTAAATAAAATTACAGGTACAACGTAACAAAGCGAGGTAAAAATTAAAGGTATCTAACAGTTAAACCAAATCGCAGTTAGATCGCGTGCAAGTAAAATCAGAACGGAAGGAAATACGTGCTCGTAGCTACTATGACGCAACTCCCATTGCGCAACGTAATAGAAAATGGTTTGTGTGCAGCTTAAATACTGTGCAGCAAATAAAATGGAAATTATCTGCAAATACCAATGGGTGCGGTCGAAAGTTTATCAAACAGTATTATTAGCAATTATTATTATAAAGTGAACGTTATGGAGTGCACTTAAATACTGATTCAACGATAGTTTCATCACTTCGCGAAACATTAGTAAATACTAGTAGGTGTAATTTTTAACATGCACGTTGATTTGCAAAGTGGGAAATCAGATAAGGTACGTGAGATAGTACTGAAATTATACTAATTGATTCCATGCTTTTATATTGTAACGAGTAGCACGTTATTTAAATCACACTGAGTTCATATGGAAGATAGTAATAACACTCTGACCGTTTGTAGGCTGCAACTGTTTACCCTAATGTTGTTACAGTAGTAAGGTTCGTGTAGACGAATCCAAGTAGTATGAAGATATTGGTAGAACGTCCACGAAATAGATATAAATTTAACTTCCCGGTCTGATTACCAGTTCCGAGCAATCACGAACACAGCAGTACAGAACAGAAAGTACTAAAAATTCTAAAAATGCCCTAAGTTTGCAGACGGGCACATTGACATGGTACGAAATGTTTTCCATCAGTCGATCGGAAGAATCACTAAGTTGGTCATTGAATGTACGCCTTCAATCCCTAACAAAGAAAGCTACGATTCACTAACAAGGAAAAAAAGACCTTCTACATAGCTTACCCAATTTTCAACGAAAAATTCCTTTAAATCCGCAAATTCTTGCGAGCAACAATAATTCGTACAGAAAGTTTAGAAAAGTTCAAATATGTTTTGTTGTAAAGGTTTCTTCTAAATTACATCCGATATATCATCGTTTGGAGAAATTTTTAGAAGAACTTAGAAATTTTGTCGCGTTGTAGAAATGGCGATCGTCAGAAAGAAAAAGACGTAATAGTTTCTTTAAAACCAAAAATTGTTATTATCGATTGCTTTGTTACCGATAAAATCAGATTAAATAAAATCAACTACTATTGCATTTTTAGTGTGTTATTATTGTCTAGTGAGACCTCCATGAACTAACAGTAATCTGTCTGAGTAGTTAATAGTACTATGAGATTCGGCCATTGGCGTATAGAGGGCGCAGCTATGTACCTTTTCTTATAATACAATTCTTGACTTATTTATTAAGAATACTTAATATGACAACAAAAGGAAGCTAAAGACGGAAATTATATTAATAATTGTGGGATAATTTAAACATACATGTATTTAGCACCTTACAGACGGTTGGGAAAGATATTTTTTTGTAAGTGAAATTTTTTTTCTTTATATTGTGACCCATTGCTTTCGGGTCACTCTGTAAAACTTTTATTTATTGTGCAACTTTGACCGGACTTTTTTTAAATCGTAGAGGTTGATGAACTCTCTTTTTGGAGCAAATCGTGCCACATTCCTTCAAAATTTACGTCCTATTACATCAATTTTTGTCAGAAAATTGTTAGAAAGACACCTATTATCGATTTTTATAGAAGGAAATCTGTGTACGCCAATGAATTTACTACCCTTTAAAACAGGCCTGTACAAAATTTCATTGAAAAATTTGCAGTAATAATGATTTTGTAGCCAAATTAAAAATACGCAATCCATACCATTTTCATTCGAAAAGACAGACTTGTACAAAAAACTACTTAAAACAAAAGAAAAATAAACTATACTGTTTCATAGGCTATATGATTCTGAAAGCTTCTACCAATCCACCATTTATTTGGACACACTTGTCAATCCTTCTACACACGTTCATGGTTACCCTTTCTATCCTGGCCCGTAGTTCATCTAAAGTTTTTGGTCGTATTTTGTAAACTTTTCGCTTTAGTATATCCCAAAGAAAAAGGTCGAATGGCTCCAAGTCTGGGGATCCTGGCGGCCACCTAATCAAAGGATCCGATCCAACGATTGTCAAAATGTTGATTTAACCATTCCTTACCAAAGCAGCGTTATGAATAGGAGAATCATCCAATTGAAATTTTAAATCAACAAGGTACTCTAGTGGTTAATCATCTAATATGTTAGAATTCATTTGCATTCAAATTACCCTCAAAAGAAAAGGTTCAAAAATGTGGCTCATTTTGCTCCAAGAAGAGAGTTCATGAACCACTACAATCTTAAAAAGAACCGGTCAAAATCGCACAAAAAATAAATATTTTACAGAGTGACCCGAAACAAATGGGTCACACTGATATATATATATATATATATATATATATATATATATATATATATATATATATATATATAGCCTTCATAGGAGAATGGCGTATTTACTGCGCTAGCGTAGCGTAGTGTACTTTTACTAATTTTGGTGTTTGTCACCTTTTCGATACCAGTAACCTTTGACATTAGGAAACACTACATTGAGTTGCTAGACAATACTAGCTTCACCACATTGTTCATAAGTCATCTTGTTTTTCGGCGGTGACAGGTGAAGCCAGCTCTCAATGCACACCAATACAAAATTTATGACTCGTTTGGAAATAAAATTTATTGATTTATTATAAGTTTTGTTATGAACTACTTCTGGGCGGATTGCGGATATAGGTTCTTCTTCCCAGGCGTGGAAATATTTCGGGCGCCACCCAAAGATAAGTTGATGTCCAGGCGGTTTTTGGGGCCAATCCTGAAT
This sequence comes from Vesta saturnalis, assembly GCA_036346205.1. Lineage (NCBI taxonomy): Eukaryota > Metazoa > Arthropoda > Insecta > Coleoptera > Lampyridae > Vesta > Vesta saturnalis. Next base: position 243,441 of record JARFJB010002217.1, on the reverse strand, counting down.
TTGCACGGTTTCCAAACGGCTGGCTCCGATGTCTCAATGAAGGATACGTCAGAGTGTTTTTTCGGTGGTTGAAGATGTTCCTAAACTATAACTAATTCGGACGGACGGCGGATAGGAGATAGACAAAGATCACAGGTCCCTTTTACAAACAATAATCCTTCACCAATGGTAGATGAATGAATGAATGTTCATAAATCTTTCAATTTAATCAAATTTCAACAGTTACGGTTTAAATGTGCGCAAATCAGTAGCAAGGCAAATTTTACTACAAGTATTAAAACAAACTATATACTTACTTACTTATACTTGTACAAAATAAATATTTTAATCTTGTCTTAAACGAACTGTAGCTTGAGAGTTTTCATTTCCAATTCCAAGACAAATATACGATAATGTAAAGTTAATTTCCATTTATGTTCAACGTATAAATAAACGAAATATAAACGTACGGGAGGGCACTATAACTTTCATCTGTCTTCATCATAAAAATAGACGAACGGTAGCATATGGTAACATTAGGTAACTGACACAAAATGTTCTACCTACAAAAATGGAAAGGTACGACTAACGCAGATTCGAACGACGAAAGCTACTTAGAAGGACCAGAAAAAAAAAAAAAAAATATATATATATATATATATATATATATATATATATATATATCTAATATATAAAAATGAATCGCCAAATGTGTTGCTAAGCGCAAAACTCGAGAACGGCTGGACCAATTCTGCCAATTTTTTTTTCGAGTAATGGTTGAAGTCTAGGGAAGGTTTTTATGAAGAGAAAAATTGATAAAATCTCCCGGAAAAACGTGATAACCTAATTTTTCGTTTTAATTATTGTAACACGGCGCGCGCCCAAGGCCTCATACTTTCTCTCTCACACACCGACCATTTATCTCACCGCGAATGCGAGAGTGCATTTATTTGTTATTATTAAGCCACTGGTATCTGTGCATGGTGTTGGAATAATTAATTTTTTATTCTTCCATTCGCTAATATCGCTTATATGACTGTTTTAGCGTTAAGCAAAATAAGAGAATAACCAATTATTTCAGTTCATTCTGTCTACATGAAACAAAAGTGACGTAATGGTGTATCCAGTTTCAGTAACCATGTACTACCACGGGAGTTGTAATGTCTAATGAACTGTGAATGCACCAAATTGGTTAAATGTTCAGTTAATGCAGCAGTCTTGTGTAAAGTACCAAAACAAAGAAATCAACCTAGACTAAAATCAAGTTAGAGAGCAATTTTCCTTTAACTTTAGGTACTATTAACTTTAGGTTATTGTATTTTTGTAGCAATCTTAATAGGTAATCTGTGTATATAAAATTCAAAGTCATGACTGACTCAGTGACTGACTGATATATCACAGCACAGTCTAAACCGCTGGTCCTACAGACTTGACAGAGGGTGTGTTTTTTTGAAGTGTAGGTATCCACTAAGAAAGGGATTTTTCGAAATTCCACCCCTAAGGGGGTAAAATGATGGGTTGAGTTTTTTTTAACTTTTTTATTCCATGGGTCGATTGACTCGAATAATTATGAGACACGTGTATCACAAAATTTAAATATCCCCCTCCACATCCTGAGATCGCAGCAGCGCGACGTGTGACTAGTATATATATATATATATATATATATATATATATATGATTTATGCAAAATAAAGGTATCTCCATTTATGTTCATAGAGGTGACATTGCATTATCATCGACATTTTAACCAAGTAAAGTTCGTGATGTCACACCACGCTTCTACGATACGGAAATTTACCAAAATCAAAGCTTTTTCTTGTTCCTACCTTATTCTCTATTAAATATATTATATAGAAAATGTAATTAGACGCCTTTACATACCTTATAAAAGGGAGTAAAACGCTACAAAGGACAAGGTACTGAACGATGAGAAACACATTACGGAAATGCGTAAGCGTGTTCAATTCATGTTGCGTATAGAACTAAAATTGTTGGCTAAAATATATACACAGGGACGTTCATAATTATGTAGACTAAAGAGAAAATATCGAGATATAAAAAAATTAATTATTAAAACAAAAATAAATGCTTACAGATACTATTGTATATACACTTATCAATAATAATGCAAATTTCAAACTTAAATTAAGGAAACGCTCATCGTTCCGGCATCATGATTTTCGCCGCTTTGGAGTTATATCTGTCACTGCTTGCATACAGAAATATGAAGAAGCGGTCATCAGTATAGAATCCACAACCTAGCAGCAAGCAGGAGCTGCCGGAATACAGCAGGAGCGAAGAACGTAAATAAAGAAGCATCCAGGACACCGCCACCGCCAACTACAGGGTCGACGTCGGGTAAGACAATACTTACCATTTAATAAAAAATATTTATTAACTAATTTTATTTTATTGTTTTATTTTAACACTTGTTTTCATCCTTTTTCTATCTGGGTCTCTGATTTCCAAGTCTTTATTCCTCGGGGTGTGATACTGCACCTCGGCGGAGACCCAACCTTTCTGTAAAACGATTCCTTTTCTTTTTAAATTTTCAAAACCCGATTAACAACACCCGCGATGGTTAAGGCACCATGCTACCGTAACGGTTGTATCCCCAACTCCCGAGACCGCCCATCCACCTACGCCTACACTCACAACACACACATGCTAACACACCCTCACCTCGCCACCACCATCCTCACGTACACGATCCCAATCAAACGCCTCGTCCATTTCTACCTCATCCACACACTCCTACACCTCAACATGCTCCTCAGCCTTTACAAAACCACACAAACCCGCACACACACAAACCCGCACACACACACACACAAACCCGCACACTCACACAAACCCGCACAAACCAGCACTCTTACACACACCCAGCCACCTGTACCTGCCGTGATTCCTACAACCGCTTCCCCTAACCCTAATGCCACCCGCTCTTAATCCTCGAGGTATTGTATCCGCAATATCCCGAAATCCATATCCACCCCAAAATCCTTAATCACATCCCTTAAACCCCTAAACCTTCCCTAGTTAAACGTAACGTTTAACTTTAACCACACCTGTTTCTTAGAGACCTCCTCTCCCTTGCCGGATGGTACACAGCTTCGGTTGCTGCACCATTTTGGTGATCTCAACGTCACCCTTACCCAACTATCCAGTCCCCGTCCTTACAACACCACCCTCCTTTTGCTACGTGATTCGTCACGTAGATAAGGACATCCTAGAACCCGAGATCCTCGGTGCGATCGATCTTCCACACATGAGGAAGACCGTTCTCATCACGGCCAAAGCGACCAACACCCCCACATCCCTTATCCGTGTCATTACCTCTTAACAAAACCATCCTAGAGTACCTCCACGCACGCGGTGTCGTCATGTTCGGGCGACACTACAGTTGCGAACCCTCCCTTATCCCTCAACCTCCCCCTAAGTATTGCTCCACATGCACGCAGGTGGGGAATAGCGCTGAGGAGTGTCCCACCCTCTCTATCCGATGTCCCAACTGTGGCGAAAACCACAGATCCTCCTCCTGTAAATCCTCGGCTAACCGAAGGTGTAACAACTGCGGGAAAGCTCAACCTACCTCTCCTTTAAGTGCCGGAAGCGGCGGGAACCTCCCAGTTCTCCGTCGAAGACGGCTTCCCTTAAACCTATGCTGTCTTCTGAAGAGTCCGACTCGGAAGACACAGCCCAACTTAAACCATTTCCCAACACCGAATCCCTATCCATTAAAACTTCCTTCAAATCCTCACACACTCCCTCTTCCAGATGTTCCCCAACCGGCGAGATAGGTCGCAGTAATCCGCCAACCCAATCCTTAACCACTTTCACAATGGATATCCTATCAGGGACAGTTAATGCCAGGGGCGTTCGTCGGAAACGCCCCTTGCTTAAACAGTTTTTACAAACACTCAATATACACATCCTTCCCATCACGGAAACAAAGCTCACACCCAAATACCCCTCTTAATTAAAAATTGCTTCCCATCCACACCTTTTCAACTTCCTGTGCACCCACAGCATCTCAAATGCGTTGCTACGACGATGCCCTTCTCACTCCTATAGTATTTATTTCCTACTACAACCCGCTCGGCCACAACACCCTATCCGACCACCTTTTAATCTACACTTCTAGCCCTCCTAATGCAGTTATTCTAGGTGATTTCAATGCCCATCACATCCAATTCGGTGACACCGCAACAAATGGCAACGGTAACAGGCTATTCTCCGCTCTGTTGCAGTTGCCGCTCTTGCGAATCGCCAACACACAGCCAACATATTTCGAACATTTAGGTGCCTCAATAGTAGATCATATCATAGTTACCGAACCCATAGCTCACTATTTCGACCATGAGTGCTTTCCAGGCACCACGATCACATCAGATCATATAGCCCTACTGGTCAAAACTTCATTTTGTCCAGCTCCACTTACCCCTCCTCAATACACAGTCATTAAAGATTTTTCAAAAGCAAGCTGGAATGTGTTCTCCAACAACCTTCCTACACCCAATCTTCAAACGACCCAAGATCTCGAGAGAGCCATTAGACACATAACTTCCGTAATTACGGAAGCTGTCGATATCTCTGTACCACTAAAAAACATCGACACTTCCCGCAAACCGCTCCCACAACACGTTGTGAACTGGATCAAAAAGAAAAGACGAATCTATTGTCAATTCTTGCGATCCAGGGACCCGGTTTTCAAGACCGAATACAATCGCCTTAGCGCCTTAATCAGACGAGAAGCCCATAAACACGCCGAAGACTCCTGGATCAAAGCCACCTCCCAGCTAGATTACAGAAATGCTAAACTCTTCTAGCAACAGTTCGATAGTCTGACCAGAAGGAAAGTCAACCCTAAATCCCACCAAACCGACCTAGAGGGCAACCTAATCTCCTCCGACCAAGGAAAGGCCGATTTCTTTGGTCATCACCTAGAATCCATTTTCCAATTCCCTGATGATTCCCAATTCAATAACCGGTTCAACGCTCTCCTCGAGCGTCACCTACAAGAATTCCGCAACCTTAACCTTCCTGAAATCCTCCTCTATAACGAGAATCCTTTTTATACCCCCATCACGCCCGACCAGGTCCACACATATTTCAAAAAAGGAAAAAACTCTTCCCCAGGTCTAAATCGAAAAATCCTCCGTCATTTATCCGACCCAGTCCTCTGATTACTCTCCAACATCCACAACCAATGCCTAATCCTATCCCACTTCCCGACGGACTGGAAACCGGCCTCCACCGTCATAATACCCAAACCTCACGCCGACCTAACCTCACCCTCCTCGTATAGACCGATCTCCCTCCTGAGTTGCCTCGGAAAATTATTTGAGCAGATTCTAGGCAGGCAACTCAGGAATCACCTAGAATTTAACGACCTCCTTCCCAACAGCCAATTCGGCTTCCGTCCCAACCGAACGTGTCACGATCCCTTGTTGAAGCTACTTACAGAGACCACCAGAGCAATGCAATCTGACTTTGTTTCTGTACATTAAGCAAGCATTTGAGAGGGTCTGGCATGCCGGTCTCCTGCACAAAATCCGTAACCTCAACACTCCCGAACCCTTCTCCAAACTCCTACTCTCGTACCTGACCAATCGGTCAGTTCGGGTAAAGTAGGGAAAAGCGTCTCAAATCCTTTCCAACCTACAGCAGGCGTACCGCAAGGTTCTGCTTTAGCCCCGATCCTCTATATTATCTTCGCATCCGACATTCCCGAAGTCACACAACCCGGAGTAGTCGTTTGCGGATGACACCGCCTTCTGGATGGTTAATCGGAACAGCGAAACGGCTTCCGGCCTCATGTCCAAAATCCTTCGGAACTAATCCAACTGGGCGAACCTGTGGAGAGTCTCCGTTAATCCTACCAAATCTCAAACAATCCTCTTTCCGATATCCTAATTACACCCAAGATAGGTTCCCAAACCTTGCCTCCAGAAAAGTTTGCTCATACTAAACCCAGAAAGACTCCCACTCCAACAAGAAGTCACTTACCTAGGAATCTTCTTTACTAGAACCCTCAATTGGCTCCCCGTTTTACAAAGAACACTTAACAGGATAAGAAACCGCGCAAACCTACTGGGCGCCCTCCGGGGTAGAATCAGAGGTTGTCACCCAAAAACACTACAACACATTTACAAAACATATATTCGCCCTGTTATGGATTTCCGTGCACCCATATAAACGAACATAAACCCCAATCACCGTTCTTGTATTACTTTCTGTGAACGCCGAATACTCAGACGCATACGCAGGTTACCTCTCAGGTACCCTAGCGACCTCACAACACAACACGCAAACATACCAACCATCACACACAGAATCCAAACACTACAGAAAAACTATGCAGATAAAAGAATCTTCGGCGACACTATCCCTACCAAAGAGATCCTTACAACACCCTACAACTACTGTTTTCCTCAATTCCTACGAAGAAAACCTAAATTAAAATTCAAACATCCCCCTGCGATCCTTACACAACTCCTTGACGGCCTCCTCGAGGAGAAGAATTTCTAGGCAACATCTCATATGCCCTCCGCATCCCCCCATCTCATGATTATAAACTATACAATATCACAAAACATAGCAACACCAACAAACATGGATTGACCTGGGCTGAAGGAAGAAGGACTCCTGAAAAGTTTACGAATAAGATATATATATATATATATATATATATATATATATATATATATATATGCTATAAATAAGTAAATACTAACGATAAGCATGAGCATATTAACAAAAAAGCACAGACACACAGGCACACAGGCACACAGACACACAGACACACAGACACGCAGACAGACAGACACACAGACACACAGACACACAGACACACAGACACACAGACACACAGACACACAGACACACAGACACACAGACACACAGACACACAGACACACAGACACACAGACACACAGACACACACAGACACACAGACACACAGACACACAGAGACACAGACACACAGACGCGTTTCTAAAGCGAGAACCAAATATCCTATTAAAAATACAAATTCATGGTGAGCAGAAGAATTGACTGTGTATAGAAAAAATGTAAATGCATTAAGACGTAAATATCAAAGGACATATAATAATTGTGCATTAAAATTAGAAAGAAAAAATACATATTTTCAAGAAAAAGTTCTGTATCAAAATTTAATTAGAACAACAAAATTCGAATCGTGGAAAAATCATTGTACTATTCGTAGAGAATCGAATCCATGGTGCACTGCTTATAAACTAGCTTCAGGAAAAGTAAAGAGAAGTCCTTTTATTACAACTCTTAAAGAAAAAAATGGCAAATTTACGACAAACATCAAGGATACTTTGGAATGCATGATAAACCATTTTATTTCAGACGATTGCTTGGAAGATGACTCCTTATATCACCGTGAAGTGAGAGAAATGATCAATGACCGAATTAGCACTGAAGATGATTCAAAATTTACCGAAGAAGAAATAGAAGCAGCCATTAAAAGTATGAACCCAAAGAAAGCACCTGGTTTAGATGGTATAACATGTGATGTATTTTATAAACTGTTTAAATCATATCCAAAATTTGTATTATCTATTTTTAATGAATACTTAACACGTGCATATTTTCCTCAAGACTGGAAAATTTCATTGATTATTCCTATTCTGAAACCAGGCAAAGAAGACAGTAAAGATGCAAGTAAGTTTAGACCAATAAGTCTTATTAACACAGTTGGAAAAATATTAGAAAAATTAATGATTGCTAAAATTATGAGACATGTTTATAAAAATAATTTAATGAACAAAAATCAATTTGGATTTACACCTAACAAAAGTACAATTGATGCTTTAATTTTATTAAAAAAATTTATTGATGAAAGTTTAAATCAAAATTATTGTGTAGTTATGATAAGTTTAGATATTAAAGGCGCGTTTGATGCTGCATGGTGGCCCAGCATTTTCAAATCTTTAAAAGAACTACAGTAGTAGACGGACACCTTCCGCCATCTTGGATTTTGACGTCACAAGACCGCCCACGTGGAGGACCGGTTTTTCCACCGTTATTTTTACTCGCTTACGTGTAGGACGTATTTTTTCACCCCTATTTTTGCACATCCGCGTGTGAGACCGCATTTTCAACCCTTATTTTTATATACCCTCGTGTGAGACCGTATCCTTTCTTTTCGAAGGCCCTTTTCAATCCTAATTATTTTTATATGCCCATGTGTGAGACCGTGTTTTCAACCCTTATTTTTACACACCCACGTGTGAGACCGTATTTTGAATCCTTTCTTTTTCATCCCTAATCAAACCCATTAAAAAGTAATAATTACTTATATAACATAGAGTTAAATTAAAATTAACATGTTTTTAAGAATATCAGGTTGATATAACGGAAATAAAAAGCAAAAGGTTTTAGTGGTTTATTATTATATAAGTGAATTAACAATAACTACAACTTTAAAATCCACGAATGCGTACTTACTATTTTGTAGAGCTGATCTTATGACGTTATCCTATAAGCATGATAATACATTTTTAAAAATCTTTATCGGTATTTTTGTTAGCAATATCAGGTAAAAACATATATTAAAAATGATACGCTTACCTTTAGAAGTTTTTCCTTCAACGCTGCCATATGCTAAACTGAAATTTTTTATACAACGTACCTCACTAAAACACGCTTTGTGAATGGCTGAATATAAAACACTCGATTACATACCGGACATTAACTATTTAGAAAGTAATACAGAAAAACCTGAATTGGTATTTAATAATTATGTTGTACTTACAAAAAATGTACATTCAAAAACACAAATACTTTAAAAATGTCTAATACCACTAATGTTGCATCATAATAATAAAAACTCATTATACAGTGATTACACATTAAATACTTAAAATATGTAACTTTATACTACGTCTATTATTACATAGAGATGGGATTATTCTAAAATTTAATTGATTTCGATAGAGCTCTGGAAATACTACAACCGTTCGAAATTTTGCTTCTTCTCTCGATATCAAAAAAGCTATACTAGTGATACATTAAGTAAGCATAATAGCGGATACAGCTACATTGCTAACGATTATTGATGTTTTTTTGCATGAGATTTTTTGAATGAGACAGCCTCGCAGGTATTTTTTAAGAAAAGCTATACACATCTCACGAGATCAAATGAGATTTTTTTTGAGATACAATCTCCTCATCATCTGCACCTTGAACGATTATATTGCAACCTATAAAGCAAGCTAATAACCCTAATAGTTTATCAGACATTATTACATCGACACGAGGTTAGCTCTAAATTAAATGGTTTCAACGCTGCTCTGGGAATGCTGTACACACTTAAAACCTTTAAGTCTGCTCGCCGAAGTTGTACCGTATTCACTTTCTTCAATTTTTATCTGCACTCTGTTTCGAAGCTGTAGTACGTTTTTCTAATACATAAACAGAATCTTCAATACTGTGATACATGTAGCAGCAAAACACATTAGCTAGTTAGTTTCACCTCTATATTACTTTACATGCAAGCCTGATCTTATCATAAATAAATACATCTGTCAAAAAAAAAGCTAATTAAACATAACTCCACGGCCAGGGTAGAGCAAGCAACGCTTCCAATTATAGCTCTTAGTCAACACAATAGGGCCTACAACTACATACAATCGACTAGCACTGCTTTAGCACGAGGATCAAACGAAAAAACACGCACGCACCCACGTAAGCACACACGTTCGCACGCACGCACGCACGCAAGCTCGCACGTACGCTCGCACGTACGCCCACACGTGCGAACGCTCGTACGTACGCACGCACGCTCGCACGTACGCACGCTCACACGTACGCGCGTTCGCACGCCCGTACGTACGCTCGCACGCACGCAGCAGCACACACACACACACAGACACACACACACACACACACACACACACACACACACACACACACACACACACAACACACACACACACACACACACACACACACACACACACACACACACACACACACACACACACGAGAGCGAAAACACGCTAAAGCGAAAACTTGTAAACTTGCAAACATGAATCAAGACGGTGGAGCACCGCTAGAAAAAACAGGTTTATTAACAAAACCGAAGGAAAGCTTAACGTTTTGAAAATATATTATTATTATTATTATAAACAACAATACATCATTATTATTTAATAACATGCTTTATCGGTTTTCATCTTCTTCTTCTTGAACCGTGAGTCGTCCTCATCATCATCATGATTTTGAGATTTGCCCTTCCCCCCTACCTCATCGCTCTTCTTTCTCTTCTGTGAACCATCATCTTGGATGTTAGATACACCCAGCTCAACCACGTCATCGCTTTCATCATTATCTTGAACGGTTATGTTGTAATAGTTTATTAACAAGTCAGTAAAATCTCTATTGTGGCCATTTTAAAACAATAGGACCGATAATAATAATATCTTATTAATTATGCAATTATTGTATGCGTATGTGTCTGCTCAGCCTCCAGGGTTACAACCAAAAGGACCTTAATACCACCAAATAACCCTAAGATTAACCCTAGACCAGCCCCACCTAAATACAACCTGTAGATAGGCATTAAAATAAATGTAATAACAATCTCATTGGTAAAAATACGCTAATAAAATAAAATGGGGAAATACAGTCATTGTGTACGTAATTATTATTATCTGATCAATTCTTTAAATAATATCTGATAAACAAGTTCTAATAAATGTTAATAGTAAAATACAAAATTAAATAAACTATCTTTTACATCATTTTCCAGGGCTAAAATAATTAATTAATAAAATAATTAAAGATCATAATCATCTTAAAGCTATCAGATTAAGAATTTCCCTAGGATAATTAATTAATAAAAATAATTAAAAGATCATCATCTCAAAATAAGGGTAATAAATACGGTCCTTCACGTATGCCATTAAAAATCAAAAACTTTAATTAGGGATGAAAAAGAAAGGATTCAAATACGGTCTCACACGTGGGTGTGTAAAAATAAGGGTTGAAAACACGGTCTCACACATGGGCATATAAAAATAATTAGGATTGAAAAGGGTCTTCGAAAAGAAAGGATACGGTCTCACACGAGGGTATATAAAAATAAGGGTTGAAAATGCGGTCTCACACGTGGATGTGCAAAAATAGGGGTGAAAAAATACGTCCTACACGTAAGCGAGTAAAAATAAGGGTGGAAAAACCGGTCTCCCACGTGGGCGGTCTTGTGACGTCAAAATCCAAGATGGCGGAAGGTGTCCGTCTACTACTAACTACAGTGCCCAAAAAATTTATATAATTTAACAAGAAATTATTTTAATAATAGACTTGCAATCTTGGAATATAACGGAACAGTTGTAAAGAAATATTCAAGTAAAGGATGTCCACAAGGATCTTGCTGTGGTCCAGGATACTGGAATATTAATTATAATTCAGTTTTTACACTCAATTATTATAAGAGAACTGAAGTTTTAGCATTCGCTGACGATTTAATAATTTTGACAAAAGCACAAACACCTGTAGAAACAGAATTCTATGCTAATACAGAATTAAAGAAACTTCAAAATTGGGCTTTAGAAAACAAGATGGAATTTAATGACCTGAAATCAAAAATTATGTTAATAACAAGAAAAAATAAATACATACATACAAGTTTAGAAGTATATTTGAATAACAAAACTTTAGAACAAGTTACCACTATGAAATATTTAGGCATATTTGTAGATCACAGTTTCAATTTTAAATTCCATATCAAATATATATGTGAAAAAACAAGTACATTAATTGCAATTCTATCGAAATCAGCAAAATTACATTGGGGTTTAGGACAACAGGCATTAAAAGTCATATATAAAGGAGCCATATTGCCAATATTATCTTATGGAATACCAATCTGGTTTGCAGCTTTAAAAATTAAAAGAACGTTAAATTATTAAAAGGGTTCAACGATTAATAAACATTAAAATAATAAAAGGGTACAGAACAATTTCGCATGATGCTTCATGTGTTATTGCCGGTATCACACCTGTACAAATTAAATTGAAGGAAATATACAATACATATTACTTGAACAAAGATTTAAAACAAAACTTGTAAATTACAGATTACAAAATTCAAAGAAAAGAAATAATTAAGCAACAGGAAACCGTTAGTGTAGATTCCTGGAACGGAGAGTGGCAAAATACCGAAAATGGGGCAGTAACTAAAAAATATTTTCCAAAAATTAAATCAAGACTTGAAATTACATATCCACAATCGCCGTCATTAACAGTTTTTGTGACCGGTCATGGAAAAATTAATAGCTATTTAAAACGTTTTGGTATAAATGAAAATTCAATGTGTAAATGTAATCATGAAGAACAAACTGTTCACCATTTATTATACAATTGTGCAATACTAAATAATCAACGAGATGTATTAATTAACAGAATAAGAAATTATGGAACAGCTGGCCAATTCTGGAAACACGTTTTAATTACAAGATTTATGTGTTATTTAAATGAATTTGTTAAAAGTGTAGACTTCGAATCTTTAGTTAGATAATGTTTATTATTGTCTTGCATAGTAGTTATTGTATTAATTTTATTGTCGTGTTAGATATGCCTAAGTTTTTTATTTGTTAGGCAGTTAGGTAATTTCATTGTAACGTGTGAATATTATTATCACTATTGATATGTACATGATGAACACTTAGATTGATGATATAATAGAGATAATAGTTTTAAGTATATCATAAAAGATAATTATGCATGTAATATGTTAATGGTGCATGCTGAATAAAGATTAATATAAAAAAAGACACACAGACACACAGACACACAAACACACAAACACACAGACACACAGACACACAGACACTAGCACACAGACACACAGACACCAGACACACAGACACGACAAGACACAGATACCGGCACACGGACACAGACACACGGACACGGACAAGGCACACGACACACGACACAGGACAGGGACACACAGACACACAGATTTCACACAGACACACAGACACACGACACACAGACACGGACAGACCACACAGACACACAGTTTGACACGGACACACAGAACACTAGACACACTAGACACACATTTGACACACAGACACATCAGACACACAGACACACAGACACACGCACACAGTACATACATGACACACAGACACACAGACACACAGACACACAGACACACAGACACACAGACACACAGACACACAGACAGCATCAGACACACAGTTTACTACACAGACACACAGACTACACATTGACACACAGACACACAGACACACTTAGAACACAGATACACATGACACACAGACACACATGACACACAGACACACAGACACACAGACACACAGACACAAGACACAGACACATTCAGACACACAGACACACAGACACACAGACACACAGACACACAGACACACAGATACACAGACACACAGACACAGACACACAGTTACACGACAGACACACAGATACACAGACATGCAGACACTCAAGACACACAGACACACAGACACACAGACACACAGACACAGACAACAGACACACAGACACACAGACACCAGCACACAGACACACAGACACCAGACACAGCACACAGACACACGACACACGAGACACACGACACGCACACGGACACACAGGCACACAGCACACGACACGGACACACGGACACACGGACACACGACACACGGACACACGGACACACAGACACACGACACACGACACACAGACACGACACACACAGCACACAGACGACACAGACACACGACACACGGACACACAGACACACAGACACAACACAAGACACACAGACACACAGACACACAGACACACAGACACACAGACACACAGACACACAGACACACAGACACACAGGCACACAGACACACAGACACACAGACACACAGACACACAGACAATCAGACACACAGACAATCAGACACACAGACACACAAACACACAGACACACAGACACACAGACACACAGACACACAGACACACAGACACACAGACACACAGACACACAGAACACAGACACACAGACACACAGACACACAGACACACAGACACACAGACACACAGACACACAGACACACAGACACACAGACACACAGACACACAGACACACAGACACACAGACACACACGACACACAGACACCAGACACACAGATACACAGACATGCAGACACTCAGGCACACAGACACACAGACACACAGACACACAGACACAGACAACAGACACACAGACACAGACACACACACCAGACACACAGACACCAGACACAGACACGCAGACACGCAGACACGCAGACACCAGACACACAGACACACAGACACACAGGACACACGGACACACGGACACACGACACGGACACACGGACACACGGACACACGGACACACGAGGACACACGACACGCGCACACACGGATACACAGACACACAGACACACAGACACACAGACACAGACACACAGACACACAGACAAACAGACACACAGACACACAGACACACAGACACACAGACACACAGACACACAGACACACAGACACACAGACACACAGACACACAGACACACAGACACACAGACACACAGACACACAGACACACAGACACACAGACACACAGACACACAGACACACAGACACAGACACACAGACACGCAGACACACAGATACACAGACACGCAGACAATCAGGCACACAGACTCAGACACACAGACACACAGACACAGACACACAGACACACAGACACCCAGACACACAGACACACAGACACACATACACACAGACACGCAGACACGCAGACGCGCAGACACAGGCACACAGACACACGGACACACGGACACACGGACACACGGACACACGGACACACAGACACACAGACACACAGACACACGACACACAGACACACAGACACACAGACACACAGACACCAGACACACAGAACACAGACACAGACACCAGCACACAGACACCAGCACACAGACACAGACACACAGACACACAGACACCAGACACAGACACCAGACACCAGACACAGACCCAGACACAGACACACAGGCACACAGACACAGACACCGACAACGGACACAACCAGACACACGACACACGACACAACACGGACACGACACAAACACGACACAGACACACAGACACAAACACACAGACACAGACACACAGACACACAGACACAACAGACACACAGACACACAGACACACAGACACACAGACACACAGACACACAGACACACAGACACACAGACACACAGACACACAGACACACAGACACAGACACCAGACACCAGACACACAGATACACAGACAGCAGACATCAGGCACACAGACCAGACACACAGCACACAGACACAGACACACAGACACACAGACACAGACACAGACACCAGACACCAGACACCAGACCAGACACGCAGACACACAGGCACCGACACAGACACAGGCACACGGACACACGGACACACGGACGACACACGGACACACGGACACACGGACACACGGACACACGGAACACGACACACGACACACAGACACAGACACAGACACACAGACACACAGACACACAGACACACAGACACACAGACACACAGACACACAGACACACAGACACACAGACACACAGACACACAGACACACAGACACACAGACACACAGACACAGACACACAGACACCAGACACAAGATACACAGACACGCAGACAACAGGCACACAGACCAGCACACAGACACACAGACAACAGCACACAGACACAGACACAGACACCCAGACACACAGACACACAGACACACAACACACAGACACCAGACACAGACACCAGACACAGCACACAGACACACGGACACACGACACACACGACACACAGACACACGACACACGACACACGACACAGACACACAGACACAGCACACAGACACAGAACACAGACACAGACACCAGCACACAAGACACCAGGCACACAGACACACAGACACAGACACAGACACACAGACACACAGACACCAGACACAGACACCAGACACCAGACACAGACCAGACACAGCAACACACAGCACACAGACACACAGACACACGGACACACGGACACACGGACACACGGACACAGGACACACAGGACACACGACGACACGACAGCACACACGGAACACAGACACACAGACACAGACACACAGACACAGACACACAGACACACAGACAAAGACACACAGACACACAGACACACAGACACACAAGACACACAGACACACAGACACACAGACACACAGACACACAGACACACAGACACAGACACACAGACACGCAGACACACAGATACCAGACACGCAGACAATCAGGCACACAGACTCAGACACCAGCACACAGACACAGACACACAGACACACAGACACACAGACACCCAGACACACAGACACCAGACACAACACCAGACACGCAGACACGCAGACGCAGACACAGGCACACAGCACACGGACACACGACACGACACACGACACACGGACACACGGACACACGACACACGGACACACGGACACACAGACACACAGACACAGACACACAGACACACAGACACACAGACACACAGACACAGACACCAGACACACAGACACAGCACACAGACACACAGACACACAGACACAAACACACAGACACACAGACACACAGACACAGACCACAGACGCAGACACAGACACAGACACCAGACAACGGCACACGACCAGGACACACGAGACACAAGACACAAGACACGACAGACACAGAACCAGACACACAGACACACAGACACAAACACAGACACCAGACACCAGACAAAGCACACAGACACACAGACACAGACACAGACACAGACACAGACACACAGACACAGACACAGACAACAGACACACAGACACAGACACCAGACACGCAGACACAGATACACAGACAGCAGACATCAGGCACACAGACACCAGGACACAGACACACACACAGACACACAGACACCAGACACCAGACACAGACACCAGACACACAGACACGCAGACACCAGACCACAGACACAGACACACAGACACACGGACACACGGACACACGGAACACGGACACACGGACACACGGACACACGGACACACGGACACACGGACACACGGACACACGGACACACAGACACACAGAAACACAGACACACAGACACACGACACAGACACAGACACACAGGACACACAGACACACGGACACACGGACACACGACACACGGACACACGGACACACGGAGTACACGGACACCAGACACACCGACACACAGACACACAGACACACAGACACACAGACACACAGACACACAGACACACAGACACACAGACACACAGACACACAGACACACAGACACACAGACACACAGACACACAGACACACAGACACACAGACACACAGACACACAGACACACAGACACAAGACACACAGACACGCAGACACACAGACACACAGACACAGACACACAGCACACAGACACCAGACACACAGACACACAGACACAGACACACAGACACACAGACACACAGACACACAGACACACAGACACAGACACACAGACACACAGACACACAGACACGCAGACACACAGACACACAGACACACAGACACACGGACACACGGACACACGGACACACGACAGCACAGACACACGGACACACGGACGACACGGACACACGACACACAGACACACAGACACACAGACACACAGCACACACAGACACACAGACACACAGACACAGACACACAGACACACAGACACAGCAGACACACAGACACACAGACACACAGACACACAGACACACAGACACACAGACACACAGACACACAGACACACAGACACACAGACACACAGACACACAGACACGACAGACAACAGACACACAGACACGCAGACACACAGACACAGACCAGACACCAGCACACAGACACTCAGGCACACAGACACACAGACACACAGACACACAGACACACAGACACCAGACACAGACACACAGACACGCAGACACGCAGACGCAGACACGCAGACACACAGGCACACAGACACACGACACACGGACACACGGACACACGGACACACGGACACACGGACACACGGACACACGGAACACGGACACACGACACACAGAACACAGACACACAGACACACAGACACACAGACACAGACACAGACACACAGACAAAGACACACAGACACACAGACACACAGACACACAGACACACAGACACACAGACACACAGACACACAGACACACAGACACACAGACACAAGACACACAGACACAGACAGCACAGACACCAGACACACAGATACACAGACACAGACAATCAGGCACACAGACTCAGACACACAGACACACAGACACAGACACAGACACACAGACACCAGACACACAGACACACAGACACACATACACACAGACACGCAGACACGCAGACGCGCAGACACAGGCACACAGACACACGGACACACGGACACACGGACACACGGACACACGGACACACGGACACACGGACACACGGATACACGGACACACAGACACACAGACAAACAGACACACAGACACACAGACACACAGACACAGACACACAGACACACAGACACACAGACACACAGACACACAGACACACAGACACACAGACACACAGACACACAGACACACAGACACACAGACACACAGACATACAGACACACAGACACATAGGTACACAGACACGCAGACGCACAGACACACAGACACACAGACACACAGACACACAGACACACAGACACACAGACACACAGACACACAGACACACAGACACACAGACACACAGACACACAGACACACAGACACACAGACACACAGACACACAGACACACAGACACACAGACACACAGACACACAGACACACAGACACACAGACACACAGACACACAGACACACAGACACACAGACACACAGACACACAGACACACACACAGACACACAGACACACAGACACACAGACACACAGACACACAGACACACAGACACACAGACACACAGACACACAGACACACAGACACACAGACATACAGACACACAGACACACAGGTACACAGACACGCAGACGCACAGACACACAGACACAGACACACAGACACACAGACACACAGACACACAGACACACAGACACAGACACACAGACACACAGACACACAGACACACAGACACGCTGACACACAGACACACAGACACACAGACACACAGACACACAGACACACAGACACACAGACACGCTGACACACAGACATACAGACACACTGACACAGACACACAGACACACAGACACACAGACACACAGACACACAGGGACACAGGCAAATTGACACTGACCCACCGACACGCAATTAAAGATAGGGCACGTTTTCTCTGGAAAGTTTTCTATAGTAATAATATACGCTCAATAATTAAAAAAAGTAAAGTATTTACTATGTCAATATTTCAAAAATCTTCATTTTTGACGGCAAAGTATGTACAACTGTCTTAATGTTAATTCAGTCGTATAAAGATTTGTATCTTCAAGATATAAATAAACTTATCATTATTACTGTCAATTTTGATAGTAGAAGTTGTTTTTTATTTGTGCATTTCAAATCACATTCGTCTTGAACCATTATGCACTTCAACGTAATGATGAGACTGAACTAAAAATGGGGCTTAGGACAATGTGATTTTGATAGAAAATTTCAATTAGAAACAATCTGTTAGAATGACCTACACTTGCCATCAGTCATTACTCGCAACAATATTTGTTAGTCTCTTTAAGATAGAATAGTATATTGCGTTCGATGTGTAGGTTGATCAATATTTCGCTTAATTTTGCAAAGCTTGAGCTCAATTGATAACGATCGACTTGCACGTCCTACATAATAATCTACTATTAATATGTAAATAATTAAGTCTTAAAAAATAATTTAATTAATGAAATTCTGGTTGTATAAAGCCTTAATTATGATAGCAATTGTATTCATATTTGACAAGTGGTAAACAATAGTAATTTGTTTAATTTAAGCGTCATAATGATTAATAATTTAAACGGATTTCTATTTAAAAATTATTAAATTGTGTATTATAAAAAGAGAAAATTTTTTGTCAGGTTTATATAATATTTACTCAAGTTCTAATTGATGAAAACAAATTTTTTGTATAATTATTATATCAGTTGCTATAAACCTTACCGTTACTTTCGTCAATTATTAGTTTGTGTAAAATACTGTAAACATATACTTATCTTTAAAAATCCTAAATTCCATTCATAGTTTACTTCATTTAGGTTAGTTAATAAATATTATTTTGGAAAATTATTTCATCCAATTATTGATGGTATACCTGTAAAAATTGTTTGTATGTAACAACGCTATTGGAAAACGTGAGAACGGCAACTTTTAAAGTTATTTTCAATAGTTTTATAGCTTTCGTATTTATTCTGGGAACTAGGCAAGGGCATTTTTATTTTTAATTCTAGTAAATTTTTGTCATCGTTACGCTAGGAATCTTAGTATTGACTCAAAGGGCATTTATTATCATTTTTAACAGTTTCAAAGTGTATTATTATGTTGCGTTAAAAATAGAATTCAAAGGAAATGTAATTATTCCACTTATGTAACAAATAATATACAGATTGTGGAGATTCCTTTTTTTTTCCTTTTCTCCGCTAATAGAAGATCCAGTGATTAGTAGCAACCACTTTAGTTCCAAATATCTTCGTGTTGGTAATTAAATTATCTTCATGATAATCAGAAATTAAAGATTTTCTTTTTATATGCCGCAATTAAAATTTGAGGAATAATAACTTATTTTGTATGGAAAATTCCACTCAAAAACTTTTATATTAATATCAGTTAGAAGTACAACATAGCATTCAAAAATAGAATTTGAAACCTGACAAATAATAATAATAATAATAATGACAATTGTACAATGAGATATGTTCTAATTGTGACATATATTGCTCTTCATTAACTTCTATAATTGACTGTTATGTTAACTTCAGTAATAGCGCTTAAAGGTGTTGAAGGGACTGTCCTATTGTCAACTATGTGTCCTTCTTGTAGATCATTTTTGTTTTTAATGTTTACAGTCATTTAACTCTGTGGGCATTATTGTTATTATTATTGTTATTATATATATATATATATATATATATATATTATTTATTATTGTTATTATATATTATTATTATTATCATTGGTGGTACACATAATCAGTTACTACTCACGTTGATGGGTTGATTATATATTTATATAAATCTTTGTATATGTGCAATATTATATAGTTTGCTCTGTAATTGCCTTTTGCTGTTGGGCAATAAAGGTTATTATTATAATAATAATAATGTTTATTGACTATAAATCAAACTAATATAATATACATTACCAATTTACTACATAAGAAAAGTCAAGAGGAACAGGTTCAGTTTAGGTAAAATGTACCCAATTTATAGATAGGTACTTTAATAATAAACAACTAAAAACTAACACCGTTTATGGAAATTAATTGATTTATTTCTTAGAAATTGCATTTTTGTGTAATAGGAATTTGACTATGAATCATTACGTTTATGAGTAAAAATTTCATTTAAAAGAAACACATGTCAATATCAAATATACCAACATTGTTTTGCCATCTGCGACTACCGTTTAAGATTAAATTTAATTCTGTAATTATAGATAAAATAAATATATTAGGTCGCTTTCGGTATTAACAATTAAAGTTAAATTGTCAGGTTGCGTTGACGCACCCTGTATGTAGGATGTTGTAATGACGTGTATTACGTGTTTTGAGTGCGAGTGTATTGAGTTTGAACGAAAAAAAAATTTTTTTTTGTGTATATGCATAATGTATGTGGGTGGGTGATACGCCACTGGAAATTTAGGAGAAATATTATTCAGTATGTAAATACGTGTATTTGAATATTATAGAGACATTGGTGTTGGAATAAATAGATTCCGATGAATGTAAATGTGAAAAGAAATTTGTCGATGGGACGATAATGTTTGCTACTGTGTTGCTACTGTTGACTACTTGATAAGGAATGGAATGTTGGTGGATAGAGGAGTAATCTTGGCCAGAAGATGTGGGTGTATAAGTGTAGAATGTTTTAGAAAATATGTAGAGAAAGATTTGGTATGTTTAAGTGTTAATTTCAGAAAGTTTTCGTAATGTTGTGCAATTTGTTTTGAGAATACGTGTATGTATATGGGATTTGAGACCTTAGACGGTAATTATTTTTGCAAATGTTGCGGAAGGAGATCGAGCGCATGTGGGAAATAAGCGTTGAAAGTTGTGTAATGGTCCAGAGTGGCTACTGAATGAATGTGATGACGAAAAATGGTTTCTTCATAAAGTAATTGGAAAATTTGTAAGTACAAACAAATATGGCGAGCTATTGTAGTTATGAGCGTGGTTGTACAGATGGTAGTAACAGTCGGGACTAAGAAATTTTGAATGAATACTATTGGTGAATATAGCGCGGAAGGAAGACATGTTTAAAGATGGATGGCTGAAGGTATAAATAGGAAAGTCAGAGATTGACGGGGGTGGTTGGTTGTTGCTTTTTGGTGAGAGCTCGATGAGACGCGCGCGCGAGGTGTGACATCAGAATGGGTTAAGTTGGAGTTATATTTGTGAATAATATTGAAGGCAGTCATTGTTTAAACAACTGCGTAACCCGAAAGGGGATGAATCGTATAAGACATTCATAAATAAAACAATTAATTAAATTGAGATTGAAGATAAAATTAGTTTGTTTATTTTCAAGAAAGTAAAAAGTGCATAAGCAGATTTATAAAAGATAACAGTTATTACGTTATAGTGTTAAGTGCAGCGCGTGTTCTTGTAACGATATTTAGTTAAAATTATTTATGGAACCACCTTTAAGTAAACGAAATTTTCGTAATAAATTAAGCCAATGTTAAGGTAATTTTATGTGACATTAAAAGTTTATTTGTGTAAGGAAGGGCTATATTGTCCTAAAGGTTGCTAGAAATTTTAAGAGGCAATCAAACGTGTACAGATTATTACGTGTTATTGGACTATTTGTGATTACAGAAAGGAATAAGTGTTTGTGAAATTGTGAAGCACTGGTTATGTGGCTTCAGGCAATTTAAGGAATACAAATGGACTACAAATAATTGATTTACGGGAAGAAAGAAGAAAGAAAAGCGTAGGATAAATGGACAATTTTAAGTAAGAATTATATTTAAGGACCTTGAAAATTCAGTTAAGCACGATTATCTTTTTGTTTAGTTCATTTGCGTAATGTTGGGTAATTATTAATTAGTTTAGAAGCGAAAAGATAATCGTTCTCGAGTTATGTTGTTTTGGGTTGTATAGTAGTAAGAATTATTGCAGAAAGTAATATTGACAGTGACGTGTGGTTTTGATTTTCAACCACGCTGTTGTGGTATATGTAAATATATTTGTGTTTGTTTCTTTGTCATTTGTTTATTATTTTATGCAGGACAATATATTTATCGTTACCTTTTTATTTTGTTGTTTATTTAGCCAGTTATGAGATACATTTGTGACGTTTACTTAATTGGTGACCTACTTTTTTTTGACAAGTTAAAAATGTAAACTTTGCATATTTTGGATTTTTAAGATTAATGAACAACCTGAAAGGTTATATTTGCCAGGTTGATTGCAAAAATTTTCATGTTAGTTTCATTAATGCAATACACTAATGACGGATCAGCTGTTAATTAAAGTTTCATTAAGTACAACTAAGAGATGAGTTTTGAGAACTTAATATTTACGAATGTCAATACGATTCAGAAGTATTATAAAAATTAAATTAAATTTAAAAGATATCGTTCATGTTAGGAATGTTAAACCTTCAAGGATTATTCTCGTTTGACTGTTTTGCAGCATTTTATCACTATTATATTGGAATAACAATTATTAAGCCGATGACATTACTTTTCTTTTGATTAGGAATTTTAGAAATTAATTATCGATCATTGAATGAAGAGCTATTTGATTCATTAATAAGTAGAAATTTAACTTTATATGTATACGAGGGATACGTAGAAAATATAACTGTTGGTTACGTGAATGCAGTTGAATTTGAGTGATAAATTTTATTTTTTATTTTAAGACAATTATTTTAGCAAAGTTTCGATTGTGGTGGCGCCTAGAGACATATTTTCCCGGACTGAGCTGTTTGAATGTAGGTGTAAGGTGTTTGAGCATATTAATCATTCATTTTACTTATTATTTCGACCACGCCCATCTCCCTGTTAGCTGGCTTGGCAACCCGCTTACATTAGTAAGCATACACGACGCCTAGTGCGGTTTGGACGTGTAACAAAATAAGCAATAGTTTCTATAACATTAACCAAATAACTACAACTGCAATGGAATTTTAATCTACTTTCTATTGTGAAAATAAACTGTATTTTAACAATGCATACAACTACAAACACATATGCAGGAGGTATCCAACTTCTGAAATTTCTTATTGTGGACCGAAAGAAGTGTCTGTAATTAATAATTAACCCATTATATAGAATGAATATTTTTTTGTAGGAATTGGTAAATTTTTTATATCAATCGCTCCGTTATTTAATAACTAATAACTTTCATATCGAATTAAGCATTAAATCAATAATTAATTTAATTGTAGTTAAAATAACTTCTTACGCTCCTGCCCAAGCATAGGAAAACTGTGAAAAGACCCCACTGCTTTTTTTTTGTTAGTATGCTCATGCTTATGGTTAGTATTTACTATTTATAGCTTATATATATATATATATATATATATATACAGATAGATAGACATGTTCAAGGTGATTGTGGAGCCCGTACGACATATTAACAGTACGCTCTCAAGCCCGAAAAAACGTTATGAAGCCCGTCTGCGGGCTTCGTAAAGTATCCAGGTGTATATCATCAAAATATGATTGTATATGTCACAAAACAAAAAAAAAGTAAGGTGGTAGGCATGTATACTCCATGCCAGCCGGGGAGGTACCACCACCCTTACCATGGGCTCCTTAATATTGGGTCTCCGATTTTCTGAGCTCGGTAAGAGCTGCCGGTTACCTTTTCCATCATCCTTAATCTATTCTCATCCTTATTCTTCCTTCTCGCCCTCACTGTCTTCCTATCGGACTAAAAGTCCCAAACTAAAAAATAAGATGGCTGTGGTTATAAATTCCGGACGTAAAATCCTGCCCCATTCGGATGTTCGGGAGGGCAGGGCCCAAGCGACCTCGGTCATCGAAAGTATCAACTTTCTGATTCACTACTGCAACATCCGCGGTATCAGGTCTAATCTTAATGCTATTCACCAACATCTTGAACAATTACAACCTGATATATTGTTTCTATCTGAAACACAAGTCTCCTCTGAAAGCTCCGAGTCACCCGACTTGCAATTTCCTCAATACCATCTTCACTCTAACTTTCGATATAAAGGAGGCGTATGTGCGTACATCAAGGACAGAATTGCTTGCAAGAGGGTTTCTTCCTTAGAAAATAAAAATTTTGACGTGATTTGGTTTAAACATTCTGGTCCTAATTTTGTGAAATTCTATTGTTGCATTTATAGGTCTACTAATGACAGCAACTTTCAAGACTTCTTCGATTACCTTAGTATGAAAGTTGACTATCTCCTGTCTCAGTTTCCATCTTGCGATATCTCATTTGTAGGAGATTTCAATGTTCATAACTCTAATTGGCTTCAATTTTCATCTACTACAAATCCGCTGGTCATAGTGCAGAAACATTTGCTATTTCATGTGATCTCACACAAATGATTTCTGAACCCAAAGAATCCCTGATAACCCTAACCATACTCCACATCTTCTAGATCTCTTTCTTACATCAAACCCTCTTGTTTATAAAACTTCCGTTCTTTCGCCTTTAGGTCTTTCCGACCATTGTCTAATAAAAATCATTTCTACTGTACCTAATTCCACTGTTGTTCGCAAAACCGATAGAACCTTGTGGTGTTTTAAGTCAGCTCGATGGAGTGATTTACATTTCTTTGCAACCTTTCCATGGCGTGAATATTGTTTTAAGTCGTCCTCTTCTTCGGACATCGCTTTTCAGTATCTGAAGTCATCCTCATGGGAATGGAGTTATACATTCCGAAAAACAGTACCGTGTAGGTCATTCACGTTCCCAACCCTGGTTCAATAAGGCTTGTTCTGATGCAATATCTTTAAAAATAAATGTTACATTAAATGGAAATCTAATAAATCGGTTGACAGTCATGTAGAATACGTTGGTGCTAGAAATATCTGCAAAAGTGTCATCACTAAAACTAAAAAGTTGTTCGAACAACGCAAATGCAATGAACTAGCTACATCTCCTTTAGGCAGTCGTAAATTTTGGTTTAGCAAAAGCCATTAGTAAAAACTTTCGAACATCTTCATTCCCCTGACATCTATTGACGGATCGGTAGTTGCTGATTCTGCAGAAAAGCCAACGTTTTGTGGATATGTTTGCATCAAACTCGTGTCTCAATGATTCTGGAAAAGATGTGCCCCTAGTCAACTCTTCTTCATACGTTATGAAACCAATTCTGGCCCAGACGGTATCCCAGCTATTGTCTTAAAGAAATATTCCCCCGAACTAGTACCAGTCCTATCTAAGCTCTATACGATCTCTATATCTTCTGGGAATTCCCTCATCATGGAAGTTAGCAAATGTTCAACCTATTCCCAAAAAGGTGATAAGACCGATCCCTCAAATTACAGACCAATTGCCATCACTTCCATTTTGTCTAAAATCACGGAAAAAGCCATCAATCAGCAACTGCTCACGTTCCTTGAAACTAACAAACTCCTTAGTGACCACCAATATGGGTTTAGGCAAAGTCGTTCAACAGGCGATCTTCTTTCATATGTGACCCAAGTTTGGAACAATACAGTAGCCAGTCCGGTGAAACAGTTGTAGTCGCTTTAGATATCTCAAAGGCATTTGACCAAGTTTGGCATAAGTGTTTACTTGCCAAACTCACCTCGTTGGTTTAAATGATACGCTCATCAACTGGGTTTCTAGTTTCCTTGATAAAGACGAATACGTGTCGTAGTTGATGACTTTTTCAAAAGAAGTTAGCATTAACGCGGGCGTACCACAGGGATCCGTTATAGCGCCTACACTTTTGCTGTACATAAACGACCTTATTTCTTCAACAACTAACCCCATCCATTGCTTTGCTGACGATAGCACTCTTCACTGTAGTTCATCTCAGTCTACTCATAGTGATAATCCACCTTCTATGTCAAATCAAGTTAAAGCTGAAATGGCAAATTCAATCAACAAAGACATTCAACGTATTCTCGAATGGGAAGCAATAATCTAGTTAAATTTAATGCTAACAAAACTCAGTGTTGCCTTATGTCCGCCAAAAGATCGATCATTTCTTGTTGTAAGTATGAATGGCTCAGTTCTTAAGTTTTCAGACTCTATTACTCTGTTGGGTATGACTGTATCTTCAAATCTCTCATGGGTTGACCATCTTCTGTCAGCTACCAAAACAGCTGCTCGTAAAATAGGCTTTTGTACAGATCTAAGCAGTACTTTACCTCTCGACAACTCCTTCTGCTGTATAAGGCCCAAATTCGGCCTCATCTGGAATATAATTCTCACCTTTGGGTTAGTGCTCCCCAATACGCTCTCGATATCGTTGATCGTATTCAAAAGACGATTAGGCTTATAAATGACCGTCCTTAACTTCTCACATACAGTCCCTTGAGCATAGAAGGATGGTTTCAGTTCTTTCTTTGTATTATCGTTATTACAACGGCTATTTGCTGGTGAATTACATTCTTTGATACATCTCCGGCTATCTTTGCGAGAAACACTCGTTCGCTCATTCACATCATCAGTATGCAGTACAAATCTCCACTTGTCGTACCAAACGGGCGCAATCCACATTTTCTACACGGCTTCTAAACTCTGGAATGATCTCCCTAGTTCCTGTTTTCCTCTCACTTATGATATGAGAAAATTTAAGGTAGCTGTTCATAGGCATCTATTGGCAATTCATTATCCTCTATCCATCCTCCTAAGTGTTCCTGAGTGCTTTAGCACGATAGGCCTTATTAGCCTGTTCAGGTCCACAATCATAAAAAAAAAATACGAATTTTGGTGGCTCCATAATATACCGTTTGATATATTACATTTGTTCTTGTAATCACGCTGCAGAGGTCGATTCTATATACAGCTTGTCTGAATATACTAACATAACCTTTGTAGCCCAAGTAGTGGCAGTTATGTTCGGGCTCTTTAGGACTACTTCGTATATTCCATCAAGGTACAATAAGCGCTTGTATCTAAATTTATTGGTTACCTACTTTTGTTTATTTGTGGTTTCAGAAAAATGATGGATTAACGGGATTAAATTCAATATGTTGAAAGGTGTACTAGATAAATATATTAAATAGGTTCTTTGGAGAAACATTACAATTTATTTTTTTTACCAACCATTATTTTATTCTATATATGTTATAAACATATGCTTTCACAACAGTCCAAGTTCTCCCTTCAAAAATCGGGTGATGTTGGCGAATAAATTTTTCCACTTCTCCTTTCTTCGGCGAAATTAAATTTTTATGTGGTGACCAAAATATTATAATAATAATAATAATAATAATAATAATTTTATTTACCACCTTTGGTCTTGGTTATAAGCGTAGGTGAGGTCGTTAATATTAAATACATTTACATCAATTGTCCACAGTTAAAATTCACTCGTAGTAAATTTCATAAATATCACAGATAAAAATGATTTGGAAATTAGAGCTTTAACTTCCAATATTCATCAATGGTATAAATGGTAGCTAATAACATATTTTGATGGTACGTTTAAATTCAAGTGGTTATGAATGGTTTTAATACGAGGATAATTTATTAAAAATTTTTATAGCGATAATGGGAAAATTATCCGCAACAAAAGAATGCTTATATCTCGGCTCTACTATGTTGTCGCCACCTCTTAAATTAGCTTTTGTAACTTCAGTAACTGTTTTAAATTTATCTGAATTACTTTTAATGTACAAAACACTGTTGTAAATGAACAAAAAATAACGGTCAAAATGTTTGCTTTTTTAAAAAGATCTCTACAGGAATATCTTACAGGTTTATTGTAAATGGTTCGAATTATTCTTTTTTGCATGACCAATATCTCATTAATTCTTTTATTATTACCCCAACAAAGAATGCAATAATTAATGGAGTGTATATGGCAAAATAATATGAAAACAAGCATGGTTCTGTAACAACATCGCGTTGTCTTAAAACAAATAAGGTTGACAGTTTCTTTAAGATTTTATCCACGTGGGTGCTCCAACTTAAATTGTAGTCGATATGGATCCCAAAATTTTAAATTATTATTTTGATTAATGGGCCTACCCTCAATTTTACCTTAAACTGTAATCCACAGAATTTTTGAAAATACTATGGATTGAGTTTTTTAGGGTTTACAATCAGGCCGTTATTTTTACAATACGTTATGAAACTAATAATACTACTATTTGTGTTTTCAATTAGTTCTATTACATTTTACCTGTATTAACACTTGACGTGTCATCTGCAAATAGAGTTAAAAGCATGTTTCAAAAACAGACAAGTCATTTATAAACATAATGAAAAGCAAAGGACCCAGTGTACTACCCTGTGGTACACCTACTGTTACCTCTCTCAGTTGAATGTGAAGTAACGTTGTCTATCTTAAATTTAACTGTCTGTTGTCTATTGCATAATACGACTTCAACCATTCGGATGCATTACCTCGTATTCCGTATTTGTCCAACTTGTATAGGAGCGCATTGTGGTTGATAGTTTCAAAGCGCGTGTTAAATCATAGAATATCCCAAAGACCTTATTCTTGAGTCTAATTGTTCTAAAATGTTCTTAGTACGTTTAGAATAGCGTCAACTGTACTGTAGCCTTTACGAAATCCAAATTGAGTAGGAGAAGTATGTTACGCTCATTGATAAACTTTGAAATTCTGTTATAAAAGATTTTTCAAATATCTTTGAAAACACAGAAACGATAGTTATACCCTGTAATTTTCTATCATACTTTTGTCGCCCTTCTTTAGAATTGGAACTACTTGCATTCGTTTTAATTGATTAGAAATATTCCTTCTTCAAGTGAACAATTTATTAATTCCGCAATAACTGGGCTTATTAGTTCGGCTTTACCTAACAAGAATTTCATCATAACCAGCTGAATTCTTAACTGCTATAGACCTAATGATACTATTAACTTAGTAGAGTCCGTAGTGTAACATTATAGACTGTTGAGGACTGTTTACTTACTTCAGCAATATTTAGTTTCGTATCATTAACTAATGCTTGAATTGAATCTACAAAAATTATTAAAAGCGTTTGCTATATCATTACTATTTTTAAGATTAAACCAGAAGTATCCGTAAATTCTTTTGGATAATCTACTTTAGAGCTAATATTAGATTCTTGTTTTATTATGTTCCAAACGGCTTTACTCTTATTTGCAATTTAGTAATATTGGCATTGTAATTTCTTTTAGTTTCACGTATTAAAGAACGATGTTTCCTTAATTGTTTCTTGTATAGCGCTAAAACATATTGATCATTACCATTTCTGTAATGGTTGTATAGATCCTTACTTTTGACCACTATCAATAATAATCTTAGAAACCCAGGGTTTGCCATTAACAACAGCGTTTTTGACTTTCACGCGCTCTAATGGAAAAACTGACTCAATAATATCTTTAAATCTAGATAAAAAACTGTCAAATTTATCATTGATACCTTCAGACCCAAACATAGTATTCAAGTTTCAATTGAAATTAAATACTTAAATTTATTTAATTTATTGATATTAGAAAAGCATCTTTTATAAACGTATTTATTTTTATTATCGCATGGGCACTCACTCGAAAATGAAATCAGTTGCAACTTATGATCAGATAACTCAGTTGGTATCACCTGTGATATTAATGAAATCAACTTAACATTAAAAATATATTATCAATTATGGTTTTAGACTCGCCTTGTACTCTGGTGTATTCTGTAATACATTTATTAAAACCATAAGATGAAAGTAACGTCACAAGGCTCTTTGCATTATGATCATTTACATTTAGATCAAAATTTGTGTTAAAATCGCCACAAATGAATGACATTCTATTAAAATTATTCAGTTTATAAAGAAATAAATCCAAATTTTAAAAATACACCGAAATCAGCGTCAGGTGTTCTATAAAAAAGAAACAGAGATTGTTACCTGATTGGATAAAGAAATGTTCGCAGATGCATATTCAAAATGCTTCTCAATTCTAGATAATTGTACGCATTTCGTGTCACCTACTAATCCTACTTTCACAAAAATTGCTACTCCGCCTCTTTTGCATTCAGATCTAAAAAAATCAATAAGCGTATAGTTATCTATTTTACAAAAGGTAATTTCGTCATCACTGTAAAGATTTCAGTCAAAACACCACTTCAGGATAGTTTAATGCTTGCAAAAGCAAATACATATCAATTAACTTTGTCTTGTCACGTATACTTCGTATATTTGGGTGGCATACTCTGTAATTGTCACTAACTTTAATATAATTGCCTAATTGATTGAGATTATGATGTGTGGGTGTCCTGATTTTCTTTTAATACCGGTCGGAGGTAAACCATGAATTGTTGAAGATTTAAAATGTCCGAGCTGCGACTTCCGAAAAACCGAAATTGTTTAACAACAATACCACGGCCAATTATCGGCGTTATATAAATCCTTCACGAGCGAGATATTTGTACCGACTTTAAACGAAATACTACGAGCATCGTCACGTTTCGGTATAATTCAACTTCGAAACTGTTTCCTGGAATTTATTTTTTAAATAATCTTCTAATTGAGATGTACTTGTATCAAGTGCTGCCTCCTACATATATCCACGCACGCTTTTGTACAGCACAAAGTGGCGCTTCTGTTAGTTTTGATCAGAATTGCCAATAATAACTCGTTTTTGATATTCGTTACTGACCTTGTCTGATTGATTTGATCTAATATTTTCTTTTAGCAATTAACGTATCACAGCTGGAACCGTCCGGTCTGGACTTCGTATGTCGTTTGAGTGTTTTATCATTTGAACCAATACTAACATGCGATGATCCTTGATCTCTGACTTCGTCGATCGATACACAATCACTATAACTTTTAGCACCGTCAATTGAAATTTTGGAATTATTCTTATCCTTTTTATTATTGTTATATGATACTGGGCTTTTTTTGTTTAATAATTTAATCAAATCAATATTACTTTCCTTTAATACGACCACTTCGTTTTTTAACTCCGATATCATTTTGTGGAGCTCAGATGTTTTTTCTGACACAATGTCACTAATTAACTCTTTTAATTCCGCACTAGATAGTGTCAAATAAACACCTTGATCGTTAACCGATCTAGTATTCACCATTTTGACTATTGTTTAATGAAATAATTCACTTCAGTTCCAAACGAACCGTTCTCTCTGACACTCACTCAATATTGTAATATTAGCTTTGTTTGTTTTTCTGTCCATCTTTCTCTTGTAATTTTTCGTTTTTTATTCTTGTTTGCTGAGTTTTCTGCATAACTAGAAGCTGAGCTTGTAGCTGAAAATTAAAATACTCAGTTCAAAATGTACATTAAATACAAAAATGCATAAATGTACCTGATATTTTCCTCTTATTTCCGAATTCGGAATCGGAAAACAAAGTTGAAGTTGGGGAAATATCAATATTAGTATCTCTTATTGTATAAGATATTTTTCGTTGTTTGGAACCGCAAGTAATATCTAAATAAAGCAGTAAAATTATATTGTTTTAACGGGTGTATATGTAATATACTTGTACGATTTATCGTTCCTCGTTCACCGGTTGTCTGTTCTGATTTGTCTTGCATCGCTCTTTCAACTCGTTCGAATTCTAAATCAGGTATTGACGCACGATCAGCCATACCTACAATTTAAAAAATCATATATAATTGAGAATATACAAAAACACGAATGATTGAAACCTAATGAATTGGGAACTATTGCTTTGTTAGAGTCTTGTTCTTTGTCGACGTCAGATCTTCTGACAACTCGATTTCCTTTGTACTTGACGGCTTTCTCTTTGTTGATTGCCAGGAGGAGTTTTGACACCTTAGCAGTTTGGTATAATCCTTGAGGTAATCTAAAATACATGTACTTAAGTTCTGAAAGTTAACTTAAAATAGATGAAAAGAAAACAAAAATATGACTGTCGATAGAATTCATGTTTACATGCATATTGATATTCTTCATATGCCTATAATAAGGTTCGTGAGTTTCCTTGGTGTGACCCATAAAAGTGCAAGCTGTTCCACTTCCACGTCTGTAACGTTCAATACTTGAAGAACGCACGCTATTTGCTTCCGAAGTCGAGTAGATGTAAATGTAT
>JARFJB010002217.1:195000-205000 GCA_036346205.1 Vesta saturnalis | reverse complement strand
CTTATAACAATTTGGATGGATGCATTATTGGTTAAAATTTCATATATTTTCAGCTTAAAATAATTAAGTTACATGACCTCAAAGTCCCCGTATGTAAAATATGTGCAAAAAAACAGCCCTTTTTTTGATTTCTTTATAAGTAAGAGGTTCACTTATAATTTTCATATTTAATGACCGTTGGTAGATGTGTATAAGGTAGATTCATGTCAAATATCAAAAGAATCAAACACCAAATAAAAAATGATAACATTCTAAACTCAAGTGTCTTGCTTTTTGAAACCGATAGTAGTACTAGTAGTAAGTACAAGTACTTACCAGTCATTTCGCTAATATTGTTGATGGCTAATTCCACCAACTTTCTTCCTCGCAAACTCATTTTTTACACTAACACTCAAATAACCTGTTTTCACTTTGGCTTCAATTACCAAATGAGTCCGAAGCTTTCTAGGGTTATTTTTTTTTAGTTTGAAGTGCAAAAATAATATTACAAATTAAAATAATTCGTACTTTATATCTTCACCTACATGTCAGATAAGTTTCACGTAAATGCTACATTTTATACTGTAATCTTTTTGCACTAATTTCAACGCTACTACTTGGCCTGGTATTGTTAAGGCACAGTTTATTCAAAATTTCATGAAATATTATTTAACCTAAACATAAATATTACCCAATTATCAGTGTCTAAAAATTTCCCTTTTAGTTTAAATGTGAAACATTTTTTTTCACCTTGTATGTTTATATTTAAAATATTCTTGTTACGGTTCTACACGCGTACTTGTAAAGTCATATTTTTTAATAATTTGTTAGTATAATTTAAAAATATTTTTAAATTTTTATAAAACATTTAAATGCCTGGTTTTAAAAAAGATTTTAAAAATTGAAATGCATTGGATTACATAAGCACGCATGGGTCTAACGTGAGTTCGGCCTGTCTATTCAAAATGTTCACAAGCTAAGCCTTCTCGTAAAATAGATGTAATATAGTTCACTTATATAGTAAACTATATTGTTATATTTTACTTTATAAATTTCTAAAAAAAGACTGAATTGCTACACACCATTTCGATAAAAAGTATGAGTTAATATTGTTGTTCTATTCAGTACTAATTAGTAGAAATTTACACCACATACGGAAAGTTTAAATAATCGTATTTAATTGTTTGTTGCCCTTGTTTACTATGTAGAAAAAATTAACATTACATTTATTTTTAAATTACCATTATTTTATACTTAATCAGTGCAAAATAACAAAAACGTAGCACATGTAACATATAATACGTCTTAATTTTAACGACTAAATAGTGTACCATTTAAAAACCTTACCGTAATTACAATGCATTTCATTTATTACAATGAATCATGGGTTAAGAATAAAAATGAATCGAAATTTTGTGTTAAAAAAAATTGTTAATTGCAAACACTAGAAGTAAGTTTTAAAAATGACAACGATGTATTTATAGTACCTTTAGAAAATTGCTTATAACATAACGAATAAGCATCAAGTAAGTGCATTGTTTCAATTATAGTGCAGTCAAGGGTACATTTATTATTGTCAAAAGTATTAATAAAAATTTTAAAATATTGAAGATGATAACATTACTAAATTAAAATAATCGATTTGACTTTAATTGCTGTTAGAATCAAAGTACTATTTTAATTTTACAGATGTTTATAGCTTTCAAATTTATTATGTAAACGTTATTACCCATTTTCGTGTATATCATATTATATAGTTAGTCTTTAATATTTTGCTACAGTTTGCTTTTACCGCGGCAACGTTGTCGGGACGCACAAGTACCTAAGAGTATATACTTTGTATAAAAAAACGAGTTGTGTATGCAACCCTTACCTCGGGATTCATAGCGACCTGATAACGCATCGGGCTCCAGAGAGATTATTTACTTATTTATAGCTTATATATATATATATATATATATATATATATATATATATATGTATATATATATATATATATAAGCTATAATTAAGTAAATACTAACCATAAGAATGAGCATACTAACAAAAAAAAAGCAGTGGGGCCTTTTCACAGTTTTCCTATGCTTAGGCAGGAGCGTAAGAAGTTATTTTAATTACAATTAAATTAATTATTGATTTAATGCTTAATTCGATATGAAAGTTATTGGTTATTAAATAACGGAGCGATTGATATAAAAAAATTTACCAATTCCTACAAAAAAATATTCATTCTATATAATGGGTTAATTACTAATTAAAGCCACTTCTATCGGTCCACAATTAAAATTTCAGAAGTTGGATGCCTCCTGCACATGTGTTTGTAGTTTTATGCATTGTTGAAATACGGTTTATTTTACACAATAGAAAGTAGAATAAAATTCCATTGCAGAGTTGTAGTTATTTGGTTAATGTTATAGAAACTATTGCTTATTTAACTTTAATTGTTAATACCGAAAGCGACCTAATAAACTTATTTTATTTACAATTACAGAATTAAATTTAATCCTAAACGGTAGTCGCAGAAGGCAAAACTATGTTGGTATATTTGATATTGACATGTGTTTCTTTTAAATGAAATTTTTACTCATAAACGTAATAATTCATAGTCAAATTCCTATTACACAAAAATGCAATTTCTAAGAAATAAATCAATTAATTTCCAGGAACGGTGTTAGTTTTTAGTTGTTTATTACTTAAGTACCTATCTATAAATTATATTTGTCAGGTTTCAAATTATATTTTTGAATGCTACGGTGCACTTCTAACTGATATTAATATAAAAGTTTTTGAGTGGAATTTTCCACTCAAGATATGTATTTTCTAACACAAAATAAGTTATTATTCCTCAAATTTTAATTGCGGCATATAAAAGAAAATTGGTATTTACAGTTAATGGTGTAATCTTGCAAATCTTTAATTTCTGATTATCATGAAGACAATTTAATTAACATCACGAAGGTATTTGGAACTACTTTCGGGATTCATTCCGCTTTACGGTTTAATTATTTATAATACCTAATCAAATATCTTATCAATATTGGTCGGTTAATATATGAATTAATTTACGGACTTGATTTCGGTTTTATTGTTAAATGCGGAACGTTTACAGATTTTTCAAAAAGTGGTTGCTGCTAATCACTGGCTCTTCTATTAGCGGAGAAAAGGAAAAAAAACGAATCTCCAAAATCAAATGCCCTTTGAGTCAATACTAAGATTTCTAGCGTAACAATGACAAAAATTTAGTAGAATTAAAAATAAAAATGCCCTTGCTTAGTTCCCAGACTAAATACGAAAGCTATAAAAATATACAAAATAACTTTAATAATTGCCGTTCTCACGTTTTCCAATAGCGTTGTTACATACAAACAATTTCTACATGCATACCATCAACAATTGGATGAAATAAAATTCCAAAATAATATTTTTTAACTAACCTAAATGAAGTAAACTATGAATCGAATTTAGGATTTTTAAAGATATGTTTACAGGAACTGATATAATAATTATACAAAAAATTTGTTTTCATCAATTAGAACTTGAGTAAATATTATATAAACCTGACAAAATATTTTCTCTTTTTATAATACACAATTTAATAATTTTTAAATAGAAATCCGTTTAAATGATTAATCATTATGACGCTTAAATTAAACAAATTACTATTGTTTACCACTTGTCAAATATGAATACAATTGCTATCATAATTAAGGCTTTATACAACCAGAATTTCATTAATTAAATTATTTTTTAAGACTTAATTATTTACATATTAATAGTAGATTATTATGTAGGACGTGCAAGTTGATCGTTATTAATTGAGCTCAAGCTTTGCAAAATTAAGCGAAATATTGATCAACTTACACATCGAACGCAATATACTATTTTATCTTAAAGAGACTAACAAATATTGTTGCGAGTAATGACTGATGGCAAGTGTATGTCATTCTAACAGATTATATGAAAATGTAAACTTTCACCATTAACACTCAAAATAAAATACTTATCTTTTTTGGGATTTTTTAATGGTGTACTTTAAATTATACAATCTAAACGTTTCGATAACACTTACAGTTATCTTCGTCAGTAGTAATGTTTGTTAAAAATTGTTAAAGATGTAGTAAACAATTTTGTCAAATTTGAAAAATTAAAACATGAACATAACCCTGCTATTAGTATAACAGTTTGGGAAATATAAAGCCAACTATAAAATTTTTAGTAAAGAATAACTAGGTCATAAAATTAAATATTATTAAACTGCCTCAAAGATGACAAACCAGAACACTTTCTACGACGAAAGCTAACAATGAAATTTGTCAGCCAAAAACACATTTAACAAAATTTAATCGAGTTATGATGTAAGTGTAAAGTTGTGAAAACTTCAATTTTAAAATGATGAAGCATTCACAAATCCAAACATTACATCAAATAAAATAACCCAGTTAAATCTAACAAAAGGATATCTTTATCAATAATTGGAAGTGTTATTAACAATGAAAAGCACAATGCAGAACGTTCTTTGTAATTTTTAATTTTAATTTAATTTCAACTACTTATGTTAAATTATAGTGCTGTGGTAATTTAACATATAATTGGTAAAGCATTTGCTTCAAGGTCTAGGAAAAACAGCAAAAAACCTAGACATACCAAAAGTTGAAGACAAATTAAAATCAAGGCGTATCATTATGCTCTTTTTTAATTATAAGATGCCAAAACCTATTTAAACGGAGATTTTCTTCTTGTCTATTAAAATTATTCGGGTGTTTATATATTTCAATAGCTTCACGTTGCAAACGAACATAATAATGGGTTTGTCTTGACAATATTTCCATATTGTCAAATTGAATGTCATGATTTAGATTATTCAGGGCATGGTCAGCCACAGCAGACCTCTCTGGTTGACCCAATCTACAAAATCTCATATGTTCTTTGCGTCTTGTATCAAAGCTACGTTTTGTGGTCCCGATGTATACTTTTCCACATGAACAAGATAACTTATACACTCCGGAAGATGATAAAGGGTTTGACACATCTTTAGGTGATCTTAAATGTTCTTTAATTTTTCTTGTAGGTTTAAAAATAGTCCTAATGCCATATTTGATTAGGATTTTTCAATTCTATTTGTAACATTAGCTATAAAAGGAAGAAAAGCAGTACCAACATTAAGAACTGGTTTTTCTTTAAGGTTACGCCTAGAAGGTGTAATAACATTATTAATATCTGTAAGTGAATATCCATTATCTTGTAAGGATTTTCTTAAATATTTATATTCATCATTCAAAATTCAGGGTCACAAATTCGTTTTGCTCGATCTACTAAAGATTTAATTACACTAATTTTTGACGTGGATGGTGGTTGGATAATTTATGAAGGTATCTATCAGTGTGTGTCGGCTTTCTGTAAACCTTAAAAGATAGTGAATTATTATTTTTAGATATTAATATGTCAAGAAATGGTAAACTTCCATTAGTTTCTTTTTCCATGGTAAACTGAATACTAGGATGTATACCATTTATAAAACCAAAAACTCATTCAGTGCTTCTTCTCCATGTCTCCAAATAACAAATGTGTCATCTACATATCTATACCAAACTAAAGGTTTTTTAGATGTATTTTGTAACGTTAATGTTTCAAATTTTTCCATATAAAAATTAGCTATAACGGGACTAAGGGGACTACCCATTGCTACACCTTCAATCTGTTCATAAAATTTACTATTCCACTGAAAATAAGTTGTAGTAAGACAGTGCTGAAAAAGAATGGTTATGTCCTTTGGAAAAAGATGATCAATGTATTCAATAGTTTCTTTTAGAGGTACTTTTGTAAAAAGTGAAATAACATCAAAACTAACCATTATCACCCTCTTCAATTTTGAAACTATGCATTTTTTCAACAAAGTCGGCAGAATTTTTAATGTAATGGGGTGTTTTTCCTATATGAGGTTGTAATAACAATGTAAGATGTTTTGCAAGGTTATATGTAGGAGAACCAATTGCACTAACAATAGGCCTTAAAGGAATATTAGGTTTATGAATTTTTGGTAAACCATATAGTTTTGGTGAAATAGCTTCAGAGTTAGATAGTTTCTTTTTTATTTCTTCAGGAATAGATAATAATTTAATTAGCTCTTTAGTTTTTAAAAGAAACTTTTTTGTTGGATCTTTTGGTATTTCACGATAAGTTTCTGGTCCCAACAATTGTTCTATCTTAGTGTTATAATCGTTCATATTTAATATAACAGTTGCATTACCTTTATCTGATTTTAATATTATAATACTTTCATTGCGTTTAAGATCAAGTAAAGAATGTCGTTGACGAAAGGATAAGTTGCACTTTGGAGGTTTTGTTTTACGTAATATGTTAACGGTGTTATATCTAACTTCATTAGCAGCATCAAAAGGTAATAATCTAATGGAGTTTTCGATGTTGGAAATTATATCTTGGTGTTATCGCAAAATTTCCTCCTTTAGAAAGCGCTTCAATAGCATAATCTGAAACAACATTATCAGAAAGGTTTATAACTGTTTTTTTATAATAACAGTTGCATTACCTTTATCTGATTTTAATATTATAATTACTAAAAATTTTATAGTTGGCTTTATATTTCCCAAACTGTTATACTAATAGCAGGCTTATGTTTATGTTTTAATTTTTCAAATTTGACAAAATTGTTTACTACATCTTTAACAATTTTTAACAAACATTACTACTGACGAAGATAACTGTAAGTGTTATCGAAACGTTTAGATTGTATAATTTAAAGTACACCATTAAAAAATCCCAAAAAAGATAAGTATTTTATTCTAACAGATTGTTTCTAATTGAAATTTTCTATCAAAATCACATTGTCCTAAGCCCCATTTTTAGTTCAGTCTCATCATTACTTTGAAATGCATAATGGTTCAAGACGAATGTGATTTGAAATTCACAAATAAAAGAACTTCTACTATCAAAATTGACAGTAATAATGATAAGTTTATTTATATCTTGAAGATAAAAATCTTTATACGACTCAATTAACATTAAGACAGTTGTACATACTTTGCCGTAAAAATGACGATTTTTGAAATATTGAAATAGTGTCTGTGTGTCTGTGTGTCTGTGTGTATGTGTGTCTGTGTGTCTGTGTGCCTGTGTGTCTGTGTGTCTGTGTGTCTGTGTGTCTGTGTGTCTGTGTGTCTGTGTGTCTGTGTGTCTGTGCGTCTGTGTGTCTGTGTGTCTGTATGTCTGTGTGTCTGTGTCTGTGTGTCTGTGTCTGTGTGTCTGTGTGTCTGCGTGTCTGCGTGTCTGTGTGTCTCGTGTCTGTGTCTGTGTCGTGTCTGTGTGTCTGTGTGCCTGTGTGCCTGTGTGTCTGTGTGCCTGTGTGTCTGTGTGTCTGAGTGTCTGGTGTCTGTGCCTGTGTGTGTGTCTGTGTGTCTGTGTTACTGTGTCTGTGTGTCTGTGTGTCTGTGTGTCTGTGTGTCTGTGTGTCTGTGTGTCTGGTGTCTGTGTGTCTGTTTGTCTGTGTGTCTGTGTCTGTGTATCTGTGTGTCTGTGTGTCTGTGTGTCTGTGTGTCTGTGTGTGTCTGTGTGTCTGTGTGTCTGTGTGTCTGTGTGTCTGTGTGTCTGTGTGCTGTGTGTTGTTGTTGTGTGTCTGTGTGTCTGTGTCTGTGTGTCTGTGTGTCTGTGTGTCTGTGTCTGTGTGTCTGTGTGTCTGTGTGTCTGTGTGTCTGTGTGTCTGGTGTCTGTGTCTGTGTGTCGTGTCTGTGTCTGTGTGTCTGTGTGTTCTGTGTGTCTGTGTGTCTGTGTGTCTGTGTGTCTGTGTGTCTGTGGTGTGTGTCTGTGTGTCTGTGTGTCTGTGTGTGTCTGTGTGTCTGCTGTGTGTCTGTGTGTCTGTGTGTCTGTGTTGTCTGTCTGTGTCTGTGTGTCTGTGTGTCTGTGTGTGTGTCTGTGTGTCTGTGTGTCTGTGTCTGTGCTGTGTGTCTGTGTGCTGTTGTCTGTGTCTGTGTGTCTGTGTGTCTGTGTCTGTGTGTCTGTGTGTCTGTGTGGTTCTGTGTCTGTTGTCTGTGTGTCTGTGTGTCTGTGTGTCTGTGTGTCTGTGTGTCTGTGTGTCTGTGTGTGTGTCTTCTGTGTGTCTGTGTGTCTGTCTGTGTCTGTGTCTGTGTGTCTGTGTGTCTGTGTTCTGTGTGTCTGTGTGTCTGTGTGTCTGTGTGTCTGTGTTCTGTGTGTCTGTGTGTCTGTGTGTGTGTGTCTGTTGTCTGTGTGTCTGTGTGTCTGTGTCTGTGTGTCTGTGTCTGTGTGTCTGTGTCTGTGTTCTGTGTGTCTGTGTGTCTGTGTCTGTGTGTCTGTGTCTGTGTGTCTGTGTGTCTGTGTGCTGTGTGTCTGTGTGTCTGTGTGTCTGTGTTGTCTGTGTGTCTGTGTGTCTGTGTGTCTGTGTGTCTGTGTTCGTTCTGTGTGTCTGTTCTGTGTGTCTGTGTGTCTGTGTGTGTCTGTGTGTCTGTGTCTGTGTGTCTGTGTGTCTGTGTGTCTGTGTGTCTGTGTGTCTGTGTGTCTGTGTGTCTGTGTCTGTGTGTCTGTGTTGTTGTGTGTCTGTGTGTCTGTGTGTCTGTGTGTCTGTGTGTGTCTGTGTGTCGTGTGCTGTGTGTCTGTGTCGCTTGTGTCTGTGTGTCTGTGTGTCTGTGTCGTGTTCTGTGTTGTGTGTGTCTGTGTGTCTGTGTCTGTCTGTGGTCTGTGTGTCTGTGTGTCTGTGTGTCTGTGTGTCTGTGTGTCTGTGTGTTTGGTGTGTCTGTGTGTCTGTGTGTCTGTGTGTCTGTGTGTGTCTGTGTGTCTGTGTGTCTGTGTCGTGGTCTGTGTCTGTGTGTCTGTGTCTGTGTCTGTGTGTGTCTGTGTGTCTGTGTGTCTGTGTGTCTGTGTGTCTGTGTGTCTGTGTGTCTGTGTGTCTGTGTGTCTGTGTGTCTGTGTGTCTGTGTCTGTGTGTCTGTGTCTTTGTCTGTTCTGTGTGTCTTGTGTCTGTGTGTCTGTGTCTGTGTCTGTGTGTCTGTGTGTCTGTGTGTCTTGTGTCTGGTCTGTGTCTGTGTCTGTGGTCTGTGTCTGTGTGTCTGTGTCTGTGTGTGTTGTGTGTGTGTGTGTGTGTGTGTGTTTGTGTGTGTTCTGTGTTGTGTGTCTGTTCGTGTCTGTGTGTCTGTGTCTGTGTTCTGTGTGTGTGTTGTTGTCTGTCTGTGTGTCTGTGTCTGGTCTGTGTGTCTGTGTGTGTGTGTTCTGTGTTTGGTTTGGTGTCTGTGTCTGTGTGTTTGTGTGTCTTGTGTCTGTGTTGTGTCTGTGTGTGTCTTTGTTGTGTGTCTGTGTCGTGTTCTGTGTTGTGTGTCTGTGTCTGTGTGTCTTGTGTCGTGTGTCTGTGTGTTGTGTGTCTGTGTTCTGTGTGTGTGTCTGTGTCGTGTCGTGTTCTGTGTGTCTGTGTTTTGTTGTGTGTTGTGTGTTGTGTGTGTCTGTGTGTGTTGTGTCTGGTGTCTGTGTGTCTGTGTGTCTGTGTCTGTTTTGTTGTCTGTGTGTCTGTGTTCTGTGTCGTTGTGGTTGTGTGTCTGTGTGTCTGTGTGTCTGTTGTGTTCTGTGCTTGTGTGTCTTGTGCTGTGTCTGTGTTCTGTGTCTGTGTTGTGTCTGTGTTGTGTGTCTGTTGTGTTCTGTGTCTGTGTCTGTGTCTGTGTTCTGTGTGTCTGTGTCTGTGTGTTGTCTGTGTCTGTGTTCTGTGTGTCTGTGTCGTGTTGTGTGTCTGTGTCTGTGTGTCTGTGTGTCTGTGTTTGGTGTCTGTGTTCTGTGTGTCTGTGTGTCTGTGTGTCTGTTGTCTGTGTCTGTGGTCTGTTTGTGCTGTGTCTGTGTGTCTGTTGTCTGTGTGTCTGTGTGTTGTGTGTCTGTGTTGTCTGTGTCTGTGTGTCGTGTGTCTGTGTCTGTGTTTTTTTTTTTTTTTTGTTTTTTTTTTTTTTTTTTTTTTTTTTTTGTTTTTTTTTTTTTGTTTTTTTTTTTTTGTTTTTTTTTTTTTTTTTTTTTTTTT
>JARFJB010002217.1:112500-192500 GCA_036346205.1 Vesta saturnalis | reverse complement strand
TTCCTTTAATTTTTTTTGTACAATAATTATTTTCAGATTTAATTTTTTTTAAGCAATAATCGACATCTGGCTGGTATTTTTGGGTTATTAGTATGTAAGGCAGGCTGTGATTTGGTTGAATTGAAGACCAAGACGTCCGCTATAAGTAGAGATTTTCGTATGGCTACAGTTTCATTCTTTTAGTTTGCATTTATTTTGAGTTATGTATTTTGTTTCTAGGTTGAGCGCTCGATGTTATACAAAAAATACGTCGTTTCACTATACTGTATTTTTGAATCTATTAAATTTTGCTTTCTTTGTTTTATTTAGCTGAAGCACTAGAAAGTTTGGTACTAATAAAGATTCTAATTTTCTTTCCAATGTCTGTATTTGTGAGCGGGGGACTTGAGAAACTTGTAAACATTTTTGTAACGTGTTGCTGAATAATAGCTATCCTGATTTACGATACCCGTTGTTCGAATATTGATTTACTATACCCACTACGTTGGGATATCTATAATAGTATGTCTTTTGCGAGTTTGGGTTAACCATTTGTAATCTAGTTAAGTTTTGGGCTTGATTATTATTAATATCGGTTATACAACGATTAAGCTAATTTGTGTTATTCTACCAAAAATTGTTTTCTTTCTTACTGTGGTTTAGGAACGTAATTCTGACCGAACCTATTCTCTTGGTCTGTGTCCAACCGTATTTTTTTAACTGTAGTGTATCTCTTAACGTGTCGTAGTTCTTTTCTTAATCTAAGGGCGATATAAGCATAAATCAAGCGGTGCCCTTTTAGTTTCTCTGTGTACGTATGCCAACCACACGCCCACGCATCCAAGTGCCTAACCGACTGAGCTTCGGGCCTGATTCTTTTTAGCTGTTACGTCACACCTTTTACTTTTTCTACGACCGTGCCTTTGTGCATGTAACATCTCCTTCTCTG
Organism: Vesta saturnalis; assembly: GCA_036346205.1. Classification (NCBI taxonomy): domain Eukaryota; kingdom Metazoa; phylum Arthropoda; class Insecta; order Coleoptera; family Lampyridae; genus Vesta; species Vesta saturnalis. The sequence goes on along the minus strand of JARFJB010002217.1, from coordinate 191,572 downwards.
TATTACTTAAATGTACAGAAAGAGTAGCACAAATATGGTTAGGTTTCCCCTTTACAACTCTCTGATTTTATGGGTATGCATTTTGGCAAATCGTGTATGGATTTGGATATCATAACAATTATTTTGCGCATCTTGTGTATGTTGGGTAACTTAGATATCTTAAGATAGGTAGATAGATAGATAGACTTTATTGACGGATAACTGTACAGTTGTGGTCAAGTAAAATTCATACAGTGCAAAAAGGATATCACATATGTAGTCATGTACGTAACTACATTTACACACATACACACATAAGCGACACAGCCACACCGTATCAGTGATCAAGGATTGCAACCGCTTAGTTTTAATAATACAACTAATAATTTGAATTAATGGTGTATTAGATCTGCACTTAAAAACTCCGCCACGTTATAAAATACACATTTATTTAAAATATTTTTTATTGCACGGCGAAATTCACGGTGTGACGATATAGGTCTCATTTCTAGCGGTAAATGATTACACAGAATTTGAGCTATATGCAAAAATGATTTACTAAAATATTTATTCTCTAAATGCCTCTTATGCTATCCTTTTGCCTTGTATCATAACCGTGGTACTCGCCATTAAAGTGAAAAAGGTTCAGTTTTTTTTTAACGTAGAGTAAGCTTTGGAAAATGAGCATATTAATAAGCGTTGCGATGTTCAAGTCTAGAAACTCAGAACGACACGACGCCCTGTTTGATAAATTTGCTATTATTCTTTTGTATTTTAAGTACATCGTACGCGTATGAAGTATATCCCCAAAGTATTAATCCTTAACTTATATGTGATTCAATTAAAGAAAAATATATCGCAGGCATAATGGATTTTGCCACAAAAGGTTTCATTTTGCTTAGGGCAAATAATCCTTTATTTAATTTAGCTTTTAGCTGTGTACAGTGCTGTAACCAGTTCAAGTCTTTATCTAAATGCATTCCTAATATTGCATTACTTTCTACCTCATTAACGATAAGTTTAGGAATGCTATTTGGGCTATTACATATGACCTTTTTGGTATTAAAAATTATGCAGCTAGATTTATCCATGTTTAAAGATAACTTATTATTGTGAAACCAATTTTCTGCTTTTTTAACAGTTTCGTTAATTTTATTTCGGAGGCTTGTTAAACTGTTTGATCTTATAACTATGCTTGTGTCGTCTGCATATAATGTAATTTTAGTGCTGTCTAAGGTAATGTTTGATGGTAGGTCGTTGATAAAAATTAGGAATAAAAGGGGTCCAAGTATAGACCCTTGTGGAATACCGCTATCACTTTCCTGCATAGATGATCTGTAGGGTTTAATAATATTGTTGTTGTTATAGTGTATTTCAACAATTGAGTACCTATCTTCGAGGTAGGATTGGAGTAACTGCAAAGCTACTCCGTGGAAACCATATTGCTCTAGCTTATTTAATAGTATTTTCCTATCTACAATATCGAAGGCTTTAGCTAAATCCATCATTAAACAGGCTACATTATATTTATTATTTATGTTTGATATAACATTAAACATAATATCCTGAATTGCGGTTTGTGTAGATTTCCGACATAAAACCATGCAGTTCTATACTAAAATAGTTGTGTTTGATAAAAAATCCACAATTCTTTTTCTATTGCTACTTCAAACACCTTTGATAAAGTTGGTAGGATTGATATTGGTCTATAATTGGAAATATCATTCTTACTTTTCCTCTTATCCTTACAACGGTATAATTTTAGCAATTTTAAAACACTTGAAATTGACCATTTATAAAGCTATAGTTAATTAAATATGAAATGACGGGAGATATGGTTTCGGTCGCAGATTTGAAAAGTTTAACTGGGATGTCATCAATCCCTATGGAACTAGTATTCTTCAATTTACTGATAATGTCCTTTACTTCGACCGTAGTCGTTGGTGAAGAAAAGAATGATGATGACTTCGATTTGATAGTTTTTGACTTATAATTATGTGTTGATGGGATGCTGTGTTTAATTAATTTCGGAATATTATTGGAATAGTTACTAAAGCAATTTGTTAATAATATGGGATCATGTATCGTATGATATCAGATATCTTCGGTATTTAAGGTATTTTTGGTATCTGACATTTCGGGAATGTTGAGAATTGTGGTTATCTTCAGTATCTTGGTTATCTTAAGTGTTTTCGGTATATTAAACAAACATCCAATTTTGAATATGGGATAATTTTAATGGTTTGGGTACGTTTGATCCCCTATGTAGTTTGATTTTGTTAGGTATCGGTTGAGAATTAACTTATTTATGGGATTCTTACCCGTTAATGTGTTTTAACATGTGATGTATGTGTGTTTTTATTTTGTAATCGTTATTTCTGTTTATATCGCTCAGCCGTTTGTTGAGTAACCATTATTTTGAATGCGATAATTTCTTGCATCAAAAATTTTCCCGTGGAATTTCACCTGAATTTAAAATGTTATTAAGGTACAGTAATGTGAACATATAAACAGTTTTCACTACAGCTTAGCTCGTGGGAAATATAAATTAAGATTGAGAGCTTTCTGCTTTGGCAAGAGGCTGGAACGAAATTCAGAGATATTCCACTGCTATAAATCAGATATGCATGACTCAGGCACCACTTATTTTTATAAATAACTCAGATATAAAAACAAACGATGGTGTTGTACTTTAATATCATGTGCAAAACCTACTAAATAACGTAACAACGATATTTCTCTGTATATTTAATAGTCAAAATAACATCTGTTGGGTAACTTCAGCATAAAATTGTACTTAAACTTTTGTAAAGCCTGATGGCAGTAAACTAATTTTTAATGAAATCAAAGTTGAGATTCAAATTCAATAAGTTTAATGAAATTACTAAAATTTATTTCCTACGTCAGCGAAATAACATATATGTACATATACACACCTGTTTTTATTATATAAAACACTACATAAGTGGAGTAATGTTTTATTTTCATTAATACGTACTAAACTTTCTTGAACGCTAGAGGAAAAAAGCTTTACTTTTAGGTTTGTACAATAACGTTGTTAACTAGAAGTTTTACTGATCTGTTTTGGGTAAATAATATGATTCTAATTATTACGGGAATGATGGTAGCTTTATGAAGGAGACTGCAATTAGACAAGGGATAATTAAAGTATCACTTAGTTACTTTAAATGCAAAATCACACAAAATGAAGCCGAAGTAAGGTTTATTTTTGTGCGTAAGTTTATACTAAGTAAAAACTTTTTGCGAAATCGGGTTTAGGAACTGGGTTAACTTTTTGCACACTATTTTGCCAAGAACGTTTGTTCTGTCTTGTAGGTGAGTCGGTGCCCGTAACTGTAGTCATTCGTAGAACCAGGACAAACTTTCCGACCTATTAGTTACTTCGTGTGTTTATGTGGGTGTATTGATGTCACCTAGAGAACAAGCGCAATCATCCTGTCCTTCCAGCTACTGGGTGTATGGATAAACAAGGCTTACGTCCCGTCTGGCCACCGAGTTTATAAATCGTTTGCTTACTATCTTCACGATTTCGTACGAGTATTGTCTAGCGTAAATATTGTTTAAAAACTTACGTGCGGGCGAACTCAAGGACTCAAGTGCTGGTCGGTAGCGTGTTCGATCACTACTGGAGATGCACAAGGTGACATAGTTGAGCTAAAGGAGAAATAAAAATAAATGATTCGGGAAAACGGTGTCGGAAATAAATTCAGGGTTAAAATAAAATCTAATCTGGTCTCGGGATAAAGTCTGAGTCTGGACCGGAATCACAAATCTCACTGTCGACAGCAGAAATCTCGGTTTTACACAAAATCAGTAGTGAAGTCGGTGGCCACCGTCATGACGGTAGCCCTATGATGGGCACAATAGCAAAATAAAGGTGCGGTGACACTAACGCTTTTCCCTTCCAACCTACATATACATACGTAGGTATAGAAGGTTACTCAATCGACTTTTTTTGCACTATCACTAAATCGACTTATTAACTCATTTTACAACTTTTGGCCAAGTTTTGTCAAGATCGCACGGGTGTATGGGTGTGTGTGTGGGTTTGTGTGTGTGTGTGTGTGTGTGTGTGTGTGTGTGTATGGGTGTGTGTGTGGTGTTTGTGTGTGTGTGCGCGCGCGTGTGTGTGTGCGTGGGCGCGCGCGCGCGTGGGTGTATGTTAGAACGAAAATACCTACGTACTTAAAATGTTGTATTTAAGCTTGTTTTCATTTGGCTTAGAGCTGGTTAGATTTTGGAAGAAATCCAGCGGCGGAGCGGGGGGTTTATTAGAGGCAGTTTTGGTTTCTAACAAAAATTTTAAAACAGCTGCATATTACAAAGATATAAAATACCTAGATATAGACCTTAGAAATACAGATTAATTATGTTCTATTCAATTGTTTGATATGACGCGTAATTTAGCGGCCAAAGAATTTTTCATTATCTGAATAACTATTAATTTTATAAGAAAAAGTGTAGACGTATTTTTTAAAGAAAATTGCATTTTACATCAATTTGCTTTGTATAGGTTTTTAATGTAATTGAAATAATTGTAAAAATTAAATCAATATGATTGAAAATGCTGAAGATGTATTATTGATGTTTTTATAGGAGAGGGGCCTTGGCATTTTTTTACGTTAACATCTATTTATGTCTATTAATCTCTATCTGACATGAAGCTTTAAACGTCATTCTGACATAGATATCCTAAAAAAAACTAAAATTAAAATTATTTCATTTTTTTAAATTTAAGTTAGCATCTAGATGTCTATTAACATCTGTCTGTCATGAAGTTTTAAAGGTCTGCTTGGCATAGATTACTGTTATTGCGTTTACAATGTTGCCTACTTTCTTAATGAACTTCTTATAAAAGAGGTTACATAATTGCCCTAAAAAAATGTTATGATTATTATTATTTTTCACTTAATTTACATGTTTTAGGTTGCAAAGTCGTGTGGTGTTTCACACCACATATTTATTAACGTAAAGGTAAACATAATATATCTAGATTTAACCCAGTTTTAATGACGCAAAAACAAAGGGCATCATCCACTTCAAATTTTTTGTCTTCAAAAACGCCATGTGGCCATTGTGTGCAAGCTTCTCCCACACCCCCTTCAATAAGTAATTGAACTGTAAATACTTAGTTTCCAAACTTCCTTATCATACGGTAGCAGGAATTTCTTAAAGCACGAGAAGAATTACCCTTTTTAGGGAAGTACACTTCACATATGACGTGCTTCGAACGGGATGTAAACGTAAAATTAAGCTCTATTATTGCGTCACGTACAAATCGAAAAATGGACGTAGCTAAATATCAACAACATATGTTAAAAATATATACAGTTATCTACATTATGTATAACACTAAAAAAAGATATCAAGATACTCACTAATATTTAATTATTGAAATAAATTATCATTATACGCTTAAATGTATCTACAATAGTGTAGTTAATGCACTACTGAATGTTTTTTGTGATACGATTTTAATTTACACACAAATAGTTTTATGGCATCTAAGCTGGCTTTTGTAGAAGGAAGGTTTCTTTAAAAACCATATTAAAAATAGTAGCGACTGCCAAACCGTAACGATCGATTTGTTACGATGTATAAATAACTAGAAACTAGTACGGTAGCGATAGATAAAATCAAACCGGGACATGTAGAAAATAGCTAAGAGGCACCACCAAAGACAAAGCAAAGAGTACAAAATCAAAACTAAACCCCTGCAAGCGCGAAAAAGGAAACTATCTCCAGCACAATAGATACATTTTGTACCCCGTCAGATTTTAAAGCAACTCTTTAGCGCAAGTGAGTCTGCAAGTGCATTCGCACTTAACAACTAAAAATGCATCTAATAACGTATAAGAACCAAAGACTAAATCACCGACATTACCCTCAGAGTGTATTATAAAACGAATAAGCACTCAAAACTCATTTATAACGCTTGTCAGGCTACTAGGATCAAAGACATTTGTACGCATCGAGGGATAGCGCAAACCAAATACTTTTTACCGATGGCATATCTACATTTACTACGTGAATAACGGTTTCATCATGTTAAAAAGGTACATCCAATGTGTTGAGATTGTTTAATATACCAGTGATTACTTATATAATTTAGACTGTTTTTGTTTTTTTCAAGGGTTGTCAAATTTTAATTTTAATAAATAAGATTTGTAAACACATCTGAATTTTGATCAGTTCTTAAGATTAGGTAATTTAAAAGGTTATGGGCCCAGCACATGCCGAAATTGTGTACTAAATCAATAAAAGAACTGTAAAGTATATTATCGGGTGAAAAATAAAATAGTATTTATAACTAAAGTTGTCAAGACTGTCAACACAAAATATGGATAAATTACCAAAATTTGAAAAATTACATGGTAAATCTAATTTTTACTCATGGAGAACGATGGCGTTAGCATATATGGACTTAAACAACCTTACAAAAATTGTTACTGGTGAAGAAAAAGATCCATCTAATAATACAACTGAAGTAAAAAGTGAAACAAATTTTTTAAATAAATGTGAAGATTATCGCTATAAACATTCTTTAAGTAAAGTTTTTATATTATTTAATGTGGATTCTGACATAGTTCCGCAAATAACGTGTTATACTGATGTTAGTAAAATGTGGAAAGCCTTAAATGATCTTTTGATAAGAAAATGAATATACTCTACATGCATTGGTAAAATCTACAATTGGTATTAAATGTGAATCGAAAAATACTATTGCAGAGCACATTTCAAAATACAATGAGTTATGGTCTAGATTAGTTGAAAGAACAGTAAAAACATCTGAGGAAGATGAGCAAGATTCTTTGAAGCTGCATTTAGACCAATGGTAAATTCTCTTAAAGCGAAAGCATCTTTATTTTAACTACTCTTCCCGAAGAGTTGGATAATATTATAGACAATTTAAAAACAAAACAAAACTTAACTTATGATGATGTATGTTCTCGTTTATTAGAATTGTCAATTAGTAATGCGCCAAATGACGATAATCAAGCTTTTTATACTAAGAATCAGAAAGCTAAGAAAAACAATTGGAATGTTCTTACTGTAAAATAATGGAAAATGGTACAAAGGTCATACCATTGAGTATTGCAGAAATAAGAAAGAAAAGGCTCACATTGTATACGCGTCTGAAGAAGATTCATCAGAAGAAAATCCAGAATCTAATAATTTCGCATATACAGCATCAGTAACTACAGCCAAACAAAATAAATGGGTGATTGACACTGGTGCCACGTCTCACATGACAGGAAATAAATCCATTTTACGAAATATTAGACCTTTTAGTGGTTTTATTCGGTTGGGAAACAATAAAAAAGTAAGAATAACAGAAATTGGGGACGTAACCCTTAGAGCATTATTACCTACTGGTGAAATTATAAATATCAATTTGTATGATGTACTTTATTCAAACGAACTTATATGTTCCTTAATGTCTTGGGAAAAACTTAAATCTAAAGGAATTAAAATGCAAGGCAATAAAAATGAAATTGTTTTATCAAAATCAGGAAAAATTGTTGGTTGGGTTATATCAGAAAATAAAGAACAAGTATTTCAAGAAGTAACAACATGTGACGTAAGTAATATCAGCGTTGCTACATGGCATAGAAGATTAGGGCATATATCATCTATTGAAGACACAAGAAAAGTAGTTGCAGATCCACACGTATTACCGGAAAATTATTCAGAAAAAATTGAATGCGTAGCATGTAACAAATCCAAGATGTCGCGAAAAATATCAAGAGATGAAGGACATTCGTGTTCCGATGTATTAGAAAAAATTCACTCTGATGTAGTTGGACCATTTTCAATCAAATCTTTAGGTGGAAAATGGTATTTTGTTTCGTTTATTGATGAGTTTTCCCGTTACACCAATGTTTATTTCATAAATAAAAAATCTGAGGTAGAAGAAATAATAAAAAATCACATAAAAAAAATTGAGAGACAAACAGGAAAGAAAGTAAAAAATTTTAAAAGCGATAATGGTGGTGAATATGTTTCGAAATCTTTAGAAACATTTTTCAATGAAAATGGCATAGTACATGAATATTCTATTCCGAGAGTCCACGAAACTAATGGATTAGCAGAAAGACTAAATAGAACTATTACTACTATGTCTAGAACTAGTTTAATTGATGCAGATTTACCAAAATATCTATGGGCTGAAGCAGTAGCATATGCAACTTATACAAAAATAGGGTGTCACACTCTTTTCATAAAAACCCCATTTGAATTATTTTATGGGCATAAACCTTCAATAAACCATTTAAAAGTGTTTGGAGAAACAGCATATATACATATTTCAAAAGAAGAAAAGAAAACCAGTAATAAGATGGGTAACCGAGCAAAAGAAGCAATATTTGTTGGATATGCAGAGAAGGTTGGCTGGTATCGATTCTGGATACAAAACAAAGTAGTCATATCAAGAGACTACAAATTCATGTCCCACGAATCTAATGTAGTCTTAATCGAACCTATGAGAAAGTCATTCCAGTTCGATGATCAGTGTGAAAATTATGAAGAAAGCGATAACGAAAATATTCAATTTTTAAATGGAAATGATAAAATTGAAGATGAAACCAATATACGAAATAATGAAGAAAATATAGATAATATAATTGAAGAACAAAGAACTGCTACTAGACCAGAATGTTCGTTTGAACCTCGTCGAAGTGAGAGAATAAAAAATAAAATTAACTATTCAGAAGAAGACTATTGTAATATAGCTCTGGATGAACCAAACTACTTTTTAGTCGAATTATTTCAACATTGGGCTTGAAAGCAATCACTGAGGGAGAGTGTTGAGATTGTTTAATATACCAGTGATTACTTATATAATTTAGACTGTTTTTGTTTTTTTCAAGGGTTGTCAAATTTTAATTTTAATAAATAAGATTTGTAAACACATCTGAATTTTGATCAGTTCTTAAGATTAGGTAATTTAAAACAATGTCCTAATTTGCGCAAGAAACAGGAGATAAACACAAGTGTGTATTAAATTGAGTTGAGAATTTTAAAAAGGAGAAGTAATATTTCGTTATTCTAATTGTAAATATTGTAGATAATTTCTTAATTATTGTAATTAAATTATTCCAGTTAAGATAATACCATAACAGTCTTGGTGATTCCTGTAAACATTGTAGTACTTCTGAAAAGGTTTGAAGAAGAAATGGGGTTAACCTTAAACTGATTGCCTAATTTCTTGTGCCTTATTCCAAAAATTTTACTGAATACAAATTTACTAAAACTGGAGCATGCTTTGAACATGATTTTGTGTCTAGTTGAAAGGATAATTGCTAAGAAAATAAATTACTATATCTGCAACCATTTAGTCAGAAACCTAAGATATTCATATAACATGATTCATTATTTTGACGAAATGCAAACTATACGCACTGTGATGTTTCATGGCTTTCCCAGTTGACATGATATCAGGAAACAATTGTTTTGCACCATATTAGACATTGTGTGTAAGCCCTTTTTTGCTCATTTACTTCCACAATTTGATAACCAAAATGTATCAGGTAATAATTAATCTATTTATAGTGTCTATAAATTCTTTTTTGTTTCCTACTTTCAAATTAGTACTACAATATAGCCTGGCGTAGATATCATTTCTATTCCTTGTGTTATCTGTAAAACGGAAATTCTACAGGCATACTCGTACGCATTAGGGAGAAAGGTGCAGCCGACATTAATCATGCTACCGCACAACAGGAAAGTGCTTTAACAATGGCAGAAGAAACAGTTGTTCATATCGACTGCCGACAGAAAAAGTGCAATAAGAAGTATTTTGAAACGAGCCAAAAATCGTCGACGAACTCTATACGCCTTCTTCTGTTAAACAGCGTTCAACACGTGCCCAATTTATCTTCAACGACCGCCGCTATTTGTGTAGCCAGCATTTGTGTTTTTGCTCTAAACCTTTAAGAACACATTACAGAGGTCAGTGTGAAGCGAAATGCCAAGGTATCCGGTATGTATAGTCTAGGCTGGCTAGAATTGTGCACATTTCCGCAGCAGATGCAGTATACTACCATCAGCGTTGCATTAATTTTCAATTCATCAGAGATTTATGAAATGTATGTAAATAATGATCAAGTTCACAAGAGCGGTAGGAAGAGAATGAAACCATAAAAAGGATGTTCTGGTCAATTAAAAGTATTCTAGAAAACGATTAAGAGCAATTTCCTGTAAAAAAAAACGGAAATGGACTTAGTAGACCTATCACCTGATCAGAAACTGTACAGTAACAAATACATGACGAAAAACTTTCTTAAGTTCTACGGATACACTTATGCTAGTGATCCAGAACACTACCAAAGAGAAAGACTCCAGAAGGAGAAAAGAAGATTCTAATAGTATAAATTGATGCCAAGCTTATTCGGAATGAAGTGATGTGGCTAGAAAAGTAAAAACTAAGTATCCACCTACAACAGAATAGCGCGTACGTCTAAGTGCATTAGTAGTTCCTTCACAGCTGGAATTGACACATTTATTACACAAACACGGATTTCGATCGTCATAACCTGATGTGCAACGGTATGAAATGAATGCATTAACTGCGACTGCCATGAGGTCAGGCGATTTAGTTCGACAGATTGTTCAATACACAGCAGACAACGTTGATTGTCACATCCGAACCTCGAGTCGTAAGTGAACATTGCATGGTATGGGAATGGTTGGCGTCAGCTACCTGGAACCGTTTCAATGAAGTTGCTCCAGAAAATTCGAGCCAGTAGTGCAATTTGCACCACATGCTCAACGTGCATTATGGACATACGTCTTGAATGGAAGAGATCCCTTAGTCAGTAGGTCATTGTCATATTTTGCATATGTAGAACGGCAGAGTAATAAAGTAGTTATTGTTTTTGATAATGATGTATCGTCTATTAAGGCGATATGGAAGCAGAAGTTGCCATATAATGTTGTTTTAACCCAATACGACATTTACCGGAAAAAGGATTAATTTTTGCTAAAATTAATAAGCACGGCTTTATTGCCATTCTCGGAAATCGACTGAGATTCTCAATACAGTTCGGCTGAAGCACTCTTCCTTCAAGGTCGACTGTAACTTTGTCTGTATACAGTCTAACAAACATCCTGCACAGCTGAAAAACAGTTTGACCAAAAAAAGACTGAATGAAAAGAACGCTGATTTTCGAACTGCTGTCAGTATTTAGGGCTTTTATATCGTAGTGATTCACAGAGATGTCATCATTACGTGTCCCAATGGAAACATTAAATGCACTAGAATTGCTCAGTATTTACTCGTATTAACGCGATTCCTTATTAAACGGTTGGAGGTATAGCAATTTTTATTTGCACTCCTAGTTTTAGTTTTTTAATGAGATCTCACTTACTACAATCGATCCATTAATAAAGTTTTTACAGCCAATTTAGTGAAAAATAACAGTGATATCCAAACTGGCGGCACATAATGGTGGTCAAATGAAGCTCATATAGTAGTAAACTTTTGATCCGTTATTCATAACACTTTTTTGAGCCAGAAGCAGGAAACGAACCCGTTTGCAATTAGTTTTTTATTTCAGTTTAAAGTTAAACTATTGTTTGTAGTTAATGATCATTAATTTAATATAATTTCAATAATACGATATAAATGTATTAAACGACTTTGTTTATTGATCCATGTGCAAGACAGTACTTAAAGTGGTTCCAAAGAACCTACTTTCTATCTCCACAATCTGAACTAAAAGTCGTAGCACAAGTGTAAGTAGGCATAGTAAGTCAGTTGCCTATCTAGTTACGTAATTAAAAGTACCGCAGACGCCCGTTACGTACTAACCAGGGAAAGTAAAAAAAATTATTTGAGTGGGCTTTATATTAGCGAGGGCCATCAATGATTTGACATTGGAGTTATGTGAGGTTATCTGAGGTATTATAGTGGTCTTCAAACTCAACTGGTAAATAAAATGGAGAAGAGAATTTATTTGGTTGAGATAGTGTCACCGTTAAACCTGCGGTGAGTAAATTTCTTTTTGGTCTCAGTCGGATGCATTCCAGTTAAAAGTCTGCATATTGTGTTAGTTGGTCATGATATTTGTGGTGCAGTCTGTGAATAATGCGTACTATCTTCATTTAGCAAAAAGCTGAAATCTCCAGGCTTAACCCCCCTGGACTTTTTCTTGTGGGGTGCAATTAAAGACAAAGTGTACCGAGTAAAACCTGGTAATCTAGACGATTTAAAAAATAAAATTCGTGTTGAAATACAACAAATTAGAATCGAAAGTTTATTAAAAGTTCAAAACGAAATTTTAAAACGATGTCAAATGTGTGTTCAAAATAATGGAGGGCATTTTGAAGCACTTGTATGATTGTATTATCTGTTTATATTTTTTGCTATTACTCTTCGTTGTAAGTTAAATTTATTTGGAACTCTTTTATTTTGATAATGTAGTACATTATTTCTTGTTGTTTCCACAAATTTAGTAGTAGAACATGAGCTTATTTTGTTATTTAAATGTTCACGGCACACTTTAATTTGTTTAATAAATATTATCATTGCCTCTTTTTTGAAAATTGTGAGTTAACTAATAATATTAAACATACAAAGCTATACATTTTTGAAATCTGAAAAAAATAATCCATCGAATGAGTCCATAGCCACCTATAGTTTCCATTAAAAAAATGTATGTTTGGGTTGTATTCGCATCTTCCCATTTTGCCTAAAAATAAATATCAAAAGTCTCTCATGACTTTTTGGTATTTTGAATATTAAAAAAGATATAGCCGATTGAAAATTTGGACGATTTTTAGTTATTTTCAGTTATCTTAAAAAGTTGGCAACAATGTTGAATTTTCTTATCGGTATTTGAATTATCATGTAATTCTGCCCAACTTTGCTAATTTAACCGACTCTGTATCTCTTATAATAACAAAGATAGCCATAGAACGTGGGTAGATTCTAGACACTCGGTATATATATATATATATATATATATATATATATATATATATATATATATATATACATACTGAAAACTTTCTTATCACGTGAGTTCCTGAGTTATTAAAACCTACAAACTCGCATGATCTGGATTGTATCGTTTTACATACTATATTCAATGAAAATAAATATTTTTCTTTTTTTATTATAACGACAATATATATCACGTGGGCAAATTAGTGAGGTAAGCAGCTGCATCTCAGGAACTGTCAATCTGACAAGAATGGGACAAAATGTTTATAATGAATGTGGCCATGGGAAAATGCTAGAAATTTGTTCAAGTTCCGTATTTCACCGCTAGGCGGCGCACTTAAAAATTAAATAATAAAATTCCAAATTTCTCCCAAAACTCCTATGTAAAGACCTTTGCTTACATCGTTAGAAAGTCTAGACAATTCTACACAATTTTGGTTTAAGGTTCATTGGTGTACTGACCATAATAAGATTGAGGCAGTTATTAAAAGTGTAATTAAATTAAAATTGCTGTAAATTCTAATTCATTTATTCAATTTTAGTAAAATAAGGCTTGTTTGGAATACAAATTCAGATAGTTTAAGTTTCCATTCCCAATGTTACACAATAGTTCCTAATAAAAGTGTTAAAGGGCGTAATTTGCTATAGTATCAGTTTTTTTTTCAAAAATCTAAATCACTGGGTATTTTTTTAACATCTTATTCGAAAAGTACATTCAATTTGCAAGAAAAAGCGCAAGTTGATATCTTTGCTCGTTTTAAAATTATAGCGCAATGAAGATTTTTTTAACACCTTAATTGGCGAAGTTTGGTTTTGCTGAACCGAATTGGGTAAATGATGGTCTCATATTAAGGAGGTAGTTGTTGTTAATCGAATTAAAGAGCAACAGTGATTTTTAATGTCTATCACCGTCGCGAGGGGCGTTAAGAATATAAAAATAAGGTTTCTACGCTTTTTCTTAATTACATTGATTTATTACATAAGAATCAAAATGTAAATTAAATTTGCCATAAAAATGATGCAAGATTTATCTTAACACTGTTGTTAGTTCTGGTCGACTCAACTCCTTAAGTAGCGCTGAACTTTGAGATGTTGTTGAAGCAAATCCATCGACATGTACCCGTAAGCAGAGCTTGGGTAATCCAAAGAAACCGTAAGGCGCCATTTGCATCAACTTAAAAAAGCCATTAGACGCTGTATAGAAGTTCCTCACGACTTAAGGTCAGCAATGGGAGAAAGGTGAGTTCAGGTTTGTGATCAACTCCTTTCCAATCCTTGGGATAATCGTTTCTTTAAACGAATCGTTACTTGGATTTACTTAAATAATCTTAGCACAGAAGATCAGTGGATTACTGTTGGGGAACCTGCATTGCGGGTTCCCAAACGAGAAAGGTTCCAAAGGAAGGTTATATTTTGTGTATGGTGGAGTTTTGAAGGGGTTATTCACTTTGAGTTGGTTCTTGATGGTCAGACAATTGATGCTAACCTTTACAGTCAACCGTTGGATAGGATGCATGATGCTCTAAGACGGCGTTACCCTGGATTGGTGAACAGAGGATGGGCAATTCTGTAACAAGACAACGCCTCATACTGCAGCTGAAGCTCAACAAAAGAATAGGGAATTGAATTTGGAGCTTCTTCCTCATTCAGCTTATAGCACGGACCTTACGCCTTCCTATTATCACTTATTTCTATCGATGGCACACTTCCTTCGTGGACGGCATTTTACAAGTGTTGAGGAAGTTGAAGCTGCATGCTGAGAATTCTTTAATTCCAAAGATGCTACATGGTACCGTCGTGGCATTGAAGATCTTGCAGAAAGATGCCGAAAGATATTACTTTACAATGGTTTATACTTTAGTGAACAAAAGTTTTCATTTGTTGTTTTAATCATTAAATAAAGTTTTTTATAAAAAACGTCATTTTCTATAGGCTATCCTAATAAGATTGAATGAATTAAAATTAAGTTTATAAAAAAAATTCAATTATCTATTGTAGCAGCCAGTATAGGAGGAAGTGAACTGAAGTTTATATCAACAAATTTACAGACCAGGTTGCAGTTAACATATATGTACAGTAGGGCTTTTGTACAAAATGTTTGTTCCAGGTGTTTCCGGATACCTACAGGTACGCGACGGAATATAAAAGTTAAGACGAGGTAAAATATAAGGGCAGTCGATAGAATTGTGCACTAATCTATATAAAAATTTGAGGCTCCTCTACATACGACAGCTTTTCCATTTACAAAAGTTTAAATCGTGAAAGGAGAAATTCGTTTGGATATCCTCTTTTTGGATATGAACCGTCAACTTTAAGTATTGCGTATTTTAAGAACTTACGCTGTACCCTATCTATAGCATTAGTTTGAGTGTCATAGATTGGATGCCATACTAAGTCACAGTACTCAAACTTTTATCTTATCAGAGCAAAATAAAGGCAGATTGGTGTATTGGGATTATTGACAGATTTGCTGTTTCTAATACAAAATCCAGTGTTTTAGATGCGGAAGATCAAACGTTATAAGTGTGTTCGGTGAACTGAAGTTTGTGGTTAAATAACACCTAAGTCTTTTATAGTAAAGGTACGATTTAAAGTTTCTGCGTTTACAGAGTAATTTACATTTACATCTGCAGAGAGTTGTGTGCGTTGGTCCAATAAGTGAAAGGTACCAAAGTTTGAATCTGAGAGTTGCCAAGTGCTTGGGAAGAAATCAGAATATACGAAATCGAGTCAAGTACGAAATCAGTCCGCAGGACCAAGCCTGATGACGAAAGCAGAAACTGATTGAGAAACATCGCGCTATATCAGCAAAAACTGTGGAAATAGGCCGAAAAATTCAACCAATATGAGACCACAGTTACAAAACACTTATAAAAGTTAAACAACTTTTCAGAAACCTTGAAACATCCATGAGCAAGCTAGCACTAGAGGAGAAACACCTGTCCTTCCTATGCAATGCCCGTGATAACAACATAATATGTCCCGAGCTCAATATCAGAACTTCAATACATAGCCGAAAAATATCAACGAGAAGACCTAGCGAAGAGTTCGTCAATGAACGAATCATACTTCACCGTTTCAGAAAATACCAGCTCGAATAACAATCCAACGAGATCAGAGGGACCATTCGAAATCGAGTGAACGAACCGACATTGAAAGAAAATATTCAAAGATCAAGGCAAAGCACTAGTAAATTCAGCAGAATAAACTAGAACAACTAATGAAGGAAAAACCCATCCAACATCAATCGCGAAAACACTGTCTTAAACATCTCTAAACAACAGTTGAACGAAAACGAAAAGGCTTGAACTATGCGATAATACCGAAAGTAAATATAATAACCGCAGTTAAAGAAACAGCTATGACATTAGATCCTGAAGAACCCGAAGAATACAGAAGTAAGATTGGATCAGTCCTAGATTTATCTAGACGAAATAAAGCTAACCTCTCTAACCTAAAATGACCCATGATCGATGACCCATGGATAAAAATTCTCCCGGCATACAAATGAAACGCGGCTGTGGTAATGGATGTGGAGACTTACAACAGTAAAATCCAAGAATTACTGGATGGGGGGGAGTACAAATAAATTCCAAAAGACCCCATACCATCATTCGAAAGATGGATATGCCAGATGCTGGTAAAGCACACTAGATTTACCCACACTATAGCAAACCTTCGCATCTGTATGGCCTACCAAAGACCCATCTGCAAGGAATTGCTCTGGGACCAATTGTGAGCTCGAGAAATTCGCCTTGTCACACATTAGCACACTATTAGGCGCCATCACACCCTTATCGGGAAAACAGAGTCTATAGTCAATTATACGCTACACTTCGTGAAAACTATCAGTAGCTTCCACCATAACCACGAAGAAATAATGGTAAGCTTCGACATCGTGAGCCTATTTAGAAATATGCCCACCGATAAGGCAATAGGACTGGGCTGGAAAAAGATGAAACGTTAGACGAACGCACGCAACTCTCGATAAACACAATAATGGAACGTATGATCATATGCATTACTACTACATACTTCCAAGTAGAAAACAAATTCTATACTATCAAAAAATTAAAAACAGTCATCTACAACCTTCGAAATATTCATCCGAAGTTGCATGATTTCAAACCTCAATAACTTGCTTATTTAAAATGGAATACCCTAATTTTTATACCGTTTTTCGATTTATCGTCAAATTTTAAGGTCACTTTTATGTAAGGCAAAATTAAAAAAATTATTTCATTTTTATTTTTAATTAAGATACGTCAAAATGTAGCTTATTAGGTTTTCTTAGAGCCCTAAAATAACGATTCCGAAATTTGTAGAGGTCAGGGCAAAGCTGTCAAAATTTTCATATTTTTCCAAATAATTCGAAAGCGGTAAATTTTTAAAATAAAACATCTCACATAAATTAACATTAAAATTTTACAATAAATCCAAATGTGGCAAAAAAATGGGAGGGTTTTGTTTAAAAAAACACAATTTGTTACTACCACAGTTTTATGACGCATCCCGTGTGGCGGAAAACGATTTTAAAATACCCACCTCTCAAACACCAAAAACTTTGATAGCAAACATTTGTGTGTCAGTTTTATTCAATGACTCCCTAGTAATATGTATTTGATTACGTAGAAAAGCATTTTCAGTTCTTCCATAAAGATTATTAGCTTGTTTGTTATTATTCGTAGAAATACCAAAGATTTGAGGTAAAACACCATTATACTTTTTATAACACTTTAATATGAAAATAAAAATAAAAGCGTGTAATATACGAGGGCGTATTTTTACGTTATCTACCTAGCCATGAAACAAAAAAGTGACAATGTCAAACAAATTATTAAAAAATTGCTATCGCTGTTGTAGGTAGCACACTACGAAAATTTGATGAATACATTGAAAATATTCCGATTGAAATTGTTGTCGCAATAGCAAAAGTTAATTACTGAAGGTTATTATATAATAATTGTTATTTGAGAATGGTTTGTATTTCTTTGTTGTTGTAAGAAATGTGTGTAGGGTTTTAACTGAGGGCGGCCCCCAACCAGATGTTTTAAGTTGCAGGTGCAGGCTAAACTGATTTATCGAAGGGCAAGACAAATCACTAAATATGTTTATAAAAGCGTTTTGAAAATAAAAATGTCAGTATTATACAAAAAACTACACCGCGGTCAAAGAAAAATTTGTTCATGAGTTGAAATGTGATAGTTTAAATACAGGATTTCTACGGTTGATTGCACATGTTAATTAGAAATGTTTCTTTTTATAATGAAAGGCAAACGTGTTCACACGAAATATTTTTATTGCTTTTGTTAGTTGATATAGAAATTAGGGGTTGAGGGAATAAAAACGGTTTGTTGTGCTTAGAACGGGGAGTTTGATTAGAATTTTCAAAGCGTGCGGGAGTAAGATATGACATCGATTCGGTGTTTGTTTAATTAGATCTTCTTTTCGTTGTTTTGTGTTAATCAATAAATCCGAGTATTTAAACATTTGTGCTGGTGAAAGCGTAAAAGGATAACCTACATTGATAATGTAAGTAAAAGAAAAGATTTTGCGGTTTGTGAAATTACACAGAAAAGGTCATTCTACCTACTCATTTAAATTGTTCCAGCCAAACTGAAACCCGGACCTGCAAAACTGTTTTGTTCATTGAAATTACGCAAGCATAGCGAAGCACGCTCTATTTTCTCTCTTTATGTGTTCTATTTTGTGTATTGATAATTCCAACCTGTATTTATAATGATAAAACCACAAACGATCATAGGTATAAAGTCAGAAGCTGACCCTAATGATCTAATTATTTATATATTTATCCAAATGTCCCTCTTGTTACCGTTATATGCCTATATGTCTATATTTTGTGTTTTGTTTTATGCCTAAGAAGAATTGAGAGCGTTATTATCTTGCATTTGTAATAATACGTACTAAGCATGTTGGTGAATCGGTGTTGCAGGACTTTATGTCAGATGTTATACTTTGAATGGTTTTCTGTGTAATCCATTGTATCATTCATTGTTACTGTACATGTGTATCATTTGTTGTGCTCGTATCCACAAATTTGTATGTGTAACGTACTTGCCCTTTTTCATTTGTGTCTACTTAAATAATCTGTAACCTGTTTAATTTTCTGTTGTTTTTTTTTTTATGTAGGTTGAATTTGTAATATGTATTACTAGAGTGCTTAATGTATTTTGTTGTTAATAACCGCCCTGATTGGTTAAACAAAAGGGCCACATGATCTGGATTACACTTTTCCTTTTCTTTTTTTTTTGATTCAATAACGATCTTATTGTGGATACGATCACACTGTTTATATTTATTGCCTTTATGTGTAGTTATTGAAATTGCCTTGCATTTTATTTTGGTGATATTTAAATTTTGTAAGGTACGCCTTTTTAACTTGATTTAATGATGTCCTTTGTTTTTTTTGTGTTCTGTTTATGTCCGGTTGTCCCACACCCTGCATAATGCTTTATATGTAATTATTTAACTAAAAGCAGACATGAATTGGTTCCAAAAGGGATCCCCTGTTTGTTATTTATTACTTGTTTATTTTTGCTTTAATGTGAATACCATTTATAAAACTGATTTTATGTTTATTTGTGACTAAACGTCGTTTTAGGCAATGTGATAGATTTTGTACGCCGTTAATACCGATAGAGTAGTGTTGATACATATTTAATCCTTTGATTGCAATTTTCTTGTGTTATCTGATCTTTGTGTGATTATTATTGGAATAAAGGGAGTTTTCTTGGTGATTCTTTTTCTCCCGATGTAAATAGGATAACGAGCGAATCACCAGGTAGCGCAACTCGTTCATCTCAATTACAGTTTTGTTTCATTTAATTACCTTGCCACCTTATGCAACAATTTAGCCTTATCCGACCCTATCTCCTGCACATTACACAACGTAGGTTATTTGCCCCCTAGACGATCACAGTTTTTTTTTAATCAGGTTAGAATTTTACGAGTGCTAGATCAGAGTTGTAAATCAACTCTGATTATTTAATCACGGCCAGTAAGGGAGATTTAAGCTATTAATTGGAGTAAGCCTAACATTAGCCGGTGTAGCATTATTCCCAGTGACATCAATTTAAGCAATTAATAGTAGCATCTTATCAGTAAAATTAAGGTGCATCCTTTAGCTATTGTTTTGTCTCTTGAATTTGCATTAATGCGAACAAGTTCAAATTACACGTTAGCATGATAGGGTACATCTGGGTTACGACACTGTTAGAAGCACATGTGCTAAGTTGTGTTTAGTTTGTGCCGTTTACATAGATTTGAGACAGTCTACTTGTAGATAAAATGAGTGAAACTAAGATTGAACACCGCAGTTCATGACAAAAGAAGGCAATAGTCCAATAGCAATTCATGAAAGTATGGTTGTTGTGTATGGGGAAGATGCACTATCTTATTTTCAAGTAAACTATTGGTCTAAACTCTTTCAATGGGGTCGAGAATCAATGATGACCTAGAGTCTGGACGGCCCGTTGAAGCTCGAACTGAAGACATTGTGAGAAGAGTCGAAAATTTGGTACCAAAAGATTCACTACCAAGATTCCTGTCATTGTTAATGAAGTCGGTATGTCCCAAATAAGTGTCCTCAAAATTTTGCATGACAATTTGGGTATGAAGAAGGTGTCTGCACGGTGGATACCCAAATTGCTTACACCTGAACAAAAACTGTACAGAAAAGAAGTTTCTCAAGAAAATTTTGCCGAGTTGGAGAAGGACAAAATTTTTTTTTTCGAATTATCAACGGGGATGAGACTTGGGTACGCCACTGGGGCCTTCCTACTAAACATGAATCCATGCAGTGGGTTCATAAGGGCTCTCCACCACCAACAAAGGCTAAGACACAATTTTCGGGAAAAAAAACTAATGGCAACTGTTTTATGGGATGCCGAAGGAGTCTTGCTTATTGAATATATGCCGAGGGGGTATACCATAAAGAGGCCTACGGAAACACAATTAAAAATGTAAAAACTACTCTGGAGGAAAAACGCCCGCATTCTTATCCACAAAAAAACTTGGTGCTGCACGACAATTGTCGGGTTCATAAGGCAATCAAAGTTCAGCAGATAATCAATGACTATGGGTTTATAGAGTTAAGGTATCCACCTTATAGCCCCGACCTAGCTCCGTCAGACTTCTTATTCAAAAATTTAAAAAGCATCTCATGGGAAAGCGTTTTGCTTCTGATGAAGAAGGAATTTTTTTCTGAAGGTATGGGGCAATTAAAAAAAAATGAAATAAGTGTATTATTGTTGAACGGAATTATGTAGAAAAATAATTTTTTTGTTCTCTTATGTAATTCATGGATAGGTAGATAACATAAAAATACGCCCTTGTACCTCGTACATAAAATTAATGCACATGAAAGGATGGGTAAAATAATAAATTAGAATTATGGCTTCACATAAATTTAATTCATTTGATTGTCTCATTAAGTACCAAGTACATTTTTTTTGGAATATAAAATTTTGTTTTTTGAAACCGCTTGTAAAAAAATAATTATCCTAAAATGTTCCTTATCAGTTTTTGATTTTATCGCTCCTTTACTGAGATGAAGGCCGTCGTCACATGTTGACATTGGGATAATATGAGTGTGTTCTCTATATGTACAGTTGTACATATTTACTTGCTTAATGATGAAATCATTTAATTTATTTAAAAGATTATAAAATATAGAGTATTATAAAAGGAATATCAATAATTATTGTATATATATATATATATATATATATATATATATATATCCAACTTGGCTTGGACTTGTATCTTGCCTAGATGTGGATAGCTGTGGTTCTATTGAAGAAACTTCTAGCTCTTCTCCCATTATATGGCCTTGAATTTCAAAAGTACCTGCAACGTCAGATACGTCCAGTACATAATTCAACGTAATATCATCACCTACTTCTTCTTCATCTGTATTTTCATCAACATTTTCTTGCTTATTGTCATAAACCGTTTCTGAAATAGAAAATTTAATTAAAGTAATCATTCAAGTATTGCTGTACTTATTTGCTGATGACTACTGCTCGCTGGAGGTAGCGCAATATATTTGAGAAATCTTCCTTTCATTCATGGGTAAGATACTTGCATCCCTCTAATTTTTGATAATTTTAACATTTCTTTTAATGGCCGTAAGAGTCTAAGTGAACAAATTACTGGTCTCAAGACTGATAGGTGTATTCGTCATTATACCATTTAAAGTTCGCCTGGTAGTGTAAGTGGTAAAAATCGTTATATTATCACTTCGCAGTTACTTAGGTTGTATTATTTTAGCTTCTTTTATTTGCTCGCTTCTTTTTTCTCTTCCTCTCGTCGTCTCTTAAGTTTTTTTTGTTTGTCTGGAATTATCACTACGCTGCATTGAAGATATCTTTCTTCTCCATGACCGTTTTATATTGGTAGTTACTACGATTATGGAATATGGCTGTACGTTCTCAAACTCGTGACTGATTCGATAACATTAAACCTGTACTCGGGTACAACAAATAATATATATATATATATATATATATATATATATATATATATATATATATATATATCCAACTTGGCTTGGACTTGTATCTTGCCTAGATGTGGATAGCTGCGGTTCTATTCAAGAAACTTCTAGCTCTTCTTCCATTATATGGCCTTGAATTTCAAAAGTACCTGCAACGTCAGATACGTGAAGTACATAATTCAACGTCATATCATTACCTACTTCTTCTTCATCTGTATTTTCATCAACATTTGTTGGAATCAAAATAATATCTAAAATTGATAATTTAATTAAAGTAATCATTCAAGTATTGCTGTATTATTTGCTATGACTACTGCTCGCTGGAGCGTAACCAATATATTGAGAAATCTTCCTTTCATTCATGGGTAAATATTGATCTCTAATTTTGATAATTTTAACATTTCTTTTAATGACCGTAACTATAAGTGAACAAATTGCTGGTTCAAGACTGATAGGTAATTCGTTATTATACCATTTAAAATTCTCCAGTAGTGTAATTAAAATATTATATTATCACTTCGTTCATTACTTAGGTTGTATTATTTACATTCTTTTATTTGCTCGTTCTTTTTCTTCCTCTCTGTCGTCTCTAATGTTTTTTGTTTGTCTGAATTATCCCAGCTGCATTGAAGATATATCTCTCCATGACCGTTTTATATTGGTAGTACTACGATTATGGAATATGGCTGTACGTTCTCAAAACTCGTGACTGATTCGATAACATTAAACCACTGGGCATAAAACAAATATATATATATATATAATAATTATATATATATATATCTATATATATATATATAATATATATACCCTTAACATTGGCGACTTGTATCTTGCCTAGATGTGGATAGCTGTGGTTCTATTAAGAAACTTTAGCTCTTCTCCATTATATGGCCTTGAATTTCAAAAGTACCTGCAACGTCAGATACGTGAAGTACATAATTCAACGTCATATCATCTACCTATTCTCTGCATCTGTATTTTCATCAACAATAATATCTAAAATATTGATTATTAATTTTATTAAATCATAAATAAAGTTTACCTCGTAGGATTTGAACCTACGACCTGTACTTTGCTAGAGCACCGCGCTAACCAACTACGCTATCGAGATTCAAGCCCCAATCGATGGAAATTTTGTCTTTATGTATGTAGAACTGATGTAAATTCTAAATATAATGAGATTGGTTAGCGCGCTACTCTATCAAAGTACAGATCGTAGGTTCAAATCCTACTCGAGGTAAACTCTTTATTTATGTATTTAATAAAATTAATAATAATTTTTAATTACATATTTACCTTTGAACTTATTCGTTCATAACAAAACTTATAATAAAACAATATCTACATTCATCAGATTGATAAAATTATTATCGTCGTTTAGGATTGCTTCCATTTTAGACATGGATAATGCTCTTTTGGTGTTGTACGCCATGTCTTCATAAAAAAATATAGATACTATGACGAGTTAAAATACTGTAAAAAGAAACACTTACCAATAAGAACAAATCAGGTGTAAGTATTTCAGTATGTAAAACTCGTAAATAGCACTGTCACAAAAGCAACCACAACAGGGCAATAAAACAAATGAAATTTATAAGAACAGGGTGTTTAAATATTCTGTGGATTTATACCACAACTACATACCCTTTAACAATTGTGACAGATTCTTTATACTATTCGTAATCATTGTTGTATCACAGATTACTATTAATTTGTATGTAATTATTTCCCAATTGATGGTGCTCATCAAGTGCTCTCAAGTGAGAGCGTAAGACAGAACGAAATTTATATTTTACAACTATAGTCTGTAAAAATAAAGATTTTCTATTTCGGCTTAGCGCTTTATTACTCTGAGACAATGGAAATGTAATCCTATTCCAGAAGTTACCAAACGTTTTCAACGAACTCAGCTCGGTACTGAATTCAATATTCCGGTATCTCAAATAATTTTCCAGATATTAAATTTCGAAATTATCAAATTTTATCTTTTTGATAAGGCCAGATTTTTTTTATACTTTCGTTACGGCGGTATTCGAAGTTCGTTTTTGAAAAGATTTTGAGGCAATGTATTATTTTGGGGTCTAAATACGCAAATAGCCACCTATTATAATAGGTTAAATAATGAGGAATTGATTACCACTTTCATCACTTTCTACTAATTATCCCATTAGGTATAAGTGCATTCCTATATAATATTTGAATGTACGTTCTGTTCTGCATGTACAATTAATGTCACTATTAGTAAACAATAAAAACTGGTTTATGCATATCAATTCCTTTTTAATTACCAAGTAATGATTTCGTTGTTGCACATTTCAAAATAAATGAACTATATTAAGTAATAAACCTCTGCATCCACACAAAAAAAAAAAACTTTGCAACATAGTTAAAATTAAAAATCGTTCAAAACGTTTTATAACTTCTAGAATAGAATTAAAATTCCATTGTGTTTACCTCTCGCGAGCGGTCTTAAGTCATTGAGCAGGTCATTTACGCTTTCACTTAAGTCGCGTATGTTTCTATTGAAACCCAAACGTTAGAAAGAAACGGCTGTATGTTCCCAATGTCTCAGAGTAATAAAGCGCTAAGCCGAAATAGAAAATCTTTATTTTTACAGACTATATCTACATTTAATATTTAATAAACATAAAACTAAAATAAACAAATTAATTGATCTTGAAAAAATAATTATTTCAATAAATGTTCGAAATGTCTCCCATTTTGTTCGATTCATTTTAGTGTCCGATTCCTTATCGAATCCCTAACTTGTGTCAGCATATTTGGTGAAGTGGAGTTAAATGATTCTCTTATTCTCACTTTCATATCTTCTTTAGTGGTCGCTGGTGGGTTGTACACTTTGCTTTTAGCATATCCCCACAGAAAAAAATCACAGAGTTAGGTCCGGTGATCTGGCAGGCCAATGTACCGGTCCTCCTCTACCTATCCATCTATGTTGGAACTGTTCACTCGACCACTGACTAACAGGTGACATAATGCACCGATGTATTTTATAATTAAAGTAGTACGTAGTCATGAAAACAGGGCTACTAATACTACAATTGGGTATTTTTCAAATTAAATTGCTCATTGTGTAAACCAGTGGTTTACAAATTTTTGTTTATTTTTAAATTTCTCTTGAAATGAATAAGAAAATGAAAACAAAAAGACATTTTTTATTTCTAAGTTTTTACCTATTAATAAGTAATACTAATTACCACAATAATGATACCATTAGAAAACTTATTAAATAAGCTTTCATATCATGTATTTATATACACGGTGTTCTATTTGAAAAAATGACGCATTTGGATGATCTGTTCTAGACACCCTGTATATTTTTTATAAACTTAATACTTATAAAAGTTTTAGTTAATATCTTGTCTACTAGACTGGTAATTTTTGTCGTTCCAACTATAAAAACAAAAAAACACTGATATTCTTTTTACCAATATGATTTTCCCGTAAATTTTACTAAAACGTGAATAACTTGGCAACACTGCATCCGATGACTAAAAACAAGGTATCGTTGTAAAGCTTACAAAAACAGTTTCTAAAAATGAAAAAATATGTAAGATATTACGTTTAAAAAATGTGGAAATTTTTTCCGCGTATTTATGGAGCACACTGTACACACAAAACAATTTAAAAAAGTAGCTTTCTTAATCTCCAATAACATACCGTTGGAATTTTTTATAAACCTCTATTGATTTAGGAGCTATATTCCGAAACCAAATAGGGGACCACCCTGCATATGTTACAATAAAAAGATATTTGAGGAAAAATTTATATTCGATTCAGAAGCATAATAGTATATTGAGTATCAATCACGTTTACCGGTCGACGGACATGTTTGAAGGCTGAGCGATAGCTGATGCTGATACTGTTTTTTGCACGATTGTATTGAAATTACTTAATTTCTACTAAATAAACGAAAAGTCAAAAGTGACGTTTTAAATATATATATATATATATATATATATATATATATATATATATATATATATATATATATATATTATATATATTATATATAATTTTACGTTGTTAAGTAAAAGACGTCGTTAAGTAAAATCTTGCCGACGAGTTGGGCCTCGCAACCAGTAACGACATGCCATTTGGATTACATCACTGTAAAAAGAAAAAGAGTAATTTGGTGTATAAATAAGAATTGTACATTGAATTATATTTAATACACATGTTTCTAGTTTAAGACTAGGATCTAAATAAGATACTGTTTAGAACTTTCAAAAGACAAAAGAAAGCAGAAAACTTAAAAAACCATTTAAATTAGGCAAGTTTTTAATTCAAGATATACAAGTGAAACCTGTACTCAGAAAAAGATGTTAATTAGAAATAAATTTAAATGTAATGAATAAAGAAAAGATATATAATACAATCGTAGGTACACAATATCTACACTGCGCAAAATTATGAAAGGTTTGTGTGTACTGAACGAGACCTGAAGATGAACTGAATAAAAAGATGACCGGCATTATTTTAAAGGAAGAAGGACGATATGACTGACAATATTTTTTAAAAGAAGGAATCGAGCGCTGAACCTGTTTGAGTTTGTTGAACGACCATGACAAAAAAATGCACAGACTCCATATGTATATAGAGTACCCTGTTAAGCTGCTTAACATCGCAACCTTCGGGTCCAACAATATTTCCATCAATGTTTATGGACTGGAAGATACGTATCATGATGGTGGGCGTGTTGTGGAGGCAATGGGTCCTCTGTACTATACCAGAACTAAACAACCTGTTTATGTTATTTAATACTACTAGTCAGTAACCAAAACCAGAATCATGTCTGGATAAAAAACGTTTCTCGTTTACTTAGCAACTAAATAACCCAATGCAATGGGACAAAGTATTTTTGTGATTCATGTCTTTATTACTTTAGAACACAGAAGCAATTAACCCATCACGTATGACATGACTGTAACTTCTTATACACTAAATTACCGGATTAGAAATAAAAAAAAGACAGAACTGCAGAGTTATATGTGGAATATACTTGCGCTTCGGAACTATCAAAAGCACATGTTTTTACCATTCGTGATATACGCTAATTTTGAAGCGCTATTAGTACCGGTAGATACGGTTGAGCCGGACTCCGAAAAACCGTTCACTATAGAGAGGTGTAAACACGAACCGTACTCATTTAGTTATTATAAGTTTGGTGTAAACGATGCTTGATCCAAATTAGAACATAATGGGGGAATTAATGCAGCGGAGGAATTTATTAAACGAATAGAAAGTGATGTGAAACGGGTATATAATCAACCTTTAAAAACAGTTGTTCCAATGTTACCATTAACTGATAAAGAAAAAATAATATATGAACAAAGTCGAAATTGCTATATATATGCGAGTAGCTTTTTACGGACGATCTTGCAAATCCTAAAGTACGACATCACTGCCACGTCTCTGGTAAGTATCGTGGTGCTGCGCATTCTAACTGTAGTTTAAACTATTGATTACCATCACTTACCCTAGTTTTTTTTTTCATAATTTGTTTGTAACGAACCGCAAGTCATTACTTCAAAATTTTTTTAATTAATTAATTATTTATTTAACAATCAGCCCTCGTAAAAGAAATGATGTAAGCTTTCTTAGTATTCAACCACCTGCAAAACTTAATCTAATATTTCTTAGTATTCCGTATTACTCAGTACCTAACTTAATATTTCTCATTATTTCGTGTGGTTGCACAACAAAAATTAATTGTTTCCACTCCAACGTAGATTTCATAAAACATCGAAAGTTTTATACGTCAGAGTAATCTCCGCCAATTACAAATAGGATTCCCCCAAACAGAAGCCACCACCGCCTACCGAGAGTCCCCTATAAAACCGCGACGCGCACCTTTAAAGGAGAGTTAAATGAAATAGTTAATTCATTAAGCGTATCCGTAGCCGACCAGACCAGTATCCGCCGTCGAAGAGATAGTTAATTATTGTTAATTCCGTAGCCGTAACCGTAACCGACCAGCCGCCGTAGTAGAAGAGTTCCGTCGCGCCACTTGAACGCATCCCGCCGCCGAGAATTATTTAGTTGGTTTCACCAGCTCCTGTATTAGTTAGTCCGGTTTGACTAACTCCGACTCCAGAAACCTGCACGTGACGGTTGCGTTAAAGTAAATCGCCGCAGACCTAGTGATAGCCACCGCGAGTTTAGCTCCTTGAATTTGCAGAACGCGCATCGCGAACCTTTTGTAAATCGAAAGCTATCCTCGACCTTTGTGATTAACGACACGTAAGTCTGTAGAGTAACTCAGAACACCAACATAAACACAAACACCAAACCCCCAGAGAGCGACGGGCTAGGTCCCGGAGCAGTCGGGAGTAGACACAACACACCCACACCAACCCCCAGACAACCACGGGCAAAAGCCACGAGGTAGTCGGGAGTGCTCACAAGCGCAAACACACCCCAACCCCCAGACAGCCACGGGCAAAAGCCACGAGGTAGTCGGGAGTATACACCCACCACGCTAACATATACCTGACGACGAGAGCTAAGTAGGACTGTATAGACCTGCAGCTTTCATCATTTACGCTCACTTACATTCTGAATTCACCAGCTCGCTGGAGAAGGACCGAAGTGCTGATAATCACAAATCGAATTAACCGTAGAGTATCCGTCAAAGACCTGTAGTAGAAGGAAACCGTCCATCGATGACCACGCGCTTAGTAAACGAATTTCAAGAAAGCAATCAATTAATTGTTTTCCACCAGCTTATTCCGCAAGTATAAAAACCGCCTTTAATAAATACGCGTTTTGTGTGTATACCATTAAGTAACGTCGATTGTATCTACGTGAGATTTCCTTCGTTTGCATAGAAGAAATCACCACCATAAAATTACCGCCCAGTAGATAACGTGCGAATATATTAATTATACAACCTAACGTGGATAGTCCGCCTAGACTAAATTTAATGCAAAAGTAGACATCTGAAGAAGTCATATTCTCGAACATAATACATCGCGAAAGTGAATTTCTCCACGAAGCGTACGCGCCTGTCCGTCTTCTAGAAAGTACTAAAGGTAAAGAGCCGCACGCAATTAGACCGGTATAACCGTCATGCGTACTATCATGAACTCGGGATATCGATTTTCACTAGTGACCTAGATTCGCGCAACCCCCGTTTTAATATCCAGTAGTTTGTTTATAAATTCTTTTTCTTTTGTAGACATGGCCGTATCCAGCCTAAATAATTAATTAAACACTACGTTAATAATTATTTGAATATTACGATCATTATTGAGCGTAACTAGGGAGTATTAAATTCTATTTTCCAGAAGCGACTGCGACAGCAATAGATCCTGGTATCAAGTGAGTAGAAGGAAGGAAGGAGGATAACGAAAACGTGCCGTCCCCAAACCGAGTGGACACCCCGACGTCGCCGTCTCCCTTCTACCGTAGCCTTAGTTTTAAGTTATGTTAATCAGGTAGTAAATTAGTTTAAGAATAAATATCTTAGAATTGTGAATATAGGAAAATATATTATTTTAAACCATTCTATTTTTAATTATTTTATGTGGACAGTGTAGAGCTAAGATTAAAGATACCGACGAACCCACCCCCCTCTTTAGTTTAAATACAAAGACCGATTGCAGTTTAGCCGCGGCACCCATAAAAATTGTAAGAAAGGACCTTACATGTTTGCTTATGATGTCCACCTGTTCATCAAACGCTTAGCAACTGAAACCGAAGAGATTAAAAGCATATTTTTGTAGATGGATTTATACAGTAGCGGTTTTAGGGAAAAGAAATACATTAATTTGCGATTCGTTAATAGTTGTAGGTTCATGGCTGCATCCTTAGATACTGTATCTCATAATTTATCAGACGAACAATGTATAGAAGTTAGGAAATATTTTGATGATGATAATGACTTTAAAGAAAGAAAGGTAATTTCTCCCACGCGTACGTAGACAGCTTTATTACTTCTACTTATCCTTCCTATGATAAATTGTACTATAATATATATATATATATATATATATATATATATATATATATATATATATATATATATATAGTATATCTAAAATCGGTTGTGTTGCTGTTGGTTGACGTATTTGAAAGCTTTGACGGTTACGTCTGGGCGTATATGGGTTAGAACATACGTAGATTGGCGTGACAAGCCATGTTGAAATGTACTAAAGTAGAGTTAGAATTACTGACGGATAAGGATATCTATCACTTTTTCAAGAACGGTATTCGTGATGGAATGAGTACATATGTTAAGCGGAGAGGTATTGCTAACAACGAGTTTATTCCAAACTATGACCCTACTCATCCTAAAGTGTTTTTGCAGTATTTGGATGCCACGAACTTATATGGTAGGAGTATTCGTCAGTATGTACCTCACGATGGGTTTAAGTGGTTAACTCAAGATGAAATTCATCAATTTGATGTAATGAAGATTAATGATGATGGGTATGTACTAGAGGTACACTGCCCACGCCATCTGCATGATGAGGAATAATTAATTCCTAAGACCAACTATGCTATGCATTACTATATTTTAAACAGTGTATTGAGTATGGAGTAATTGTTAATCGTGTTTTATGTTTTCGTCAAAGCCCTTGGTTAGTACCAGATAAATACTGCTCTCCGACATCAAGCAAAGAGCAAATTCGAAAAGGATTCCTTTAAATGCATGAATGGTGTATTTGGTAAAACAATAGAGAACGTTGACAAAACACGCACGATCAAGTTATTAATGCATTGGGAAAATAGTGTTTGTCGGATAGGTCTAGCACGGTACGTTGTAAAAGCACAATTTAGGAATTTTATTCAATTTACAGACAAATTATTTGCGGTGGAATTGTCGAAGAAGGTTGTTATGACAAACCCGTATATGTCGGATTTAGTATTTTGGATCGTCATTATGGTAATAATGCTCTGTACGGATACAGACGCGTTAATTGTCGAGATAAAGCTGTTGATGTGTACGCACATATTCGGAATAATTTAGATGAATATGATACATCCAATTATCAAAATGATCCGCATGGTATTACGGCTAATACATCCGTCGTCAGAAGAAACCAATATGGGTATGCAGGATCAAAATCGTATTGTCTAAAGCTTGCTGATGGTCAGTAGCTAAAAAAGCGAAAGGTGTTGAGAAAGTTGTAATTCAAAAAGGGTTGACGGAGGTAGAGTACAAATCTGTGTGATAAAACATAAACATGTAAAATGCTCGTGTTTAGATCAACTTTACACGTATATATATATATATATATATATATATATATATATATATATATATATATATATATATATATATATATATATATATATATATATATATATATATATATATATATATATATATGCTGACAATTTTCTTTAGGTCCCAGGATGACAAACGATATTGATTACGTGATACGTGTTCAACATTGTCGTGGGGGCATTGGCGAATTCCGGAATTGGAGGACACTGATCCTTTGAGCCGTCTACTGGAACTTGCTAGGGAAATGAATTTACATGATCGACTTGCTAGTCCTAGAGATATGCATATATTACCTTCATAGTGGAACACATATTAATTTAAGATAGTATGTAAAAAGGATGCTGCATTTCAGCTTGGCTAGTTAATGTAGAAACTTTTCAATGAAATATATATTACTATTATGTAATACTTCATTATTGAGAGAATATATACAGAATGTATTCATATTGTGTGATATATAAAATAAATAAACATAATATATATTTACAATTTTTATTTAAAGTGTACAAGCTTTAATGCATTACATAAGTATCGTACAGATGGTATACATTAGACAGAGCGCAGTGACATAATGATTTACAATGATAACAAACTGATTGTAAAGCAGGAAGAGCAGGATGTTCCTCAAGTTCTATAACGGGTTGTGTAACAAATTTTCTGGTATAATCCGCTTTCTCTCTACCCTTGACGTAGACAGTATCTGTAGGTTGGATCAAGCGACTGAGAATTCTGCGACATTGGTGTGGTGATGTATGCCCCTCTTCCCACTTTATACAGTGTTGATTATGAATTAATCAAGTAGCTTGACGGCGACTCTCCGCATCTAACGTATGCCATGGATATGGTGATTCAAACATGTAGTGGGCCACTTGTGTTCCATTAAAAATTGCGAGTTTTTCGGTATAAAAAC
Organism: Vesta saturnalis; assembly: GCA_036346205.1. Taxonomy (NCBI): domain Eukaryota; kingdom Metazoa; phylum Arthropoda; class Insecta; order Coleoptera; family Lampyridae; genus Vesta; species Vesta saturnalis. Next base: position 158,943 of record JARFJB010002217.1, on the reverse strand, counting down.
TTTTGAAAGTTTAAAGCCTTGTACATCGACTATGACGGACATCGTATTACAGCTGTCTTACTGCTTCGTTATACGTAACTAAGCGATCGTGGAGTATAGCACAGTATGCTGTCGTATTTATGGGTATGTTGAATGCTGTTTCGAATTCTACACGAAGTGTTACTGGTTTAGAGTGTAATGTATCTTTTTGATTCGAACAGTCTACCACTATCAATGGTGCGAGTGTCGTAAATTGATTAGGTGTGAGTAATGGTTGACCATCTCTTTGATAATAGCACATTTGGAATTTAGCAAACATTTCATACGATGTAGCAAAGCAATTATTATCGTAATTCACGTTTAATTTGTCATACGGATAACAATCCGTGTTAAGGAATACCCTAATATTGTTTAGTGCACATTTATCGAGTCTGCTCATATCTTGAGTAACATTATTTCTTCGCCCCGTTTGAAATCCGATAATAATGTGTCTAGGTGTTTCTATACTAGTCAATGTTTTGATTGCCCATGTATGTTTATCTGTTGTGGGAACTGCTGGATATATGTGTTTCCCAACTTCTAAATGCTACTGTAGTGTTCACATTTTTGTCAACGTACTTAGTTAACGCCAAATCCTCCGCTAATGCTGGAATGATGTGCGGAACTTTCCAATACATTTTATCTATGTTAACCTTTAGTGCTTCATCTGCAACAGTTGAAGTTATCGCATCCGTATCAATGTTACTGCGAATTAAAACCAATTCTTGTCTGATGTTCAAAATCACATTATTGCAGTCTTCCGTAAAGCCAAGTAGCATTCGCAAAGAAACAAAATACCCTAACTTATTTGTTAGTATGCTATTTGAGGTAGGAAACCAACCTGAGTTTTGACGAGCGAGGTCGTTGGGTGTCAATGATACCAATCCTATCATTGTAGACGTTAATCCAACTTTCGTCACGGAATCTACCACTATTCCATTCATTTCGTATCTAATTTCACTGAATAAAAATGCAATGCCATTATTAACAAACCGCGCGGTGTTGGAGACGGCACCATCCTCCCTCAGCAATCTTCCCTCTACGTAGACATAACTTTCTGATGGTAAAGTGCACATGTCTTCCTGAACGGGTATTCTGATTTCATCATTGTTTAAAATCTCGTAGTATATGGTTGATGGGAGTGGAGTTCAGAATTTACTATGGCATTATCAACAACAACTTTTTCGTTTACGTTTAATATACTCATTGTATTACTATGAAACTAAGACTTTGCAAGTATGCTCTATTCTGCGCTGTAAATGCTTTGAGGGTTGACCATTTACTGTCTCTCGCATTTCCACACTTCGATCAACTATTTTGTATCCCGCTGGTACACTGGGAAAAATTGGTGAATAATATGTGACGCCTCCCCATTTTTAATTCTTTCACTTGTTATATTGCATTCGATAATTAACGAATTAATCTTAATAATGTTAATAGGATTTTCAGGGGTATGTAGTTCATGACCTTTGCAAAATCTTTTATTAAATCCCAGCATAGGTCCTATAGAATTTTCTACATTAAAGCTAATATCATGTGTTGCAAATTTACTTGCACCTTTAAAAAATATCGGGTGTTTCGAATACAGTGGTAACAGTGACGTTATAACCCCTAGTGATTCACGTAAAAATTCAAGAATGGTTTTTGATGATGTAGCGCGCCATAAACAGAATGAAATAAGGGATCATTTCTGTTTTGGCAGACACCAAAACAATGATTGTTTCTATCTGTGCCAAACATATTGTTCTATTCCAAAACGTGACGCGATGTAGAGACGTAGTGAATATGTGATAATGATATGTAGATTTTGAATTTAACGCGAGATGCATTTGGACAGGAAGGCCAAAAGCATGTAAGAGAGTGCCCGTCTTGAGATAAGGGAGAAGAGAAGCTTAAACGTTGACCAGAGTAGACGTCGCGCGCCCTGAGTTATAATGAACGCTTGGAATATTTTAGCGCTGGAATTTATTCATGAAGATCGTAAATTGTGCAGCGTATAATTAGAACGACTGCAATCTGTCTTAGTGGGATTGATAATAAGGATACATTCATAAATAAACCAAGTAGTAAATTGAGGATTGAAGGAAATACTATCTTATATTATTTTTCTTCAATAACTTAGAAGTGCTTATTCAGATCTGAAAATTAAAGAAGTATTTTGTTAAAAGTGTTTAGTACAGCGTGTGACATTACGAAAGTTTTGTAAGCTTAAGTTAACGGACCGAAAATTGTGAAAGTAGCTTAAAGGAGTGATGGTTTTATGAACATTCGAATTATATTCGTACAATCGTCACCAAATACAATTCGATTGTATAAAAAGCAAATAAGAGATTCGATATCCAAAGGGGAAGCAAACATACCCTTTGTGATAAAAGTATATGTAGTGAAGAGCTAACATCTATACATAAATACGATGTTATGCTAAATTAAAGAAAAACGAAAGGACCGTGATGACATGTGAAAGAAGAACTGTTCGCGGGCGCATTAAAGGAATACGGTTGTTGTGTATGTAGCCAAAGTGTTGGCTAATTTAAAGGCCCTTAGCAAATAAAGGATTACATCTTACCGATTAAATGGACTACATATCATACCGGCAGAAAACGGATTAAATGACCCTTATTGTAAGAATTAGCTTTAAGATTTATTGACGAATACGAGCACGATCACCTTTTTAACATAATTTTCTTTCTTTGCTTTGACGATTGTTGAAAAAAGCAGAACATTAGTAACAAAATGCTCAATTTTGATTTAGTATTTCAATAGAGCAAAACGTTTAGATTTGAAGTGATAAAGCATAAATATATTTATGAATGTCTAGCTACCATCACTAAAGTTGGTATTTTAATAAAATATAAAGAGATCATTAATGAGGAAAGCACTAATCATTCTAACGTTGAGTTATTTAGCAATTAACGAGTAGTTTTCATTGTGATAACGAATATCGTTAAATCGTTTCGTTTACTCATCTTGTGTTAGAAGTTTTTCTAAATTGGGCATTGACTATTTACTTAATTTTAAAGTTTATTAACGGTTGCAAATTTAAATTGGTAGATATACTAGGGACATTTTAAAAACTACATAAGTTAGCGTTTTATTTATTTTTATGAATTGGAGTTTCCATTTATACGGGGTGTGTTCAGTAAGTATAACGACCCATGTATGACTAAATTTTCTGAAGTTTTGAGTTGATTTGTTTGGAAGTGTGTTTGACTTTGAGAAGTTAGTGTATGACTTCATTGAGTAGGCTTCAATCCTGTTTTCCACAATCAAACAGGATTAATTTACCATCTCACCTAAGACGATTTATTTTAGCAAAATTTAAGATTGTGGTGGCGCCAAGAGACATCTTTCCGAACTCAGCTGTATAAGTTGTGAATTTATGGCAAGTGTAAATAGGTATACTAGGCCGATTCTGGACCAGTTCAAGGTCACCCATGTAAATCTTATGGGGATTTATTTCAAGGTCAAGTGAGTTTTCTCATTATGCCAGAACGCGCTCCACGTCTCAAGGACGTTTGAAGCATGCTTTTGGCGGGGAATTTAAATTTTTGGAGTCACTCGCCCTCTGGTGGTGAAATCGGAAGCTTTTGGAGCTCTTTCAAGGTCAAACTTTAAGCGGGAGATTTAAACTTTTGGAGCTGGTCAAGGTCAAAGCTAAAAATAGAAGTTGCAAGGTAATCATAAATCAAAAATAGTTTTGAAGGTCAAAGGTTATTGACTTACGGTGGTGTCATATTACATTTCTTAGAAATATAAGAAGGTCAAGGTGAAAAGCTAAAAATAGAAGTTGCAAGGTAATCATAAATCTAAAAATAGTTTTCAAGGTCAAAGGTTATTGACCTACGGTGGTGTCATATTATATTTCTTACAAATATAAAAAGGTCAAGGTGAAAAGCTAAAAATAGAAATTGCAAGGTAATCATAAATCTAAGAATAGAATTTTCAAGGTCTACTCCACTTGAAGGTCACGACGACGATGACGATCTCATAAGCTATGCATAAAAAGTAGGTCATGAGTTAATTGAAGGTGAATACTCCACTTCAAGCTAAAAATAGAAATTGCAATGTCACCATCCTCATCATATTACAAGGTCACTCTGCGGTCAAACGTTTTGGCGGGAAATTTGTATGTCAAGGTCAGAAGCTAAAAATAGAAACTGCAATGTCATCATCATATTACAATCCTTAGTAGTCTAAAAATAGTGTGGTCAAAGGTTATTGATCTGTATATCATAGCTAAAAATGGTCGGTTCATGTCTTCACTAAAAGGTGATCGCGTTACAGCTAAAAAGTATAGTGACAGCATCATCGTTGAAAGTAGCTTATGCACGTAACCAGATATGTATGGTAATCAAAGAGATGGTTCATATCTGCACTAATGTAACATAGTGGGGGTGGTTTAGAGTAACAATATAAGGAAATAGTGTAATGGGTAGTGAGTATTGTGTAAAACATGTGGATGGCATACGCTCAAGAGCAATGGACCAAAGCAACTGACCTGAGAACAGCGGTGGAACGCTTGAAGCAAGAATTTTCGGCATTAGTATTCGATGCCGAACATGAGGCGGTTTACGGGCGAGGTGATTATAGTGAAGCGGAGTGTAACGTCCTAGCGAAAAGTATGAAAAGGAGTAACGATATGTGAAAAGTTTTAAATTTAAAGAAAATATGTAGAACATGTTTTGTAGAAGAACTAAAAGCTGTGCAATTGCATCAGTTTTGCAACGATGTAAAAAAAAATGGACAGCATCTCCTGATGGTAGCAGTTCATCCTCTTCAGATGCAGATTAGCCTATCAATACAATTATCAAAGTGCACTCTCCCCTCTAACATCATGATGCAGTAATATATAGGACAGTTTCGGTGTCAACTATAATTCATAAGCGTTCTCGAATCAATAAAGATGGATCTATCTGCATTGAACAGTAGCACTTTCTGTAAATCCTTCACGAACGTAAAAGACTTGGAGGTGGGTGCAAAATATAAAGTGATTGATATGAATACTATCAACACAAAGTATGGGAAACATATTATCATTGAAACCCAGAACTTTAAGTGCATACTTACCTTAGGATTTTATGAATAGCTCAAAAAGAAGATCGCATTGAAAAGTTTAAGCAATATCTGGTTGAGAATGACGCATTACCAGCGCCGGAACAGTAGGAAAGACGACTAATTTTACATTTCTGTAAAAAAAAAATAATAACATATATATCTATGTATAATTGTTTGGAAATAACTTATATATTTTTGTTGCAAAAAAGAAAAAGTCTTCTATTTTGATTAAATGAAGGGTATATCATAATGAAGAGAGCTGCTATTGATGAGACTAAAAAAATGTAGCGTATAATAATACGGTGTCTGCAGCTATATTGGCTAAGCTCTTCAAGGTTAAAATTTATTGGTATCATATTACAATTCATACCAACCAATCTTCAAGGTTAAATTTTATTGACAAGGTATTGAGAAGGTATCATATTACAGTTCTTATGTTAGACTCTTCAAGGTTCTTAGGAATAGCAAAATAAGCATTCTTAACCAATGACACATGTAACTGACTTTGTGCATGCTCGGTATTGCTCGGGTATCCTCGTGGAGTCTACCCTTCTATATAAGTTTAAATTTTATAATCACATATCATTCGCTTCAACATCATGTTTTTCTAAATATATATATATATATATATATATATATATATATATATATATATATATATATATATGTTAAAGCACTGTTTTTGCACATTAAAATCGCTTACGTATTTACTATTGTAATAGTGTGTGTAAACCAGAAAATCAGTTCTATTTGTTTAAATGTAGCATGTAGAAATACTGCACGATTGCAATAGCGCATATACAACACGCCAACGAAGACAACCAGACAAATATAGAAAAGTAATGATTGTTATAATTGATGTGCAAGGATTCAAAACAGCAAGAAATATATTTACACCTAAGGAACTAGCGATATATAATGGAGAGCAAATTGCTCATTACGTATTCAAGCCTCCATTTCCATGGCACACCTTGGATAGTGAATTTCAAAAACAAGCTAATTGGTTAATTCACAACCACCACTTTATCAAGTGGGAATATGGATATACTTCTCCACGTCTATTCCCTCGTATACTTAGTGATTGCATATCAACAACAGATGAGGTGTACGTTAAAGGACGAGAGAAAGCTGATTTTATTCAAAAATTTTTAAAACAACGTATTACGGTGTTTGAAGAACATACTTTACCCAAACTTCATCCATGCTGTTTTTTTCCTACACAAAACACTTGTCACTGTGCGTTGGCTCATGTATATCATTTATATGAAAAAATTGTAGTGAAATTCTAATAAAGATTTATTAATTGACATATCTTATTCGCATGTATTACCTCAACGCTTTTATGAGTATTTCAAAGAAGAAGAAGAAGAAGAAGAACTAGATAATTTAAAATGTTATCTAAGAATAAACATTTGTGTAAAATTTTTTTTTTGGATAATGAGAACCTAAACTGCTTTCGGTCTACCGGAAACAGATACCGCTTCTGAGAAACAGCTACCTGTTTTTGAGAAACAGCTACCTGTTTTTTGAGAAACGGGTACCGGTTTTAGGTCAGTTTTTGAGCTGTTTTCGGAAACCGGGAAAGTTGTTTTGAGCTGTTTCTGCCTGTTGCTAGAAAAAATAGGTATCTGTTTTTTGAGCTGACTGCATCAAAGTTTATGCTATTCACATTTTCGGTGTTTACAAAATGTTCTACTGAACAAAATTTAAAAGAATATTTGATAAAGGTTATATACCAAATTGGTCTAGTGAACTTTTCAAGATTGTTAAAGTACGTGTAAGGAATCCGGTCACGTACTTGCTACAAGACATGATAGGGACACCTATTTATGGACAGGAACTGCAAAAGGTTAAATATCCGGATGTGTATTTGGTGGAAAAGGTCATTTGACGTAAAAAGAATAAAGTGTACGTAAAGTGGTTGGGATTAAAATAATATTCATGGATCGATGATGATAACGTAGTTTTATAAGCATATTATTGTAAGGCAACAAGCTCATTTATAATTCAATGATGCCGGTAAGAACAACAAGCACTTTGGAACACTTAAATTACTGTAGAAAGCATCACTATTGGTTTAATAACGGATATAAATGTCCTGCTTGTATAGGTACCGACTAGTATGAATATAACTTATTGTAATATAGTGTACTTAAGGAACTAACGTAGAATGTAATTTCTGTAAGAATAATAATAAAAGACCAATTGTAATTTGTATTATTTATTAATAACAAAACATACTGATACATACATATTAGTCCTAAAGTGTTTATGTAGTCCTCAAACTTAACTGATGGCCACTTCCCCGAGTCAGGTCCGCTTGTTCAACCTAACCGTTCGCCTTGAAATCCCCGACCTTTTTCAACGTTTTCTAGAATCCAGTTATATATTGTGAAATGTTCATAATTTTCCGAATTCATTGCTGTAGTAAATTTTTTTTTTTTTTTTTGGTTAATGAGAATCTAAACTGCTTCCAGTCTGCAGGAAACAGATACCGCTTCTGAGAAACAGCTACCTGTTTTTGAGAAACGGGTACCGGTTTTAGGTCTGTTTTTGAGCTGTTTTCGGAAACCGGGAAAGCTGTTTTGAGCTGTTTCTGCCTGTTGCTAGAAAAATAGGTATCTGTTTTTTGAGCTGACTGCATCAAAGTTTATGCTATTAAACAGGACAGAATTTGTCAAAAATAAATGGATCTATCTGCATTGAACAGTAGCACTTTCTGTAAATCCTTCACGAACGTAAAAGACTTGGAGGTGTGTGCAAAATATAAAGTGATTATATGAATACCATCGACACAAAGTATGGTAAACGTATTATCATTGAAACCCAGAACTTTAAGTCCATACTTCCCTTACAATTTTATAAATACTTCAAAAAAGAAGATCGCATTGAAAAGTTTAAACAATATCTGTCTGAGAATGACATGTAGATTACCAGCTCAGGAACTGCAGGAAAGGCAACTAATTTAACATTTCTGTAAAAAAAAATTATAATAACATATGTCTATGTATAATTGTTTGGAAATAAACTATGTATTTTTTATTACAAAAAATAAAATAAAATAAAAATAAAAATAAAAGGTACATCATAATGAAGAGAGTTGCTTGGGTAAAGGACTACCGAGTTATGATTTATTAATGGAAGCAATTGACAACGTTTACGTACATATAATTGTGCCATTGGCAAGATACAATTTTTTCACGCACAACTTTTGTATTTTCAAGAGACACCATCGTTCCTCGAGACTAGTGTGATTAGAGAAATTACACCTCAAGTGGAAGAAGAAGAAGAACATGTAGCGACTACGACCGATTCTCTTGTACTCAATACTGCTGCATCGAGAGAATTTCTGGAATATGATCCATTACCACGGATGTACATAGAGCGCATGCTGAGTGATGCATCTAATGCAATTGATACCACTTATGGAGTCCTTTACGGCATTTCAAGCGATAAGTGGTCAATTGGCAAGACACCGGTAAATACAGACGGAAAGGATTTGGTTATTAAGGGGGTTCGGTATAATGGCGCGAGCAGAATTTTAGGGTAAAGGATTATCTAGTTGTGATTTATTAAGCAATTAACAACGTTCACTTACGTATAACTTTTTATTGGTAATAGTAGATTTCGCAACTAGTGCGCTGTTTACACATTTCTTGGTGCGAGGCTGTTCTTTTTTACCCGAGGCGTAGCCGAGGGATAAAATATATGGCCGAGCACCAAAAGGTGACAGCGCACGTGTTATGAATACATTTTTGTAATCGTTCACATAAAATTAGAAAAAATTAAATTTTGAAATATTTGTTGACAAATGTCAAATTAAATACATAAATAAAAAAGTTTATATATTTAGTTATATACCACTTTTCTCTTTATGTATTAAAAGTAACGATTACAAAAATACATTTTTTTATCACATTTTTTTTGTTTTGGCAAATTTTTGAAACTGCTATCATTGGCGCTCTAATTTATTGGGTATATATACAAAAATTCAGAATTTTTGGGTAAAGGACTTTCGAGTTGTGATTTATTAAACACTTTTTTATCTCATACAGCTCTAAATCTATCCTCAATTTTTTTATTTCATTGATTAACTCCTCGAGTCTTTTTTTCCTCTCGTCAATACTTAATAATTCTTTCTTTCTTTCTCTTCTTATCATTCTTATTACTTTCACCATTTCTAGCAATACAAGTTTACTGAATCACGCAATCCCGGAGAAGCCTTTTTATTATAAACATGCATCCTTTCAAAATAAGGGTTTAATTATCCCTGTATATTTTTTGACACGTGTACCTTTCAATTGTTCATCTGGGTTGTTATCACAACGAGCTGCATTAGTTGCAATTAAGATTGGAGTGTATAGTTCGCCTCGTCTTCGCTAGTTATTAGACGTTTATCTGGTTCATTCATTATTATTAGATCATAGAGACCGCTCGCGCCATTATACCGAACCCCCTTAATAACCAAATCCTTTCCGTCTGTATTTACCGGTGTCTTGCCAATTGACCACTTATCGCTTGAAATGCCGTAAAGGACTCCATAAGTGGTATCAATTGCATTAGATGCATCACTCAGCATGCGCTCTATGTATATCCGTGGTAATGGATCATATTGTTCCAGAAATTCTCTCGATGCAGCAGTATTGAGTACAATAGAATCGGTTGTAGTCGCTACATGTTCTTCTTCTTCTTCCACTTGAGGTGTAATTTCTCTAATCACACTAGTCTCGAGGAACGATGGTGTTTCTTGAAATGGCACAATTATATGTACGTAAACGTTGTCAATTGCTTCCATTAATAAATCATAACTCGGTAGTCCTTTACCCAAGCAACTCTCTTCATTATGATGTACCTACTCTTCATTTAATCAAAAAATAGAAGACATTTTATTTTTTGTAATAAAAAATACATAGTATATTTCCAAACAATTACACATAGACATATGTTATTATAATTTTTTTTTTTTTACAGAGATGTTAAATTACTTGCCTTTCCTGCAGTTCCTGAGCTGGTAATCTACATGTCATTCTCAGACAGATATTGTTTAAACTTTTCAATGCGATCTTCTTTTTTGAAGTATTCATAAATTTGTAAGGGAAGTATGGACTTAAAGTTCTGGGTTTCAATGATAATACGTTTACCATACTTTGTGTCGATGGTATTCATATAATCACTTTATATTTTGCACACACCTCCAAGTCTTTTACGTTCGTGAAGGATTTACAGAAAGTGCTACTGTTCAATGCAGATAGATCCATCTTTATTGATTCGAGAACGCTTATGAATTATAGTTGACACCGAAACTGTCCTATATATTACTGCATCATGATGTTAGAGGGGAGAGTGCACTTTGATAATTGTATTGATAGGCTAATCTGCATCTGAAGAGGATGAACTGCTACCATCAGGAGATGCTGTCCATTTTTTTTTACATCGTTGCAAAACTGATGCAATTGCACAGCTTTCAGTTCTTCTACAAAACATGTTCTACATATTTTCTTTAAATTTAAAAACTTTTCACATATCGTTACTCCTTTTTCATACTTTTTCGCTAGGACGTTACACTCCGCTTCACTATAATCACCTCGCCCGTAAACCGCCTCATGTTCGGCATCGAATACTAATGCCGAAAATTCTTGCTTCAAGCGTTCCACCGCTGTTCTCAGGTCAGTTGCTTTGGTCCATTGCTCTTGAGCGTATGCCATCCACATGTTTTACACAATACTCACTACCCATTACACTATTTCCTTATATTGTTACTCTAAACCACCCCCACTATGTTACATTAGTGCAGATATGAACCATCTCTTTGATTACCATACATATCTGGTTACGTGCATAAGCTACTTTCAACGATGATGCTGTCACTATACTTTTAGCTGTAACGCGATCACCTTTTAGTGAGGACATGAACCGACCATTTTTAGCTATGATATACAGATCAATAACCTTTGACCACACTATTTTTAGACTACTAAGGATTGTAATATGATGATGACATTGCAGTTTCTATTTTTAGCTTCTGACCTTGACATACAAATTTCCCGCCAAAACGTTTGACCGCAGAGTGACCTTGTAATATGATGAGGATGGTGACATTGCAATTTCTATTTTTAGCTTGAAGTGGAGTATTCACCTTCAATTAACTCATGACCTACTTTTTATGCATAGCTTATGAGATCGTCATCGTCGTCGTGACCTTCAAGTGGAGTAGACCTTGAAAATTCTATTCTTAGATTTATGATTACCTTGCAATTTCTATTTTTAGCTTTTCACCTTGACCTTTTTATATTTCTAAGAAATGTAATATGACACCACCGTAGGTCAATAACCTTTGACTTTGAAAACTATTTTTAGATTTATGATTACCTTGCAACTTCTATTTTTAGCTTTTCACCTTGACCTTCTTATATTTCTAAGAAATGTAATATGACACCACCGTAAGTCAATAACCTTTGACCTTCAAAACTATTTTTGATTTATGATTACCTTGCAACTTCTATTTTTAGCTTTTCACCTTGACCTTCTTATATTTCTAAGAAATGTAATATGACACCACCGTAAGTCAATAACCTTTGACCTTCAAAACTATTTTTGATTTATGATTACCTTGCAACTTCTATTTTTAGCTTTGACCTTGACCAGCTCCAAAATTTTAAATCTCCGCTTAAAGTTTGACCTTGAAAGAGCTCCAAAGCTTCCAATTTCACCACCAGAGGGCGAGTGACTCCAAAATTTAAATTCCCGCCAAAGCATGCTTCAAACGTCCTTGAGACGTGGAGCGCGTTCTGGCATAATGAGAAAACTCACTTGACCTTGAAATAAATCCCCATAAGATTTACATGGGTGACCTTGAACTGGTCCAGAATCGGCCTAGTATACCTACTAGTGTAAGGTGTTTGAGCTTGTTATTCAATCATTTTACTCATTATCTCGACCCCGCCCATTACCACTGTAGCTGGCTTGGCAACCCGCTTACTAATGTAATCATACGCGACGCCTAGTGCGGATTGGACGTGTAACACCCTTCCCCCTTTAGCTATTTATAAACACTAACTTAATTTCTATGGCTAACAAATTCATCAAGTTTCTTAAGATATTGTATTGTACGTTTCGGTCTATCAGGAGCATTTCTGATAGTTACTGGTGGCGGTTTCTTATTCTTACTGTCTTTTATTAGATACTATTTTTTTCTAACACTGATCCGTTCTCTAACTTTACAATGTATGTTCTAGGTTACTTAATTCTACCATTTTACTTGGTTCCCATATTTTATTTTCTTTTTGCACCCTAACATTTACCCCCTCAACTAGTTTACATAGTTCTTTGGTACTTGGATCAAAGTAATTCTTGTGTTTAGGTTGTCTGCCAGATAGGTGTTCTTTTATAGAGCTTACTTTATCAACAATATTGAACTTTGGTAACAAACTATTAATATCTCTGTTAAATAATAATTTGGCTGGTGAAGGTAATGTCAATTGGGGTAGCCCGATATTCTAATAGACACAAATGAGTATCTGTGTTATCATATTCAGTTTTTTTCAATATGTTTTTAATGTTTCGTATACAACGCTCTACCATGCCATTCGATTATGCATGTCTGGGACTTGAAGTTACATGATTAATATTCCGGGATTCAATGAATTCTTTAAAACTACTTGAGCTACAGCATTCCGTGCCTAGCAACGATTGACTTTAACTTTAATATTGTCTCGTTGCTATCTAATTTAGTTAAATTTCGAAAAATGGTCCATAAGAATTAATAATTTTTTCCTGAATAATGACATATGCCAGTACCTATAATTTCCCAGGTATTTCGGACTGTAGTAATGGTTCTTTCGTGTTCGAATTTCTTAAGTTTAAAGAGGTTTCACAATTCAGAACATTATTTTTAATATCATTGTTTCATTTCTAAGAGTAGTTGGCACAATAATTTTCGGTCCTTTAAATAAAACATCATTTATGCTGACAATTTCATCTTTATAATTCCAATATTGTCTCAAATCGTCAGATAACATCTCTTTTTTATCAGGCCATCAATTCTTAACTATTTTTAGTACTTTGATCAAAATCTCATCTTTATTCGTTTCTATTTGAAAAGTTTTGAACTTGGATTTTGAGACTGGTAATATTTTCTCTATTAAATTAACATGAGTTTCAATTCCATTTAAAATCAGGCTTTCTGCTTCGCTACTTTCATTTAAAAAACTCCTTGATAAAGAGTCAGTCAATAATAGTTGAGAACCTGGTTTTTACTTTATTTCTAAATCATACATTTGTAATTTTATCAACATTCTCTGTAGTTGCAAAGGACATTTTATTCGTGGCTCCTTGCATATTGTTTCAAGCAGTTTATGATCGGCTTCTACTAAAAATTTTCCCATAAATGTATTGATGAAACCGAATGCATCCATGACAAACTGCCAGCAACTCTTTTTCTATTTGAGCATAACCTCGTTCAGTCTCAGTTAATGCCCGAGATAAATAAATTACTGGTAGATTATCCTGCAGTAACACTGCTCCTAATCCGTGCTGTGAAGCATCTACTGACACAGTAATTTTTTATGTGGGTCACAGAACTGCAGTACAGGTGCTATTGTAAGTAATTCTTTAAGTTTATCAAATTCTGTTTTGTGACTGTGATTCCATTCAAAAACATTATTTTTAGTTAATAGGTGACGTAAATATTTTGTATTTTCAGACAAATTTGGTAAGAACTTTGCTAGATATGTAATCATCCCTAACAAACGCTCTACATCTTTTTTAGTTTCTGGTGTAGGCATGTTAGTGATAGATACTTTTAATTTTGTCTGGATCAGAATGAACGCCCTGATCACTAATTATATATCCTACAAACTTTATCTGATCTAAATTGACACTTTTTTTTTATTGAATTTAATTCCCACTCTCTGTGCCCTTCCTAAAACCTTTCTTAAATTATGATTGTGCTTTTCTTGGTTTTTACCAAACACTAACAGATCGTCTATATATGAAGTTTATCCTTTTAACCCTTCAAAACATTCTATAAATTGTCTGTGGAACACTTTTGGAGATGATGAGATTCCAAATGGAAGTCTCTGAAATGAACAGCGACCAAAAGGTGTTGCGAACGTGTATAATTTTTTACTTTCCATACCTAATTTAATCTGATATAATCCCTGGTTTGCAACAAGTATTGTAAAAACAGTTGCACCTGTTAATTCAGAAAGTAATTCCTCGATTGTTGGAATCTGAGAAAACTCTCGTTTTATTACCTTGTTTACTTCAACTGGGTCTAAACACAATCTAATTTTACCATTTTGTTTTCGTACAATAACTAATGGGTGAACACAATCAGTTAGTTCCCTGACTTCTTTAATTATCTGTTATTCAACCATACGATCTAATTCTTTTTTTACATCTGCCCTAACCGAGATTGGAGAAGTTCTCTAACATTGTAAATTACCGTTTTTATGTTATTTTGTGTTAGTAATATCTTATATTCCCCACTTAAACATCCTAACCCTTCAAATGAACCTTTAAATTCCAACAACTTATCATTTAACTTAATCTCATCAATTCTTTTGATTAAATTTAATTTCTTACAGGCATCTAAACCCAAGATCGGTGGTATCTCATGTTCAGTTTCAACTGCTTTAAATTCTAGCCTTAACTTATCTTTCCTACCCTTAATACTACAACCTAAGTTACGCATTCCCTCACATTTTTTGACGCTTGCTTGATGTTTTTTTCACGTTTCCCTGACGTTTTTTGACGTTTCCTTAGCGTCTTTGGACGTTTCTTTTAGATTGTTTTTGACGTTTCCTTGATGTTTTTTGACGTTTTCCTGACGTTTCTTTAGCGTTATGTGTGTGTGTGTGTGAATTTTCAAGGTCAAGGTCACACCTCATTCAAGGTGAGCGGGACATGTCAAATCGAAAAATAGGAATTTTGGGATCAGCATTTTGCAATTCCACACCCGCAGACATATGAAGAAGGACATGCTGTTTATTCTAATAAGTGGGTCAAGGTTAAATGTATGTGTGGTTGGGAACTATCAAGGTCTCCAAGCAATTTGATTGTCAAGACCATTTGTGTATTAACCTACAGGCTATCCCGATCTTACCCGATCTTCTCCGACCTTATCCGATCGAAATATTTCAAGGTCACCAAGCAATTTAGTCGAATCAAGGTGTTAAATCAGTTATTAAACCAACCTCCAGGGCCAATTCTAAACGGTTCATGGAAGCAGGTTGTTGTTGAAGAATGATGTTGTCCATGGTAAAAGGTAGGGTAAGTGGTTCCGGTATTGGCTAAATTGTCTATAATAATAAAAAAGTACGTGAATTCATAATACTAGTGCCCTAACCAGGAGCTTTACCCCAAGAACTGTATCCGTTCCCCAAATACATATAGACGTTTTCTCAACGTTTTTTGACGTTTCCTGACGTTTTTGGTCTTCTGATTGGACGATGGATTCTACATGTGGGTGATTAAGTTTAAGATATAGGACCGATCCTGACCCACAGTATACGAATGGAAGGTTAGTTAATCCGCCGTGCAAAGTACGCGCTCCCCCCTTCAAGGTCAAAATTTCAAGTCGTCGTTTCTTAGAAGTTATTACAATTATTGTAAATCAAGGTGGCCTGCAAGGGTATTATTAGAAATCAATTGCTAAGGTTAAATGGTTCTTTTATTACTTCTGTGTGTATCTACATATCCATGTATCTATGTTTTGTTGTTTGCGACGTTTTTTTAAATGTTTTTTCGGCGCTTCTTGACGTTATTTCGAGGTTTGCGATGTGTTTTAACGTTTCCAGCCATGTCGTGCGTATGGAGTATCATTAGAAATCTAAACATACAAGCAGTTTGTGGAAAGATGAAGGTTGTTTTGGGAATAGCAAATAAGTATTCCTATTGCTCAATTCTAACAATAGAATCAGTTCGTAGAAACAAGAGGGTTGTCTATGCTAAACGTATATCGGCGTTCCTGTATTGGCTAAATATTATGCTTACAGTATGTGGATTCATACTATTAACCTAACCACCAGCAAGAGGTAGTTTCCCTAAGACAGATAACCGTTTCCCAAATACAGATAGTCGTTTTGTAACACAGCTAACCGTTTCGCAGAAGCAGTAATGGTTTTCCCCACAGAAAACGAATTGAACCAGGCCGTGTAGGGGTAAAGTTTATTGATCTGAGGGGGTTAGAGTTTATTGGTTCGAAGGATGCCATATTCTTAAAAATAAACTCATGGGAAGGTTGTTGTTTATGCTAAAAAGGTTAAGTGGTAGCTAAATTGAGTCAACTTTGGCCGGAATTCTTAGACATCTGAAAATAGGTCAAGGACAGTTTTTATATTATAGAAAAGCTGAATAATCCGCTTAAGTCACCTACTTTTAGAGGTAGCTTTCCAACAGATTCTGAAATAAGTCAAAAGGGTTATCGTCCAGGGGGTGACTTTTTGGCAAATTCTAAACCGTTTTAGATAAGAATGCATTTTTCTGTCTGAAAAGTAAGTGCGGAGGAGTGAGCAAGTAAAACTCGATTTGGAGTGTTATATAATGAAAACATAAAATGATGAAGCTGTATATTAGTAATGTGTAATGAGGAATATGTAAGAATAGTGTATGTAGTAAAGGTCAAGAAGTGCGAGGGACGTATAGTGTTGGAAACGGAACTGTATAATTAAAAAGATATGTGTGCTGTTTTTGCATATAAGTTAAAGAGGTGTAGACACTAAAATAACTTTAAAAAGCTTTTGGTTTTTCGGGGTATTCTATCCATTTCTTTATTGGTTTGCAACGTTTAGGTCTGGGGTGACATAAGTAAATGTCTAGTAATTAATCAGTTTTTCCGATTTTCAGGTGGGGTCAGTGTGCCCCCGTTAAGTTTATTATCATTCAAATTATCCTCAGAAGTATTTAACGTTTTATGGAAATTGGTGCAGTGTAACAGTTGTAGGAAGAATGAAACTTATAGTGAATTTTGTCTACTTTAATTTCTACAAAGCATTGAAAAATGCAGAGATTTAGCCAACGTTTTCCGGGCATTTAACGAGTATTTCAAAGAAGATAATCGAATTTAAAATGCTGCTAAATAGAAAGGATGTGTTCATGAGTAGCCTAGGTGCAGTCAGAAAAACAACAAACATAGTAGTGTTCCCAACCATATGTAAACATACCTTAACTAGACTCGTTTTACAAGAGTGTGTTCATTGCTGACAAATGTCAACAAGCTTCTGTAGTACTAGCTTTTCGGTAGTATTCTATCCTTGTGCAGTGAACCCATCAAGGTTAAACGGTTCCTTATTGGCTCTGCATATCTATGTTTGGGCGCAGGAACTTTTTGACAAACATCATTAGTACAGAGTACTACCGTCCTAGGATTTTATTCGATATCAACCTTCTTCCTCCAGATGGGAGGGTGATACATATTATATACTTTAAGCTATCGAAACACTGAACTAGGAAATTATAATCTCCCATAAGGACATAGAACCCCTTTCCCAACCTGACGTACGTTGGAACTGGCTTTAAAGAGGCGAAATTAGACTATATACAACGCATAAAAGAAGAGAATACAGATTTATTGGAAAAGAACAAACAATGACAGAGTTTAATAAATTGCGTTATATATTAGAAAATATGGACTCGTTGTCTTTGGCTAGAAGGGAGAAGGGAGGAACAATGTATAGATTTAAATTAGATGTACTAAAACATAGAGAAAGAATTGTGTGTGTGTGAGTAATGTTTCCGTTAATTAAATAACATTTATAAAAAATGCAGTTACCTATTTGTCTGTGTAAAAGTGTTGTAAATCTAAATAACCCCTAAATTAACAAAAAATTCGATTTAGTTACAGATTTGTTGGTTTTAATGCAGATCGCTAGACAAAGAAATGTGCTTGTTTTTATATCAATAAATGGTTTTTATTGTTAGTAGGCGTTATAATGGGTTTTCATTGTTTTAAATAAATAAAAGTCTCACATACATAACGGTGATGTAATTTTAAAAAATGTACCTTAGCAATTAAGTTTTTTAAATTGACATTCCCCATTCGCATTTTGATAACGTGTTAGTTATCATATACAATGTATGGATTTAAAATAGACATAAAGAATTTTAATGTTTCGTAAAATAACATTTGGAAACTTAAAACTCCTTCAATTATATATAAATATCAAATATAATTCTTAACTTAAGCATACTTTATTGATGGAGATAATTTTCTTTAAAGCATACAGAAAGTTTTTTATATACAGAAAGAGTACAGTAGAAATACCTTTACTGTGCATTCGTTTAATCAACGTTTTTTTTTTTTGCTGGGACTGTCCTTGTATGTATAGGAATACATTTCTCCAAGAACAACGCGATGCCTTCTTATGCCTGATTTTTCATTCTACAGCAATTCTGTTATATTTTATTATCAGTGCATATCGTTCACGAATAAACATGCAAGAAGTTGTGCGTGATAATACGCTCGCCCGCAGCATCTGTTACCGATATAAACGTATTATATGTCATTTGATTAACCAGGTGTTGTCGTTGAAATCTACCGCGGAAAATAGAAGTTTGAATACAAAAAGGGTAGCTCTTTAGGTGTAATTATAAATAAAATGCTTATCTTTTTTGGGTTTTTTAATGGGATTGGGATAAAATTGATTCTATAATGTTTAAATCTATGGAAATAAATAATGACATCTAATGCCAACATCAAAAAGAAAAATTTAATAAATTACACAAACAACAAAATGATTGATTATAAAAAAAACAGTTATAAACCTTTCTGATAATGTTGTTTCAGATTATGCTATTGAAACGCTTTCTAAAGGAGGAAATTTTGCGATAACACCAAGATGTAATTTCCAATATCGAAAACTCCATTAAATCATTACCTTTTGATGCTGCTAATGAAGTTAGATATAACACCGTTAACATATTATGTAAAACAAAACCTCCAAAGAGCAACTTATCCTTTCGTCAACGACGTGCTTTACTTGATCTTAAACGCAATGGAAGTATTATTATATTAAAATCAGATAAAGGTAATGCAACTATTATATTAAATACGCACAACTATAACGTTGAAATAGAACCATTGTTGGGACTTATCGTGAAATACCAAAAGATCCAACAAAGGTTCTTTTAAAAACTAAAGAACTGATTAAATTATCATCTATTCCTGAAGAAATAAAAAAAGAAACTAACTAACTCTGAAGCTATTTTACCAAAACTATATGGTTTACCAAAAATTCATAAACCTAATATTCATTTAAGGCCTATTGTTAGTGCAATTGGTTCTCCTACATATAGTCTTGCAAAACACCTTACATTTTATTACAACCTCATATAGGAAAAACACCCCAATACATTAAAAATTCTGCCGACCTTGTTGAAAAAATACATAGTTTCAAAATTGAAGAGGGTTGTATAATGGTTAGTTTTCATGTTGTCTCACTTTTTACAAAAGTGCCTCCAAAAGAAACATTGATAATCTTTTTCCAAAGGACATAACCATTCTTTTTCAGCACTGTCTTACTACAACTTATTTTCAGTGGAATAGTAA
Source organism: Vesta saturnalis (assembly GCA_036346205.1). Lineage (NCBI taxonomy): Eukaryota > Metazoa > Arthropoda > Insecta > Coleoptera > Lampyridae > Vesta > Vesta saturnalis. The sequence goes on along the minus strand of JARFJB010002217.1, from coordinate 139,322 downwards.
ATTTTATGAACAGATTGAAGGTGTAGCAATAGGTAGTCCCCTTGGTGCTGTTATAGCTAATTTTTACATGGAAACATTTGGAACATTGGCGTTACAAAATACACCTAAAAAACCTGCAGTTTGGTATAGATATGTAGATGACACATTTATTATTTGGAGACATGGAGAAGAAGCACTGCATGAATTTTTGGTTTTTATAAATGGTATACATCCTAGTATTCAGGTTACCGTGGAAAAAGAAACTAATGGAAGTTTACTATTTCTTGACATATTAATATCTAAAAATAATAGTTCACTATCTTTTAAGGTTTACAGAAAGCCGACACACACTGATAGATATAAATTATCCAACCACCATCCACGTCAAAAAATTAGTGTAATTAAATCTTTAGTAGATCGAGCAAAACGAATTTGTGACCCTGAATTTTTGAAGGATGAATATAAATATTTAAGAAAATCCTTACAAGATAATGGATATTCACTTACAGATATTAATAATGTTATTACACCTTCTAGACATAACCTTAAAGAAAAACCAGTTCTTAATGAAAAAATCCTAATTAAATATGGCATTAGGACTATTTTTAGACCTACAAGAAAAATTAAAGAACATTTAAGATCACCTCAAGATGTGTCAAACCCTTTATCATCTTCCGGAGTGTACAAGTTATCTTGATCACGTGGAAAAGTTGTAATACCTCAATGACTATTATGTTAATTAATTCCCCTCTAATGGAGATTTTGTTATATTTGCCTTTTATACTAGCGACGGGGGTCGTGGATTCTTAGACTCATATAACCATTAATAAGGTAAAGCGAAGGTTTTATACAAATATTCATAAATTATAAATCAAACGTAATAAAAAAATTAGCAAAATTCAATAAAAGGTAAATCAAATTTTATTCCTGGTAGCGAACGCCCGTTGCATCGGCAGTCCTCAATACAGCCGGCCTCGCTAGGTTGTGGACGGTCCCTTTTCTTCCAATAGGGATTTTAGGTTGGATTGGTACTGTTTTTGTAATCACAATCAGATTTAATATTTTCAAACATAAAATGGCGCGTTATTTTGTGATTCCAATTTATAACGGCGTTATTTTAAAAAGAGTGTGTATATTAATATAATGGTCTTTTATCAATATTATTTGGGTAATTACACTAAATGGGTAAGTATTATTTACTTTTAGAATGATGAATTACAAATCAGGGTTTGAGGTCAACGTTGATACAGAACCGCTGGTGGACAGGTAAATAATTAATTCGATGTTAATTATTTCTAATCTTTCGGTCTGGATAAGTTTCAGTGTAATCGTAATGGTGAATTAATGCCCTTACAAAACTAGCTCAATGTCAGCATAATAAAATTGCCTTGATTACATGCGTAATATGAATGTCTCTACAATTACTACAATTTCTGGGATAATTAATTTTTATATACATACGATAATGGGAAAAGAAAATTAAATTATTACTTAAACTGAAATTTTACATACAGCTTTGAAACGGCTAATTTAATACCGGGATATTTGGTTTCTCAATTTATTTGCATTTTACCAATAGTAAAATATGCAACAGATGTCAATTGATGTGAATAAACTATTTCAGTTGAATTTATATAAATGGAAAGTTTCGATAATATGGGGAATACTTTGTCATTTATTTAAGAAAAGGGATGGTTTCAATTACGTTTTAATTACGTTAAACAAATAAACAGATTGTTCATATGAGAAATTAAATAATCTTCTTATTGAAACGTATTCGTTTTATTACAAAGCCAACCTTGTTTAATTCAATGGTGAACTAATTTGGACAGGATATGAATATCCAGAGGGTTTAGTTTTTGTCATCTTTTATAGCCAAGGGATGCCTTAACTGACTAAAAGTAAGGTTCTGGGTTCTAGATATTTACAGCCAAAAGCGATCAACCGTAAATACTTACAATGGTTTGGATCTGGTGTTAATCTAGAGTGTCAGAAGTATTGCAACAATTTGAGCTCCCTAGACGCGGCTTTAAGCCCGTTTTCTAGTTAAAGAGCTCGATATTAAGATTGGGGTTACCGCCGGCGTTACTCGTCAAATAGACCATTCTTAGTACTGGTTGCTAGTTTTACGATTAATGATTAATATTTAAAAGGATTTTGGTGACAGGAATCGACAGGTATTTCAACCATTTGTGTTTATAAATTGTAAAAAAGGTGTATTTTGAAATATGGAAATACTGGAATAATAAGTTCAATATGTACAGAAAATTGCTTTAAGAGCGCTGATCAGGATTTTATATTTTCCCGAATAAAGAGAAATTTTAACAAAAATTCAGGAACGTTGGTGTAGTAATACTACAGAGGAATGTTGCAGACGAAGTGTGAATTATAATAAAACTTTCGTTTATATACTTGGTATAGAAGTGTAGTTTTGCCAAATTTGACGCAATGTCTTTTGCACATATAGAGAAGGGGGCTGGTGCGTACGTTAACGTAATGTTTGTTAACACATCTGGGTTCTGGAATTGAATAAATTGTTATATAAATTATGATCAGCATAATTTTAAAATAATAAAAACTTATTCATCTTACTAATTTTTCTGGCTCATTACAAAGTGTACAGGGTGTCGCAAATTGGATAGTTTTGTAAGGTATCTCGGAAACTAGAAGAGTTAGAAAAAAAGTAGTTAAGATGTCATGACTTATTTTTTGATTAAACTAACCATGGTTGAATCAGATCTTCAGTAAGTTGTTGCATTTTCAAGCTACAGGGCGATTTTCGGAAATTGCCTCAAAACTGTCTCTTCAAATATCTTTTTTATTTTAATAAATATCAAAAAAATGTAGAGGGACTTTTGATAGACAAACTAAAAGAGAGTCCAGTGCAGTGCACTATATTTTGTTAAAGGGTCGAGGTAAGTAGATATGACATAAACTTATGTTTTTTTAATGGGACACCCTGTATATTTTGGGTCAGTTCGTTTCCATTTTTAATCCTCTTTCACCTAATATAACATATGACATATATTTCTTATAGTTTATGCTACAGGGTAAATTATGTGTCGCATATATCAATAATGTCGTTTATAAATAGAACACTCTGTAAGTTTTATTATAATGTTGTTTATAATTTATTTTATTTAGTAAACAAAATATTAATGAACGGTATTTTTGCTATACGGTGGTCAAAAGAATTGAAATGTATTATTTTATCACACAATTCATAATAAATAATAATAATAAGTAAGTATATATTTAATTATTTTTATTTACATTTTTTAAGTTAAGAATGTTAGTTGCATAGGTCCATGTAATCGTTTAATTATAATTATTGTTTTTGTTGAATCCCTAATATACGCATTCAATAAATAACCTGAAATAAATATATTTAGGGTCTGCCATAAATAATTGTAATAAGTCGGTATCTATAACATTAAATATGAATTTTGAGAATTTCGAAAAATACGACATGTTCGTAGCGTACATCGAGAGCGGAAAAAACGCAAATGCTACGTCTGAATTGTATTTCCAAAGATACCTTGAAAGGAGACAGCCGGAAGTAAGAACTTTTAAAAGGCTTAATGACAATCTACGAGAACATGGATGTTTCAATAAACCTCGGAATAATTATAACAGAAACATCGAAGAGAACGAGATAAATACTTTGGGGTACGTACATGCTAAACATAAGACGTCTTTAAGGGAAATTGAAAAGGAAATAGGTGTTGCAAGAACTACGGCAGGAAGGATTTTAAAAAAAGCATAAGTTTAAACCTTATCGTACATCTGCCCGACAATTATTGCGTCCAACCGATAACCAACGAAGAATTCAGTTCGCTGAGTGGTATATTGGTAAATGCAACGTAAATCCTACTTTTTATTCCAACATAATATGGAGTGATGAAGCCCGCATTACTAGTGCGGGAATATTTAATAGACATAACGAATTATATTGGAACGATATAAATCCCCATTTAGTGCGGGGTATAAGGAGGCAAGGAAGATTTGAGTTTAATGTTAGTTGTTTTCTTAACCACAACAAACTGGTATATTGTATATTTGAAGACACACTTACGGCTGTTGGGTATGTGGATACTTTGGACACAAATTTAACTGAAATACTTGAGGACGAGGTGTTAGCTGAGAGGGACACGTTCTGGTTTCAACAAGATGGAGCTCCTAGCCACAATTATTTAATTGTAAGAGATTATTTAAATGAGAAATTTCCTAATCAATGGATTGAAACCAATGGACCGGCAAGGTGGCCTCCACGTTCGTTAATGTATTTGTAAGTCTTTGTTTAACCGAGATTATGTATTTCCTTATTTACTTCAAAATTGTTACTAACTTCATTTATATTTATTATTTTAAGATATACCTACCTATCTTTGAGAGATAAAATCATACAGTTATTCATATTTCATTTATTTACTATATGAAATAAATTATAAACAACGTTATAATAAAACTAATAGTGTTCTATTTATAAACGACATTATTGATATATGCGACACATAATTTACCCAGTAGCATAAACCATAAGAAATATATCTATCATATGTTATATTAAGTAAAAGAGGATTAAAAATGGAAACAAACTAATCCAAAATATACAGGGTGTCCCATTAAAAAAACATAAGTTTATGTCATATCTGCTTACTTGGACCCTTTAAAAAAATATAGTGCACTGCACTGGACTCTCTTTTGGTTTGTCTATCAAAAGTCCCTCTACATTTTTTTGATATTTATTAAAATAAAAAAGATATTTGAAGACAGTTTTTGGCAATTTTCGAAAATCAGCTTGAAAATGCAACAACCTACTGATGATCTTATTGAACCATGGTTAGTTTAATCAAAAAATAAGTCATGACATCTTAACTACTTTTTTCTAACTCTTCTAGTTTTCGAGATACCTTGCAAAACTATCCAATTTGGGACACCCTGTACATCGGAACCACAAAGCGAAGCTTTGATGCAAGACATAAAGAACATATGAGATTTTGTAGATTAGATCAACCAGAGAAGTCTGCTGTGGTTGATCATGCCCTGAATAATCTAAATCGTGACTTTCAATTTGACAATATGGAAATATTGTCAAGACAAGCCCATTATAATGTTCGTTTACAACGTGAAGCTATTGAAATATATAAACACCCTAATAATTTTAATAGACAAGAAAAAATCTCCGATTAAATAGGTTTTGGCATCTTGTACTTAAAAAAAGGCATAATGATACGTCTTAATTTTAATTTTAATTTTGACCTCTGGTATGTCTCGGTTTTTTGCTGTGTTTTTCCTAGACCTTGAAGCGAATGCTTTACCAATTATATGTTAAATTGCCACTGCACTATAATTTAACATAAGTAGTTGAAATTAAGATTAGAATTTAAAAAAACTACAACAAACGTTCTGGATTATGCTTTTCATTGTTACTAACAGCTGAAATTGAAGTTTTTCACAACTTTACACTTACATCATGACTTGATTAAATTTTGTTAAATGTGTTTTGACGTTTTTCATTGTTAGTTTTCACCGTTAGACAGTGCTATGATTTGTCAACTTGAAGGCAGTTTAACAATATTTAATTTTTAATGACCTTGTTATTCTTTACTGTAATTTAATCCTATAGTTGGCTTTATACGTTTCTCAAACTGTTATGTTGATAGCAGGCTGATGCTTATGTTTTAATTTTTCTTTGACAAAATTGTTTACAATATCTTTATCAATTTTAACAGATATTACTACTGACGAAGATAACTGTAAGTGTTATCGAAAGGTTTAGATTGTATATTTTAAAATACACCATTAAAAAAACCCAAAAAAGGGAAGTATTTTAAAAATTATTATTAATCAATTAATAATAAATTTTAGGATCGTTAATATCTTCTTGTTTATAAAGTGGGAAGACTCGTCCTATCTTAACCTTATCAGGGAAGACACGTTTCTTTGAACTTAATACATTATTTTTAAACAACAATTTAGATTTCGCAAAGGACAAAATACTCCAGATGCAGTAGCACGCTTCATCAACTATACTTTAGATTGTTTTGAAAAAGGCGAAATTTCTATGGCTTTGTTCTTATATTTTGCTCGAGCTTTTGATAGCGTGTGACATTAGATTCTGGTTCAGAAATTAAGAAAAATTTATAATTTTGACACTCTTAGATGCAAATTAATCTACTCTAACCTAAAAAACAGACGCCAGGTGGTAACAGTAAATGATAAAACATCAAGTTCTAGTTTATTGACTGTGGGAGTTCCCCAGGGATCAATATTTGGACCACTACTCTTTAATATTTATTAACGATTTACCACCTTATTTGTCTAACATTAATCAATGTTAGCAGATGACACCAGACTAATTATTAATGATCGTGATCTTAATAAGGTTTTAGACAAGGCCCAAAATGCTTTAAATAGTGGTGCCAAAATAATCTTTTAATTTTAAATAAAACAAAACCATCCAAATGATGAACACCTTGGAACCTCATTCATTTCATAACCTCAACTTCGTGCAATTTTTGGGAGGAAAAATAGATAGAAATTATTATGTTCTAATATATATCTCACGCGTCGTCTTACAGATTATATTTTAGAAAACAAGTTAAAAATTGCCTATTTTTCATTTATCCACTGGCATCTGTGTTACTGCAATGTAGCTGGGGGCAAGTGCTCTCAATCGTCACGTATTTTCGCTCTTCAACGTCGTGCTGTTCGAATACTACGTGGATTTGGGTACACTGAAGATTGCAAATCCCTCTTTATTAAACTTCAAATCGTAACTTTTCCTAGTATTTTTCTACTAAACTACATACTGTATGCCAAATCAGATACTGATGTTTATTCAATTAGGTCCAGTGTTCACGGCTATGGGACGAGAAATTGTAGTGATATGTGCAAAAACTTTTACAGACTAACAAAAACACACAATAGCTTTATTAATTTATCTGTAAAGTATTTTAATTTGTTATCAACAAAAATTAGAAACCTAGAATTTGGTTTGTTGTCCTTTTTATTATATCAAGCTTTTTATAGTGTTCATGAATTTGAATTTTCGAATTTAACACTTCGGTAAAGTGTTTATTTTATAACATGTACTGCAGCAATAAACGATATTATTATTAGAAATGTTTCGTTTTGGCTATCGTTTCCTGAATTGACGTTTTGGATTTGTGTCGTATTTGAAATTTGAATAGATATACATTGTTTGAGTATATTTAGGCATAATATGGAATTTTTTCTTTCAATAATAAAATTAATGGATATGTTGATATCTCTTCTTACTATATACAGGATGGGTCACCTGTAACACCTCAGACGTTTTGGGGAAAAATTTAAATTCAAAATGCTTTCTCCATATGTATGTATAGGGTCTATGTGAGTACGTTTTAAGAGTACTTTGAAATATACAGGGTGACCCAAACAGTTTCCAATTCATGTTTATTCAGAGTTCCCTATGTCTCAGTCTTACCATTTGTGAAATATTTCGCTTTTTTGAAAAATGCAGTTTTTGAAATAGCTGAATAAGTACGTAACCTATAAATTGTCATGTATTCATGAGTTCACCAAGATTTGCCAATAAATTTCGAATTTATAAATTATTTGTTAGTACCTAACATTTTGAATGGGGTATAGATTCTCGTAATGGGATGTAATGACGCATTAATGATGGGAGAAGCTGTCTATTGTCACGTTTTTTTTGTCGTTTACATAATCTAAAGGTTTACGAATTTTTTGATTTTCGCAATAAAATGGAAATTAAAAAAAAAGAAAGGGTGCTTTATATTTTGGCATCGAAATTTAGGGAAACTCTCTTACTAGAATTTGAACGGAAACATTCCTTAGTGTATTGGTAAATAAGGATAGTTTTGTAGAAATAAATTTGGTTAAATCAAGTTGGGATTCCATCATATAAAATTTAATTAAAGAACGTATTCAGATATTACATTGTAAGGTACATCTTTTGCAAAAGTTCTAGCTAGCCGCTAGATAGACACCATTCGGAGTGGTAAGAGTTTAAATATCAACTTTCTCAGATAAGATTTCGAATAGAAAAAGACTTGCTGATAAATCAATCTCTCCCGACGTTTTTCGAATTTAGGTTTCGTGTATGCGCGGAGTGGTATAATTAAGTTTTTTGAGCAAATTAGGGTGGAGGTGGCAGAAAAACCAATGTGGAGAATAATGAATAATTATAGTCAGTCTAGTTAGGAAAGTAGTACTAGATTCTTTTGGGGAGGCGGTCGTGATGTATGCAGGAGTTTATGGAATTAGTTATGTTACCGTTTCGTGTGACCAGTTTTGGGCCTAGAAGTAATTCTAGTGTTTGTTTTATAGTGCTGGGCTTCGTTCTGTGGTACCGTGTTTTCGCATCAAAGTAACGGGTTCCTATTTCACTTTTTATGATAGTGCTGCATACATAGCAATAGCCTGCCAAATGAATAGAATAAACTTGCTGTATATAAATCGCTTATTTAATACCGTATAATCATTAACATCGTTTAAGAAATTTGAAATTATATCAACCAAGTGGAAACGGACTCATACAGTTAATTTTGAAGTAATTAACTTGCGTACCCACCCCGATTTTCATTGAAAGAGTTCGTCTGTGGCTATGGACAATGGAGAAGCTGCTGCAGGTCAGATACCGTACCGTAAGCTAGTGAAGCATCTTCAGAATGCTACCGATTATCAGCACAAACACAGGGGTATAAGTAACGTGTGTAAGGTAATTACTTTGTAACAAACTTTTTACGTTTGTAATAAAATTTACGTTCATTTAGGCAACTTAAGGTGCATTACGTGCAGCGTGTGTTGCATATCTAGTTGCATGAAAACATGCATTTAAATATTTTAATTGGAACTTGTATGTGCCTATAACAGTATCTGATTGTACCTGTGCATGTGCATGTGCTGTGCCTGTGCCTGTGCTTGTGCCTTAGCCTTTGCCTCTGCCTGTGTCTGTGCCTGTGCATGTTCATGTGCCTTTACATGTGTCTGTGCTTGTGCCTGTGCCTGTTCCTGTGCCTTTGCCTGTGCCTGTGCCCGTGCTTGTGCCTGTGCCTGTACCTGTGCATGTGCGTGTGTCTGTGCCTGTGTATGCACCACTGACTGTGCCAGTGTTAGTGCTTGTGCACGTGCCTGTGCCTGTACCTGTGCTGTGCCTGTACCTGTGCCTGGGCCTGTGCCTGTGCCTGTGTCTGTCCCTGGCTGTCTGTGTGACTGTCCCTGTGCCTGTGTCTTGCTGCTGCTGTGCCTGTCTTGCTGTTCTGTGCCATGTGCGCTGTGCCTGTGCGTGTTGCTGTGGCCTGCTGTGCCGTGCTGTGCCAGTGTGCCTGTCTGTCTGTGCCATGCCTGTGGCCTGTGCAGTGTCTGTTGTGTGGACCTGTGACTGTGACTGTGTCTGTGCCTGTTCCTGTGCCTGTCCATCTGCCTGTATCCGTCCCTGTACCTGTTCCTGTAACTGTAACTGTGCTTGTTGGTGTACATCTGCCTGTAACTGTATCTGTGCTTGTGCCTGTGTCTGAGCCGGTGCATGCGCATGTGCGTGTGCCTGTACCTGTGCATGTGCCCCTGCTGTGCCTATGTCTGTGCCTGTTCATGTGTCTCTGCCTGTGCGTGTGTCTGTGCATGTGCTTGTATCTGAGCATGAGCCTGTGCCTCTGTCTGTGTCACTGCCTGTGTCTGTTCCTGTGTCTGTGTATGTGCCTGTACCTGTGCCTGTGCCCGTAACTGCACCCTTGCCTGTGCCAGGATCTGTCCCTGTGCCAGTTGCTCTAACTGCCAATGTGCTAGTGGATGTACATGTACTTGTGCCTGTAACTGTATCTGTGCATGAGCATATGCATGTGCATGTGCTGCACTTGCGCCTGTGCCTGTGTCTGTACTTGCGCCTGTGCCTGTGTCTGTACCTGTACCTCTACCTGTACCTGCGCCTTTGTCTGTGCCTGTGTCTATGCCTGTACCTGTGCATGTGCCTCTGCTGTGCCAGTGCCTGTCCCTGTGCCTGTACCTGTGCCTGTACCTGTTCTTGTACCTGTGCCTGTGCCTATGTCTGTGCCTGTTCATGTGTCTGTGCCTGTGCCTGTGCCTGTGCCTCTGTCTGTATCACTGCCTGTGTCTGTGCCTGTGCATGTGACAGGATCTATCCCTGTGCCAGTTGCTCTAACTGCCACTGTGCTTGTGGATGTACATGTACTTGTGCCTGTAACTGTATCTGTGCATGTGCATGTGCTGCACTTGTGCCTGTACCCGTGCTTGTACTTCTGCCAGTGCCCGTGCCTATGTATGTGCCTGTGCCTGTGTTGTGCCTGTGCCTGTGTCTATGCCTGTGGCTGTGCCTGTGGCTGTGCTGTGCCTGGACCTGTGTCTGTGCCTGTGCCTGTGCATGTGCCTGAATCTGTCCCTGTGCCTGTTCCTGTGTCTGCGATTTTGCGTGAGCATGAGTTTTGCCTGTGTGTCACTGCCAGTTTCTGTGCATGTGTCTATGCCTGCGCCTGTGTCTGTTCCTGTGTCAGTTCCTGTGTCAGTGCCAGTGCCTGTCTCTGTACCTATGCCCGTGCCTGTACCTGTGCCTGTGTCTGTGCCTGCACCTGTGTCTGTGCTTGTGTCTGAGCATTCGTTTGTGCCTGTGTCTGTCACTGCCAGTTCCTGTGCCTGTGCCTGTTCCTGTTCCTGTGTCTGTTCCTGTGCCTGTCTCTGTACCTATGCCCGTGTCTGTGCCTGTTGCTGTACCTGTGCCTGTGCCTGTGCATGAGCCTGGATCTGTCCCTGTGCTGCTCCTGTAACTGCAACTATGCTTGTGGATGTAAATGTACATGTGCCTGTAACAGTATATGCTTGTGTCTGTGCATGTGCATGTGCTGCGCCTGTGCCTGTGCCTGTACTTGTGCATATGCCTGTGTCTGTTCCTGTACTTGCATGTGCCTGTGCCTGTGCCTGTCCCTGTGCCAGTACCTGTGTCTGTTACTGTGTCTGTGCCTGAGCTTATGTCTGTGGCTGTGTCTGTGCCTGTGTCTGTGCTTGTGTCTGTGCATGTTCCTGTGCTTGTGCATGCGTCTGTGTTTGTGCCTGTATCTGTGACTGCGCCTGTGCCTATTCCTGTGCCCATGTCTGTACATGTGCCGCTCCTGCGCTTGTGCCCGTGCCCGTGCTTGTGCCTGTGCAGGTGCCTGGGCATGTGCGTGTGCCTGTGACTGTGTATGTGCCTGTTCCTATAATTGTGCCTGCGCCTGCGCCTGTGCCTATGGCTGTTCCTGTGCCTGTGCCTGTGTCTGCAGCTGTGTCTGCGCCTATGCTTGTGCCGCTGCCTGTGCCTGTGCCCATACCTGTGCATGTGCCTGCACTTGTCCCTCTGCCTGTTCCTGTAACTGCACCTTTGCTTGTGGATGTACATGAACATGTGCTGTAACATTATCTTCTTGTACCTGTACCTGTACATGTGCATGCTCATGTGCTGCGCTTCTTCCTGAGCTTCTTGTATGTGCCTGTGCCTGATAATGTGCCTGTACTTGTACGTGTGCCTGTGCTTGTGCCTGTGCCAGTGACTGTGCCTGTGCCTGTGTCTGTGTCTGTGCCTGTGTCTGGCGCCTGTGCGTGTGTCTCTAGTTCTGCCTATGCCTATGCTTGTGCCTGTTCTTGTGTCTGTGCGTGTACCCGTGCCTGTTGCTGTGCATGTGTCTGTGCTTGTACCTGTATCTGTGTCTGTGCCTGTGACTGTGCCTATGACTGCGTCTGTGCCTGTGCCTGCATCTGTGTCTGAGCCTGTGACTGTGTATGACTGTGTCTGTGCTTGTCCCTGCACATGTGCATGTGCCTGTGCCTGCGTCCGTGCCCGTGCATGTGCCTGTGTCTGTGTCTGTGCCTGTGGCTCTGGCTGTGACTATGTCTGAGCTTGTGCCTGTGCCTGTTCCTGTGCATGTGCCTGTGCTTGTGCCTTTGTCCGTGCCCGTACTTGTGCCTGTGCATGTACCTGTGCATTTGCCTGTGCCTGCGTCTGTGCCTGTGCCTCTGCCTGTGCCTGTGCCTGTGCCTGTGCCTGTACCTGTGCCTGTGCCCGTGCCTGTGCCTGTGTATGTGCCTATGACTGCGCCTGTGACTGTGCATGTGTTTGTGCTTATGCCTGTATCTGTGTTTGTGCCTGTGCCTGTGGCTGTGACTATTCCTATGCCTGTCTGTGCTTGTCCTAGCACCTGTGCCTGTGCCCGTGCATGGGCCTATGCCTGCGCCTGTGACTGTGTCTTTGACTGTGCCTTTGCGTGTGCGTGTCTGTACCTGTACAAGTACCTGTGTGTGTGTTTGAGTCTGTACCTGTGCCATGCCTGTATCTGCGCGTGCGCCTATGCGTGTGCCTGTTCCTGTGCCTTCGCCTGTGCGTGTGCGTGTGATTGTGTCTGCGCCTATGTTTGTGCCGGTGCCTGTACCTGTGCCCGTACCTGTGCCTGTGCATGTGACTGAACCTGTCCCTGTGCCTGTTCCTGTAACTGCAACTGTGCTTGCGGATGTACATGAACATGTGCTGTAACAGTATCTGCTTGTGCCTGTGCCTGTGCATGTGCATGCCCATGTGCTGCTCCTGTGCCTGTGCTTGTGAATGTACCTGTGCGTGTGCCTGTACTTGTGCCTGGTCCCATGCCTGTGCCTGTGCTTGTGCCTGTGCATATATCACTGCTAGTGCCTGTAGCTGTGTCTGAGCCTATGCCTGTGTCTATGTCTGAGACTATGCCTGTGCCTATGCCTGTATCTGTGCTTGTGCCTGAACTTGTGCCTGTGCCTGTGTTTGTGCCTGTACCCGTGCGCGTGCTTGTGCTTGTGCCTGGACCTGTGCATGTGCCTGTGCCTGTGAACTTGACTGTGCCTGTACCTGTGTCTGTGCTTGTGCATGTGCTTGTGTCTGTGCCTGTGACTGTGACTGTGCCTGTAACTGTGCCTGTGCCTGCGCCTGTGCGTGTTCCTGTATCTATACCTCTACCTGTTCCTGTAACCGTAACTGTGCTTGTTGGTGTACATAAACGTGTGCCTGTAACTGTATCTGTGCTTGTACCTGTGCCCGTACCTGTGCCTGTTCCTGTAACTGCAACTGTGCTGTGATGTACTGACATGTGCCTGTGTCTTGTTACCTGTGCTGTCATGCTGTGCCTGTGCTGCGCCGTGCTTGTGCATGTGCCTGTACCTTTTCATGTGCCTGTGCCTGTACGCGTGCCTGTGATTGGGCATGTGCCTGTGCCTGTGTTTGTGTCTGTGCTGTGTCTGTGCCTGTGCGTGTGTCTCTGGCTCTGCCTATGCTTGCGCTTGTGCCTGTTCCTTGCATGTACCTGTGCCTGTCCGTGCCTGTGATTGGCTTGTGCTGTGACCTGTGCATGTGCTGTGCCTGTGTCTGTGCCTGTGCATGTGCCTGTGCATGCCTGTGCCTGTGCCTTGTCTGTTGCCTGTGTCTGTGCTGTGTCTGTGCTGTGCCTTGTCTCTGCTCGTGCCTGTCATGTGTTGTGCCTGTACCTGTGAATGTGCCTGTGCTTGTGCCTGTGTCTGTGCTGTGCCTGGCCTGTAGCCTGTCTGCATGTACGCTGTGCCATGTGCCTGTGTCGTGCCCTGTGCTGTGAATGTACCTGTGCATGTATCTGTGCATGTGCTGTGCCTTGCCTGTCCTGTGTCTGTGCCTGTGCCTCTGCCTGTGCTTGTGTCTCTGGCTGTATCTATGCTCGTGCTTGTGTCTGTGCTTGTGCCTGTATCTGTGTCTGTGCCTGTGGCTGTGACTGTGCTTATGCAAGTGTCTGTACATGTGCCTGCACCTGTGCCTGTGCCTGCGCATGTCGCTGTGCTGTGCCTTGTGACATGCTGTGCTTGCTCTGCCTGTCCTGGTCCCTGTGCATGTGACTGTGCTGTGCACGTGCCTGTTCCTGTGCCCGTTCCTGTGCCTGTGCCTGTGCATGTGCCAGAATCTGTCCTTGTGCCTATTCCTGTAACTGCCACTGTGTTTGTGCCTTTAACAGTATCTGTGCATGTGTCTGTGCCTGTGCTGTACCTGTGCCTGTGCCATTGGCTATGCCTGTTGCTGTGCCCGTGTCTATGCATATGCCTGTGTCTGTGATTGTGCCTGTACCTGTGCCAGAGCCTGTGCCTGTGTCTGTGCCTGTGTCTGTGTCTCTGGCTGTGCCTATGCTGTCCTGTGCCTGAGTTTGTGCCTGTGCCTGTGGCTGTGACTGTGCCTATGCCTGTGTCTGTGCTTGTGCCTGCACATGTGCCTGCGCCTGTGCATGTGGCCGTACCTGTGCATTTATCTGTGCATGTACCAGTGACAGTATCTGTGCATGTACCTGTATGTGCATGTGCTGCGCTTGCGCCTGTTCCTGTGCCTATACTTGTGCCTGTGCCTGTGCTGTACCTGTGCCTGTGCCAGTGGCTATGCCTGTTGCTGTGTCTGTGCCTATGCATGTGCATGGGCCTGTGCCCATGCTTGTTCCTGTTGCTGCGCCTGTGCCTGTGCCTGTACCTGTGCCTGTTTCTGTCCCTGTTCCTGTATCTGTGCTTGTCCCCGAGCATGTGTTTGTGTCTATGTCTGTGTCTCTGTCACTGCCAGTTTCTGTGCCTGTGCCTGTCTCTGTACCTATGCCTGTGTCTGTGCCTGTGCTGTGCCTGGGCTGTGCTGTCCTGTGCCCATGCCTGTGCATGTCCTTCCTGTGCCTGTACCTGTGCATGTCCTGTGCTTGTGCCTGTATTGCCTGTGCCATGCTTGTGCTGTCGCTTCGCCTGTGTGTGCCTGTTTGCCTGTGCCTGTGTCTGGGGTTGTCTGCGACTATGCTTGTGCCGGTGCCTGTGCCTGTACCTGTGCCTGTGCCTGTGCATGTGCCTGAACTAGTCCCTGTGCCTGTTCTTGTAACTGCAACTGTGCCTGTGTCTGTGGCTGTGACTGTGCCTATGCCTGTCTCTGTGCTTGTGTCTGCACTTGTACCTGTGTCTGTGCCTCTGCATTTGCCTATGCTTCGCCTGTGACTGTATATTTGACTGGGCTTGTGCCTGTACTTGTGCCTGTGTCTGCGTTTGTGCCTGCGTCTGTCTATGCATGTGCTTGTATCTGTGTATGTGCCTGTGCGTGCGCCTGTGCCTCTGTCTGCGCCTATGTTTGTACCGGTTCCTGTGCTTGTGCAACTGTGCTTGCGGATGTACATGAGCATGTGCTGTAACAGTATCTGCTTGTACCTGTGCCTGTGCCTGTGCATGTGCATGCGCATGTGCTGCGCCTGTGCCTGTGCATGTGCATGTGCCTGTACCTGTACTTGTGCCTGTGTCTGTGCCCTTGCCTGTGCCTCTGCTTGTGCCTCTGCCTGTGCATACGTCACTGCTTGTGCCTGTATCTGTGTCTGAGCCTATGCCTGTGTCTGTGTCTGTACCTATGCGTGTGTCTGTGCTTGTGCCTGCTCCTGTACGTGTACCTGTGCTTGTGCCTGTGATAGTGCGCGTGCTTGTGCTTGTGCCTGGACCTGTGCATGTGCCTGTGCCTGTGTCTGTGCCTGTGTACTTCACTGTATCTGTACCTGTGTCTGTGCCTGTCTGTGCCTGTACATGTGCTTGTGCCTGTACCTATGCCTGTGCGTGCGCCTGTGCATGTTCCTGTATCTATCCCTCTATCTGTTCCTGTAACTGTAACTGTGCTTGTTGGTTGACATGTACATGTGCATGTAACTGTATCTGTGCTTGTGCCTGTGCCCCTGCATGTGCCTACGCCTGTGCCTGTGCATGTTCCTGTGCATGCGCCTATGCCTGTGCCCGTACCCGTGCTTGTGCCTGTGTTTGTGCCTGTGCCTGTACTTGTGCGTGTGCCTGTGCCTGTGCCCGTGTCTGTGCCTGTACTTGTGTCTGTGTCTGAGTATGTGACTGTGACTGTGCCCTTCCTGTGACTGTGTATGTGTGTGGCCCGTGCCTGTGCCTGTGCATGTACCTGTATCTGTCCCTGTACCTGTTCCTGGGACTGTAACAGAGCTTGTTGATGTACATGTGTATGTGTGTGGCCCGTGCCCGTGCCCGTGCTTGTGCCTGTGGCTGTGTCTGTGCCTTTTCCAGTACTTGTGCGTGTGCCTGTGCCTGTGCCCCTGTCTGTGCCTGTACCTGTGTCTGTGCCTGTGTCTGTATCTGTGACTGTGCCTGTTCCCGTGACTGGGTCTGTGTGTGTGGCTGTGTGTGGGCCTGTGCTTGTGCATGTGCCTGTATCTGTCTCTGTACCTGTTTCTGGGACTGTATCAGATCTTGTTGATGTACATTTGCCTGTAACTATAGCTGTGCTTGTGCCTGTGCCTGCGCCTGTGCATGTGCATGTGCTGTGCCTCTGCCTGTGCTTGTACATGTGCCTGTGCCTGTGAATGTGCCTGTATCTGTGCCTGTGTCTGTGACTGTGCTTGCGCCTGTGCCTGTGGCTGTGCCTCTGCATGTGCCTGTGCATGTGTCTGTGTCTGTGCCTGGGCCTGTGCATGTGCATGTGCATGTGCCTGTGCCTGTGCTTGTGCCTGGGTCTGTACATGTGCCTTTGTCTGTTATCGTGTTCGTGTACGTGTTCGTGTTCGTATTCGTGTTCATGTTCGTCGTCCTGTTCGTGTTCGTGATTGTGTTTGTGTTTAGTAAATCCAACGTTCATATGACCCAATTTGGAATGCATGAATTGTGTTACAGTGTTGTCAACTTTGGCTAAGGGTAAACTTTTTGTTTTTTAAATGCGATGTCCTGTATATTAGGTGGTATTCAAATAGAAAATTAAAGGACAGATTCAACTATATACGAAAATAATGTTGGGCGAAGCTGGTTTCAAACCAACTTAGACTTGCGACTTGTTTTGTTTGACCGAAGATATTTCAAACCAGCTTCCTAAGCTTGCATCTTGTTTTTGTTTTTGTATTAATTCGAATAAGGTGGAGGAACTGATTTCAAATCAACATTCTACACGTTCTTTTTTGTTTATGTGTTAAATCGAATAAGGTTTCCAAAAGCAATTACCAAATTGCAAATGAAAGTCGACTTATCTATCTTGTATGTCATTTCAAGGTATGTTTGCCTTTCTAGTAATTTGGTAATTACTTGAGTTTTCCAAGTACGTCTGAGGCTTTTGGATAGTGAAAGAATGTTATTGTTCTCACATAATTGGGGAAATCCAGAAATTAATTACTTCATATGAAAAATTGGGGAAAACCGTTATGTATTTATGTTGAATTCATTTCTATATTATTTTAGGACTTGACTTGATTTGTAATTAAAAATCTGCACGATCAATCGGATAGTCCTCCAGGGCATGACTACCAGAAAAAAGCCCTTAATACTCCCAACAGGGCGCTAATTACAGTGTGCGGATCATAATTACGTCATCACTGTTTTTTTTAACCATGATGACGTACATCACGGTTGAAAATAGCACCTGAAAAAAGCCTGCAATTAAGATATGTGTTCGCAGTTGCATACTCTGCAGGGGGTGGAATTGAAAACTTCACCGGGGCACCCTGCGTTGAGGCAAGGCTATTCTCCGCCCATACTACTTACTTGAATGTTCATCAAGTAAGTACATATCCTTTTTTCTGCAAATTACGTCCTTATTGTGTGTTTCTTATTGTTTTTATTGTGCCAAAATTGAATGTATTTTTGTTTTATGAAAATGCACTTGAATCAACAATATAAGATGTTTGACTAAACTGTATAAAATCTCAAAATCTTTTTACGTTAATGGGATACGAAACATATTTTGTGTAGCGCATAAATATTGTTTATGTCGGTAGATGAAATATAATTCTGAATTTTAGATATCTGCTTGTTTACAACAAGGGTAAAGACATTGTTTACTTTGAGTTATGTACGTAGGTTTTAAAAGTGGCGCGGGAAACTTTGAAAAATCATGAAATTTTCAAAAATCATATTCAGGCCTAAAAATAATGTTTAGAAATTAATTAAAGTTAATGTGTTGCAGAACTATAGATGCGGTTGCTTAAAGAATTATTAATGCCGAAACAAACCATTAGAATGGAAGCTTGTAAGAATAGTAGCCATTACTAAAAACGTTATCTGGCATTACAAGGTACAGGCGATAAGTTGTTTGGGTATAATAACGGATTTTTTTTAAATGGGCTTCCTATTATAGAAGAGTACGTTTGCAGGGTACTCGAAAAAAAGAGATACGATGGAGATGTTGAAAGCTTCAAAATTGTTAGGATACGCAAAACTATGAAATTTATATTGTCATCATTTTCATAATTACTTTACAAATTTAGTTTTGCGGGTTGCATGGTCACGTAGTTAAAAGAGAACATGCCTTAGTGTGTATCTTTTAAATTAAAGCACTAATTATTTACCAACAATCCTAGAATGAATACACTATATCTTAAAATTGTACTTTTTCCTATGTGACTATATGTATACTATTACTGAGTAACGGTAACCTGTTTTTACTATTTGTAAGCTTCTGAATTTCCGAATTTTTTATTTTTTTTTTTAAATAATTAAATTCTCTTGCCAAAGAAATTGTATTTACGATAAATAACAGATGAATTATAAATTATTTTTAATATTTATAAATATCGCCGTCCAAACTTCCAGCTCCCAATCGGTGGCGTGCAAAAGTCTTGGCGGGAGGATACTGTCCTTTTTTCCAAATTAGATTAAAAGCGTCTAGGAGCAATTTTTTACATGAGTTGGTGAGATTTTTTAACATATCGTATGTTATGAGATCGACTCCAGGATCAGACGATTTAGCACATTTTAGAGCAACTTCAAATTCAGTCAAACTAAACGGAACACTGTAGTCAGCGGTTTCTGTGTCGGTAAAATTTAGTTTAACCTCTCTTTCAATTTTATAGTAAAAATGAAGCATCATAATTTGTGGAGCTGCTGGTTTGTTGAAATTGATCAGCCAATGTACCAGCTATACGCTCTGGTTCGCTAACTATAGTTTTGTTGACTTGTAACTGTATTGTGGATTGAGTACTTTTTCCTGATATGGATTTGATCTTTCTCCAAAGTTCAGAGGTGGGAGTTTGGTTCGTTATTGTTGATAAATAATGATTCCAGGAGTCCCTTTTGCTCTGTAGTATTGCTCTTCTAGCAAGCGCTCTGGCTCTTTTGAAGTTTATCAGATTTTCAATCGTGGGATGTTTTCGGTAAATAAAGTTGCTCATTTCTTTTTTTGTTACAACGTCGCTGACAGTGCGATTCCACCACGGTACTTTGCGTTTTAACGGTATACCGCCTGTTTTTGGAATTGCGATATCAGCAGCACTAACTATCATGCTAGTGATTTCTTGTATGTCGAGTGACGTGGATATCTGATTAAATAACATGTTTAAATGTGCTTTGAAAACATCCCAGCGGGCTTCAGATAGTTTCCAACGAATTGGACTAATTATCGGCGTGTCTTGCTTTTCAATTCCCAATACTATTGGGAAATGATCACTGTGATACAGGTCGTCTAATACTTTCCACGTAAATAATGTCGCAATTCGTGCAGAGACCATTGTAAGGTCAATAGGTGAGAAAGCCCCGGTTCTTGCACAAAGATGCGTTTTCTCTCCAGTGTTAAACAAGAACAATTGGTTTATGTCCATTACATTCTCTAAAGCTTCTCCATTTGCGTCCGTACGTACAGAACCCCATAAATAGCTATGGGCGTTGAAGTCGCCCATTAGTATATAGGGAGTAGGTAGCTGATCTATGACATTCTGTATATCGCGTTGTTGCCAATTGGTGTTTGGGAAGTATATATTGCATATAACCACATTATTATTATTATTATTATTATTATTATTACTATTTTTATCATTTTGCAGTGTTGCCTAATTTCATTATGAACGTATTACAAAAGGGATTGCAAATTATCCCAAAGAAATGTAATATTTAGTTTTTTTTAATTTAAGAATCGGAAATTTAATATTCAGAATTATGTTATTGGTACTATACCTAAAGAAATTAGATTTGTAGTAATGTTATTTTATTTCTTTTAATTTCTTCTTTATACTTTGGAAGATCGTGTGTTGTTCCACACCACATAGTTTTGTTTGCAATCGATGCCCCTCTCGTTAGACTGTTTTGCTCACCTTGAGATGTTGTGACAATAAGGTGGTGATATCGCAAATTTATTTCGGATTTGTGTTTGAAGGACTGATACCGATAAATTATAACAAGAAATAAATTTTGTGATGCTTATTTATTTACGAAATAAATCACAACAATTAAATTTTTTATTAAAAAACTGGGCATCCATTGTGTGAGAAAGGAACCTAGTGGTTTATTCGAAGTATTGTCCATTGCTTGCCATCTTTGTGGCAACATCCGGACTCTACGTTGGAAGATTGTTATGCACAACCCAACTTTTGGTATATTTACATGATGTGAGGTGTTGCTCGAACAGGCCATGCGTTATCGATCCAAACAAGTGGAAATCAGAAGGGAAATGTCTGATGAATTCGGTGAGTGGGGAATACTTCCCATTTTAGTGTTTCCAATTAGATGTTGACCTACGGCGCAACAGGTGGACGAGCATTATCATGCAGGAGTATAATTTTGTCGTGTCTGTAGTGGTGTTTGGCGCGCTTTTCCTTGTGTACTTGACTCAACCTCAACAAATCTTTTCGTAACTATTAGGTTTAGCTGTAGACGTGGAAGCATGACCAGGTGCTCCCCATGATTTAATTCTTGTTGAAGTATTATAGTAGATCTATTTTTTATACCTGACAAGCAGCATCTCATATGCCAAAATTCGACGTTTAACGTTTCTTGGCGCCATGGAAGCCAATTTTCTTGTTTGTGAATCATTCCCAATGATTTCAACCGATGCAAAATTGCTTGTTGAGTCGCTCCTAATGCAAGTGCAATCTCTTGCTGCATTTGGCACGAATCTTGATCCAATAATGCATCCAATTCCACGACTTCGTATACTTTAGGTCTTCCGCTACGTTCTCTACCTTCAGTGTCACCGCTCTTAAACTTTTGATACCACCCACGACAACTCTCAAATAAGCGGCCTTACCGTCTGCTTCTACAAGCATCCGAAGCGCATCAGCTGCATGTTCTTCAAATTGAAGAAGTAAATCCAAAGTTCCCGCAAATGGCGCTTATTCGGCTCAAAACCCGACATTTTTCACACAAAAGGATATACTATACGGTTAAAAAATCAGAAGTATTATAAGGTTAAGTTGTTAACAGATATCCAAGCTTACGATAATGACGTTTAACATGTGACACTTTTAACTATAACTTACTGATGGCGTAAACTTTTGTCAAACGGCGGAAACTTATTTGTACACCTATGTATTTAATTGCACTATACTCATTACAACTGCCACAAATCGAGGACATAGTAACAGAAGTCAAGCTCAATATCTAGAAAACGACGTGACAATTTTGCATAACATATTATATCGTTAGGAGCATTTATTTTTGGTTGTCTAAGCATACAATTCAAGATGTTACGAAAAAAGTTACTTACAGTGGAGCTCTTCCAAAGACTCTTCAGCACCACCATACTCTTTCGGTAGTAGTTCTTTAGGAACATACTCGAACAAATTTTCAGTTTCATTATGAAAATATAACTAAAAAGAAACTTTTCAACACTAATCAAGCTCAATAAATACTTTACCATATTCCATAACTCTTTTTTCATAAACGGCTTCAGAATTGCTAATAATTTATCGATAAATAAAGCAACGTTGATTATGTGTATAACTTTTGGACGAACTGGCAATCCTTCCTAAAACAATTATGAGTAACTGCAAAATAATAGACCAAAATGGTTCATTCATTTGAAGATATACCATAAGTGGTCCAACTAATGTTAAAGGAACTCTCAGTAAATGTCCAAAAAAAGAGACCTTTCATATCCCATGCTATTATAAAACCTGCAGCCGCTTGATTATCGTAAATCAACATCTTCATACAGATATCAATAAGCTTTAAGTGATGAGCAAATATAAATTCGCAAGGTTCGCAATAAGCTTTGCAAAAGATAACTTGATAACCTTTTGAAGTTAGATTTTGAAATGGAAAGTAAAATCTGAAAGTTTCAATGTTGGTATTAAAAAAAGTTTAATAATTCTTTCGCTAGATTTAAGGATTTTGAAAATCTTCCTGGTTTTGCTTTCCAAATACTTTCACGCGCTATTGCCTTACTGGTGAAGTGTTTATCAATAGTTATTTTAGATTGTTCAATACTGTAGTAACAACTGTGAAAAGAAATATAGTTTCTGTTTCTAAAATACTACTTCTCACAAAAAATTTGTTAAATTAATACATTTTGTCATGTAAAGACGGCAGATGGGTTACTTGTTTGACCAATCTTGCAAATGAGTTATATCTTCTTTTTTTAATTCTTTATTTTCTTTATACAAATCTTCCGGATTTATATAATTTAAAGTCATGTTAGTAACTTTAAAATGAAGATCTTATAATTCACTAAATTTTGTATTTTTGGTTAATTAGTCATATGCATATATACTTTAATACTTTTAGAAGTGAGATAGTTTTGTTACGTTAATTACGCACTTAAATTAAACACTTTGTATTTTGCTGAAATAAAAATTATTACCGCAAAACATATCAAAAGCTATTGATATAACTTTGTAATGAACAAAAATATACAATAGATTTTATCAAAGCTACTACCAAAACAGTAATATGTTTAACTGATCAGGATAAGATATTATTATCTGTAATAGAACAACGACGATTTTTATCAATAAATGACTCAAAGTGCTTTTAAAGTTACAGAATTACCAAACAAGCAAAAAATATGAAAAAAATGGAAACCTTGGAAAGATAACTAAATTTTAAAATTAAGAATATACTTTAAAATAGGTAGCACGACATTTTAACGTGAGACCGAATTTATTACTATTATTAAAATAAACAATGCATAGGTATACGTTAGTACAAAAACGTAAATTTAGCAAACATTAGTTTTAATTATTAATTATTATAAGTTTTTGTTATGAACGAATAAGTTCAAAGGTAAATATGTAAGTACTCTAGCAAAGTACAGGTCGTAGGTTCGAATCCTACTCGAGGTAAACTTTTTATTTATGTATTTAATAAAATTAATAATAATTTTTAATTACTAGTTTTAATTAGTCACACACTAACATAATCCTTTATTTGTTAAAACTAGTTTACAATAGTGCAAACCCGACTATATCAGTAAATAAATAAGAGTATCGTTTTAAAATACACATTTGACTCGAATTTTTGTTAATTAATTTTTAGTAGTATGTGAAATCCCAATAGATAAAAGTATTTATTAAATATAATATGCAAATCTAATGATACTCTTGTGAAGGTTAATATTATAAGCAATACATTAATACGTGTTGCATTAGCTTTAGCTATAGTGAATACCGTTACAAGATGGCCTTAATCTAACGGTACCGTTAATTAGTTTTACATGAGGATTTACTGCCTCTATTCAGAACAATGTGTGATAGGTAACCTTACTAACATCTAATATAAAAATTGTAATCATTTGTACGAGGGGTAACTGAAAGGCACTCGGTCCATACATTGAGTATATTACTAGTCCAAATGTTTATGACTACTTTCCAACTTAGTGTCTTTTTAATGCCGCACACTTTTGCCACCGATGTCTCAAGCCTATTATACCCCCCCTTGCAGACCGTTTTTTCTGCATAGCAATATTACAATACAACACAATGTGAAAGCCCGTAAGAATAGAATACTACAAGATGGGGAAAACAGAAAACAACGCACTAAACGTTGACATTACCAAAAGCTTATACCTTTGGTACGTTGCACTACTTACAGCTTTACACGCTTTACCATGGTTACGTTCTCTAAGCACTTTACGCTTTTCACGTATTTTACGCTTTCTATGCCATTTAAGCCCTTTACGATATTTACGCTCACTACGCGTTCTACAATCTTTACAGATTGTAAGATATTCACACTCTTCACGCATTTTAAGCTCTTCACGCTCTTCAGACTGTTTACGCTATTTACGCTCTTTACGCTCTTTACGTTATTTACGCTGTTTACGTCCTTTACGCCTTTTACGTTCTTTACGCTCTCTACGCTCTTTATGCTCTTTACGATCTTTACGATCTTTACGCTCTTTACGCTCTTTACGCTCTTTACGCTCTTTACGCTCTTTACGCTCTTTACGATCTTTACGCTTTTTACGCTCCTTACACTCTTTACGATCTTTACGCTCTTGACGCTCTTTACGTTATTTACGCTCTTTACGCTCTTTACAATCTACGCTCTTTACGCACTTTACGCTCTTCACGCTTTTGACACTCTTCTGTTGCAAACGATTGCTACGCACTCTGTAATTATGATTACGAACAGCTAAACGGTTGGGTTAAATAAAAATTAAGCCCTGTGACAGTGAATTGCCAAATCAGCAAATGTCAAAAACATTATTTGTCACTACAACAGGGCGGTTAGAGTAACAAATGACTAGTCAATGACGTATAGCTCTCGATTGCTGTTATATCAACACGGAAAACGAATGTTAGATTCAGCAATGAATATGTGTAACCTATTTTACTACACTATCTTTAGGTGAAACGTTCGATAGTAAATAGCTCAACAAGAAATTGGCATTAATAATACTTCAAGATAAGCAGATCAGAACCACTGTTTGCATTTCGAAACGGTCTATCGCACTTAAGTATGTTTCACTAAAAAAGCTGGTTAGGCAATTGGTTCTACCTTTTGTTTACACTTCCCAGATTATAAGTAAGATCAATTTTAAACCTTTAGATGCTGGTTTCTGAAACTGTGGTAAATATTCTATTAGTACTTACAAACTTACAAACCAATTCGCATGACTGTATCAAATTATGTACGATCGACGATTCAATCGTGGAACCAATCGATAAACCAATTTGGTCGAGCTGTAGGAAAAGTTATTTAAATTATTAGTGAGGTTTCATGAAATATGGTAAAGCTACGATAAAAGAAAGTAATTCTTGTAAGCCTTTAAAGAAAAGTAATTTCTATTAGATTAAAAACAGCAAATTGCATGTCTAGATGTTATAGCTTCAAAATTAAAATTTCCAATCACTTTAT
Organism: Vesta saturnalis; assembly: GCA_036346205.1. Classification (NCBI taxonomy): domain Eukaryota; kingdom Metazoa; phylum Arthropoda; class Insecta; order Coleoptera; family Lampyridae; genus Vesta; species Vesta saturnalis. The sequence goes on along the minus strand of JARFJB010002217.1, from coordinate 114,302 downwards.
TTAACAATTTTTTTTGAATTTACAGTAATCTTAATCGATCAATATATAATTGAAAGCCACTCTAAAACTTTTTGACACATTCAATTATGTACCCCGGTCAGAAAAGAAGTATTAGTTTTAAGTAAAACGTTAGCAAGTCCTTTTTGAAGGTTAACGTAGAAGATAAGGATTAGTTTCAAAAATTGCTGGCTAAAGTGCCTTTGGGATAGGCAACTAAAATTGTTCATGAGCCACCGACACTTAAGACCACACCATAAACATCTAATCTAATTTATATAAGAAGTAAAGGTCACAGGAATAACTATCAGCACAATATTGATTTAGCCCGTTTAATTTTATAAATTCTACATATCTTCTTATCTTAATATTGAAGTATGGATGCATAATGGGAAGGCTAAATAATGTAATGTAATTAACGTAAATAGCCAAATTAGTACAAAATTCTATTTATTTGTAATTAGTTGATTTGATATTTATGATTTTTAGCCGAATTACTGGTGGTAGCAGGTTTGGTGTTTGTTTCTTGGATACCACTGTTAATTCCTCATTAGGAGAGTTTGATAGTGATAATACAGTTCAAGGCTTCTAGGATTATTAGTTCAGTATCGTACACTTTTGGTACGCTTTGTGTTCATATTAGAATGTTTCTGGATATCGTTAGAACGTGATCGAATTCAAGGATCAACAATTGATAGTTTAAAGAAAACTGTTCCTAATGTGAAAAGAACAATGTTATCGCCTAATACGCAATTTCAATCAATGCAAAAGACCAGATTTATTAACAATGATTTTGTGTGATCACCCGTTTTTGCTGATTGGATGGATTCTATCTGTCCTAAACCAGAGCATGAATTTTTTGTTAAAGTTTTAGTTACAGATTCAGAATTCGATATTCACCTATCGATGAAAAAGTTTAGCCTCTACAAACCTGCAGATTTAATGGTAAATACAAAATCCCAACGACAATAGTTCATGGTTTTAGATCATATTACAATTGAAAATGTAAGCTTGTTTAGAACAACTGGGATTTTAGAAAAGGCACTTGATTATTGCAGTACTGCGCTTGGGATAAGGTAATATGGCTCTGATTTCTACGTACTATTGTTGTATAAATTAGGGTCCTAGTACAATGGATTTGTCGGCCTGTATACCAGGAACATCAGATAAAGAAGCGACAGATTGCAGTTGAGCGGTTTTATATTAATAAAGAGATTCGTAAAGTGGTCACTTCTATTCTAAAGGGACTTCACGATTTGGAGCGTCAAATTTCTAAGTATGCCTAAAGCACTGCTATAATATACTATTTCGTTTTTAAATAGGATCCATACCTTTGGAAATCGTTTGTTAATGAATCATCCCGATATCCGAACTATTTTATACGAGAACAAAACTTATTCAATGCGTAAAATACTAGATTTCATTAAAACTCTTCAAGGTTTGGAGAAAGCTCTGGAAATATATAGCTTGTGTAAGGGCAACGAATTTGAATTTGAGAGTAAATTTTTTGAGTTTTTGTAGAATCTACATCGAAGTTATTAAGGAACATAACACAGTATCCACCTGAAGACAAATTTTTGGATGTATACGATTTACTTAAATTTTTTCCTGTAGATCTTTGTATTAATGGGCTTATAAAGGATAATTAGTAATTTCCAGGGTGCATTTGATCAAAAACAAACAAAGAGCGAGGATACAATTATACCACAAAAAGGAATTTATTGTGATTATGATGAAGCAAAATAGGAGATTATTAATATAAAAAATCGATCTGTAGAGTATTTGGAAGAACTCCAAGAAATTTT
>JARFJB010002217.1:0-90000 GCA_036346205.1 Vesta saturnalis | reverse complement strand
ATTAGGTTAGGCTTTGAACATGACTAAAAGGTAGACCCATTTTCTTTGAATGAAAAGGACTGTCCTTTATGTTACTTTAATTTGCCTCAGGCTAGCTCAATCGGATTTTAAATTAATAAAAGGGGCGTGGATACACACTGAACTATTGTCGTAGAAGGGTTTGAGCTTCATATTACCGATTCCTTTTTACGGGCTAAAAAATTCACACTTAATCTACTAAACAATTTTACCACACTAAAAAAACTATTTACAATAATAACGGAACAGAAATCTTCGGATGGGCGCCTTGTCTGGGTTATTCTAGACTCCAGTTCTCTAGTTACTTGATCCTTGGACGTCTTTGTGAAAATAGAATTAATGCTACCTTCACTTAACCTATTTAGAACTCGTATTTTTGTATATATATAACAAAATCCTCACTAAAATGACTTTTTAAAATTATTTAGATGTTTTAATATCGGCCCTGTAAACAGAAGCGACCCGGGTTATACGTACATACAGTTACTCAAACAGTATCGCAATGTTGCGTAACCCGACAATGGAGGTAATGCTCGCGCCTGCGTGCTAGAAGGTCAATCAAAAAAATCAATACTTTAAGTAAAGTTTATGCGCATGCGATTTTTACATTCGAATGGAATTGATGATGTTAGTCTGCTTTTATACAGAATAAATGCAATTTTCTTCCTCTAATTTTTATGAAATGGACTTTTATATTTCCTTTCATAAAATATAACTTTTACGGTTTATTATTTACAAACAAAGATTTAAAGAAACTAATTAATTTGTACAGGGTTTTCTTAGCTAATTATTTACACTAACCGTATACAGGAGAATCTTAATTATGATGCATTGAGATCTTGTCTAATTACATTTAGTAATTAGAGGAAATTGTATTAAAACAGAAATGGTGGTGTTTGCTAGTTATTAAACTCTTTGGAATGAAATGAATACTTTCGTATTATATTCTGGCTGCGGTCAGCGCTTCTGGGTTCGATTGCGTCAAGAGTAGCTACCAGGGTGGCGCTAGGTCAGGGTTGTGTTCAATAACGACACTTATAGGGTGTTTAAACCTTCCGGTAAAATTTAGTTTACAGATTTTCAGGTACGAGATAAACTAACTTGTTTTATAGGTACGGTAGGCTTGCAAAAGGGATTCTCCCTCAAGTCTGGGTTATCGCGATAAGAGATCAGGACTGATGCTGTTTCAGGTCTTCGTTAGAGAAGTATACTGGGTGTCTCGCTGTGGGCAAGCGAGTATTAAAGCTGGTTACGGCACTTCTATTAAGAAGTGTTGTTAGAAAACTAACTAGAAGCGGTTTCTCACGTTTGGCGAGATTAAGTATGAAACTCCCGGACGTAAACGCAAAGCGGATTTATAGAGCTGGGGGATCACGATGTGATCTACAAGCGGCGTCGGGAAATAATGTTATCTGCGGGTTTCTGGTACTTCTACTTTTTCACTTATATTGCCTTGTGGGTGGCGTATTGGTGTTAGATAGTGTAATAGATGTTAGGTAAAGGATCATTTACAAGAATTTGGGACTACCCCGTTACGTGGTGTAAATTAGACCTCCGCACGTTGGTAGAACTAAGGCGAGAGTCTTCTTTCCAACGGAGTAAATGAAAGATGACTACGGGCGTTCAGCCCGGCATGACATCATTCAATCGGCGTATTTGGTAGTATTGTGCAATAAAAACTTAAGTGCCTTTAACCTCAGATCACGACCAGCAGCTCGGTTACATGTAGATGATTTTCTGGTGACGTTGTCGAGGTATCTCGACAAATGATGCACAACTATAAAAGATGAATATTATGACAAACTCAGAGATCGACAGGTCGGCGGAACAAAGTAACGCGGCTAAGCGCGGCAGACGCGCGGTCTGGATTCTCTTTCTTCGGTGGCGTTGCGGTTTTTATTGTGGATCGCGAAAGGCGGGTACGGCTTCTGGTGGTTGAGATCGGGCTACGATTGGTTGTTGAACAGGGTAGGGTGGCTCTGACGTAGGAACACTTTCTATATTTTTGAAATTAACATAAGAGGGGATATAAAATTCATTATTTGATACCGAATGAAATACGTGACCTTTCCTTTCCTTCATTATTTGATGATTTCTGAAAAATTTGATTAAAACAGGATAATTAGCAAATAAAATATTCGGAAAAAATCTGGTAAAGACAGCTGGATCTTTGCGAGGTCAACCCATGAGCATCCCCAAGGTCAGCCTCAAGGTCAAAATACGTTGCCCACGTGACCGTCAAAGTCAAACCCGAGGATAGCCTCAAGGTCAAACCACGCCCCCACGTGGGCGTCAAGGTCAAAGTATGTGCCCCCACGTGGGCGGGCTATATATTTCCATTTCTTTTATGTCTTGAACAATATCCAAAATATATACTGCTACAAAAAAAATGTATGTGTGACTATAACTGCGGACATATTCAATTTTGAAGGTTTTAAAAAACTGCAAAACATTGCATTTCATGCGAGTTATTAATGACCTGAATTTTAATCTGTGTTAAAATTTGAAAATTTGGCCTCAAAATAACATCTTTATTTTCACCCCCTGTTCACCTATTGCGTTTAAAAGCTTGTTTTGTCGACACAATAGTCTCGTAGGCCTTCATTCCAAATTTCATCAAAATCGTCCGCATAGTTTCGGCTGGCGAGTGACCACAGACACACACAGACATTTTGAAAAATTTTCTAAAATTTTTTTCGGATTCAGGGAGTAAAACATCAAAATAACGCAACTTATTTTTTTCGATTTTTTCGACCGTAATACTTTCTTGTTTAGCAAGAAAATAAAAATAGTTTGGAAGTGTAACTAACCTGCATGTTTACCTAAAAGTAGTTTTTTCTTAAATTATGTATAGGATACATAGTATTGAATTTGATCTTTTTGACAATAACAGTAGATAAACTGTTTGTAATACAAAACAAAAAATACATCATACAAAGAAATAAAATTTTTAAACTTGCTCAAAAACAACAGAGCAATAGAGTGCGAAACGTATTTTAAACATGACCACAATAATAACTACAAATTTCAAATTGCTAGTTTACTTAAAGGGCTTTCTATGAGAAAGACAAAAACTTACAAAAATAAATTCTACAATTATTTACTAAAATCAGTTAAGAATAAGTTTAACACAGATAATCTAATTTTTGTTAAATCAGATAAGGTAACACTTTCATACTTATTTCAAAAGAAAGTTAAGGATTTTATTACTAACGTGGTCTGAATTGGTATCAACGAATGTAATTCATTCAGCAGAATAGTCATTGTAATACCGATAGTACAAAGAATGAATGAAAACAATTCCTTTATTCTCAGTGGACTGTATGTCAAAAGCTAAAAAAGGGCCATTTATAAACCCGCGTTAAATTAGCAGCTAAAGCACAGCAGCCAAAATGCCGAAACAACCGAACAACCAAGTGGCGCGCCGTTTACCGCTAGAAAGAAATATGCGCACGCGCACACGTTTAAGCTGGCATTATCGAGCAGCCAATTAGGAAATTTTAGATCCCACCCTTAGCACCAAATTCAAACTACCCTTGAGATTCAAAAATCACAACTTAAAATAATAAAAACATTCCATCACTCTCAGCCTTTATATTTTGACAATTACAAAGCTAATTTGGGTATACCGTTATTGTACTCAAAAAAATTGGCAAGAAAAAGGTTTAACATTTTAACCCTTACAATGTTATTAGCATTTACCACTAATAACTCCAAAAAATTGACAATCATTTACTGCCCGTCTGAGGGGTTAGAACCCACCCCCAAAAGTTTTAAAAAATTCATAATACACCCTTAGAAAAAGGGTTTCACATTCTAATGCGTACAACGTAATTTGCATTTACCACTATTATTCCCAAAAAAATGGCAATCATTTATTGTCCGTCTGAGGGGTTGAAATCCACTCCCAAAGTATTAAAAATTCATATAACCCCTTAGAAAAAAGGTTTCAGATTCTAATCCCTTCAACGTAATTTACATTTACCACTATTATTCCCAAAAAAATTGGCAATAATTTACTGCCCGTCTCAGGGGTTGACACCCACCCCCAAAGTATTGAAAAATTTATATAACAGAAAAAAAGGTTTCACATTCTAACCCTTACAATGTTATTCGCATTTACCATTAGTATCCCAAAAAAAATTGGCTTCACTCAACCCCCAAACATAAGGCAAGTGCAAATGACATTGTAAGGGACAGAATGTAAAACCTTTTCTCTCAGGGTCTTATTTGAATTTTTTAATATTTTGGGGTGGGTTTCGACCCCTCAGACGGAGAGTAAATGATTGTTAATTTTTTTGGGGACACTAATGGTAAGCGCAAAAGACATTGTAAGGGTTAGAATGTGAAACCTTTTGTCCAAGGGTGTTATATAATTTTAATACTTTGGGGGTGGATTTCGACCCCTTAGGCGGGCAGTAAATGATTGCCAATTTTTTTGAGGATAATATTGATATAGTCAAATTACACTGTAGGGATTATAATGTGAAACCTTTTTTCTCAGGGTGTTTTATGAATTTTTTTATACTTTTGAGGCTGATTTCAACCCCTCAGACGGGCAGTAAATGATTGCCAATTTTTTTGGGACACTAATGGTAAGTGTAAATGACATTGTAAGGGTTAGAATGTGAAACCCTTTTTCTAAGGGTGTTTTATGAATTTTTTAATACTTTGGGGGTGGGTTTCAACCCCTCATAGGAGCAGTAAACGATTGCCAATTTTGTAGGAGATAATAGTGGTAAATGCGAATGACACTGTAGTGGTTAGATTGTGAAACATTTTTTCTAAGGGTGTTATATGAATTTCGTAATCTTGGGGGGTGCGTTTCGACCCTTCAGACGGACAGTAAATGATTGTCAATTTTTTTGGGGATACTAATGGTAATGGTAAGTGCAAATGACATTGTAAAGGTTAGAATGTGTAATCTTTTTTCTCAGGGTGTAATATGAATTTTTTAATACTTTGGGATGGTTTCGACCCCTCAGATGGACAGTAACTGATTGTCAATTTTTTGGGGATACTTATGGTAAATGCGAAAAGGGTTAAAATGTGAAACCTTTTTCTTGGCAATTTTTTTAGTTACACTAACGGTATATCCAAATTGGCTTGAAATTGTCAAAATTTAAAAGCTGTTGATTTAGAGTGATGGAAAATTTGTATTATCTTAAGTTGTTGTGCTTTGTGAATCTCAAGGGCTAGTTTGAATTTGGTGTTAAGGGTGGGATCTCAAATTTACTATTTGGCTGCCGGATAACGGCAACTTAGACGTGTGCGCATGCGCATACTTGTTTCCAGTGATAGACGACGCGCCACTGGTCGTTCGGTTGGTTTCAGTATTTTGGCTGCTGTCTGCCAACTTCACGTAAGTCATTTATAAGCGTAATATTTTTTCTTAGAATACGATCAACGATATCTAGAGCATATTAGGGTCTATCAACCCAGAAGTGGAAATTATATTCTAGATGCGGTCGAATTTGGTCCTTATATAGCAGAAAGAGTTGTTGGGAGGTAAAGTATTTCTTAAATCTGTACTAAAAGCCTATTTTACGATCTGGCAGGATGGTCACCGCATGATAGATTTGAAGATACGGTCATTTCCAACATAATAGTTGCGTCGGTAAACTTAAGACCTGCACCATTCATACCAACAACAGGAAATGATAGATATTTTTAGTTTTGTTGGCATTACATTCAATTAGATTATTTACTTCCCCATTCAAGGATACGCTGAATGTCCCGGTTGATTGATTTCAGATTCAATGTTTTGATTTGAGATATAAGGTGGGTTACTATTATGAGTAGAGTAAGATAAACTAATATGAAGAGTGCCGTTGTCGACAAATGGATTGGTTTAGTCGTTGAAGAAATAGGATCGTTCATGTATAGCAGAAAAAGTGTAGGAACCATTACTGGTCCCTGTGACACGCCAGCGTCAATACCAACTTGTTTGGAGAAGAAACCATCAACTACGGCACGTATTCGTCTTTTATCAAGGACACTGGACACCCAATTGGTTAGTGTACCAGTTAAACCAAACAAGGTGAGTTTGGAAAATAAACGCTTATGCCAAACTTGGTTAAATGCTTTTGTGGCATCTAAAACGATTACAACTGTTTCACATATGAAAGAAGATCAGCTGTTGAACGACTCTGTCTGAAACCATAATTGGTGATTACTAACGAGTTTATTATATTCAAGGAAAGGAAGTAGTTACTGATAATGACGTTTTAGAATCAGTAACTACAGGCTCGTCAAAGATGTCATGAAGGGGTGACTGAAATACCCAAGTTTTTATTGGTGGTTTTAGATAAGACCAAGATTTACTACTATCCAAAGGAGTTATAACCAATTTATTGCATTTTCGTTGTTCAAACAACTTTTTAGTTTCAGTTATAACATTTTTGCAAGTATTTCTAGAACTAACATAGTCTGCAGGCTTCTTGACCATTTTATTATTCCTATTACTATTGAATTAAAATTGAACCTGACATGGGAAAGAGAATTAGATTTTGTTTTTTGGGAATGTATCATGAGGATGACTTCAGATACTGAAAAATCAATGTCTGAAGATAACGGCGACTGAAAAAAACATTCGCGCCATAGAAATGTTGCAAGGAAGTCTCGTAAATCGCTTCATGTAGCTGACTTAAAATACTACAACTTTCTATCAGTTTTGTGAACAACCGAGGAATTAGGAGCAGTAGACCTATTAGGAAACAACTGATGCAAGAGAGACCTCAAACATTTTGAGTATGGTTAAGGTTGCAAAGGAATCTTGTTCATAAATTATTTGTGTTATTCTCCAAAGAAGAAATTCCCCTTTATATTGAAAATTAGAGTGAAGGTTAAAAAAGAAATTTGAAGTCGAGTGAACAGGAGTTTCAATAGAAACAAACTGTCAGTTTGTAATTGTTCGAGATGCTGGTGACCAGCATGAACGGTAGACCTAATACCGAGGATGTTACACTAGGAGATCTGAAAGTGAGTACTTTCGTTGACTGAGATTCTTATGTCCGGTATTACTCCTCTTAGAATCTTTTTAGGCTAAAAATAAAAAAGGTAACCGAAAGCCCCAACCTATCTTAGAAAGTCGAAGACGCAATGTTAGGAAACCCGTGGTAAGGGTGGTGATACCTCTCCGGCTGGCATAGGGTACACATGCGTCCCAACTTGTGAATTAATAAGATGGTGTCGTTACGTTGATGATATTTGAGCATGTTTTTATAGTTTATCGGATTTTATTGATGAGTTTTTAATTAATATTAACAGTCATCATCCTAACATACGAGGTGTGTAATTTTTTTACCACTTTTATTCCAGTAGAGATACTGAACATTATTCCCTTCAAAGTAAGTGCCTTGAGAAGCCAAATAGCCCCGAAGACGGTTCTTCCAGTCCTCATAGCAGTGCTGGAACTTGGAAACAGGAATGGCGTTCACCTGGTCGGTTACACCCTTTTGAATGTTTTATTCATGATCCCAAAACGACGTCCTTCACGTGTGTTTTCAATTTCGAAAAGAGTAAAAGTCATAAGGACTCAAATCTGGGGAATAAGGAGGATAAGGAGTCATAGTAACGTTTTTACTGGCCAAGGAATGGTTTATTGAAATTGCTGTGTGAGAAGGGACATTCTTATGATGCAACAACTAGTTGTGTTTGATTTATTGTCATATAACGATCTGCACGCACAAGTTCCCGGACTCTTGCATCATTTTCAGGAGTCGTTGAAACCACCTGTCTTCCGCTACGAGGTTCATTTTCAATTAAATCTCTTCCTTCTGAAAGTGCCTTCAACCACCGAAGCAACGAAGCCCTTGACAGAAGGGCAGAACACTGTCTGCGTAGGTCTACAATGTATTTTATTTTCTTTTTTTTATATTCCTTAAACTTATTGATAGAGTATATTGTACAAGAACTCGACCATTGAATCTATAGGTACTTGATTAAATATAGTAACGTTTATGTAAGTGACGTCATACAATAAACATGTTACACTTATAATTACTGTTTAACTTAAATTGGTGTAGTCGATTTGTACCTTGGAGTTCACTGTCCCAGTTTAATGCAAATTTAACTAGACAGTATCACTATATTAGGTTATAAAGAAGTATTTAGATGGACTTAATTGTGGTAGAGAATATAGCCTTCAATTGTACTTAAATTGATTGTGGCATAGATATTCTCTAAATTCGACAAAAACTTTAAAACAGATCAATTTAAATTTTCCAATACCTCAATTATTTTAGTTTTAAAGATATTAAAGACGTAATTTATTTGTCATTGTTCCTAAGTATATAAATTAATATTTATGACTAAAGATCAGGGTTTAATTTAATTAAACTAACTGAGGCAATTTTTTTTAAATATTTACATATATTAGCAGGTAGATTGAACAACCTGTTACTATTATTACATTAAATGATTTAGAAGTGTTAATACTAACTTCAATTACAGTTGGTATTAAAAAATAGGTATTACTAATAAACCAGTATCAATACTCGATATCGGAGATCATTTTTCAGCATGCTGAGTATAAATTCTGGACCATTTAATTATTCTTATTAGTCAAAGTTAAAAAGTTATATTGAACGTAAATTGTACGCTCTCGATATCGTTGATCGTATTCAAAAGAGAGCATAGAAGAATAGTTTCAGTTCTTTCTTTGTATTATCGTTATTACAACGGCTATTGTGCTGCTGAATTATATTCTTTGATACCATTTCGGGCTATCTTTGCGAGAAACACTCGGTTCGCTCCATTCACATCATCAGTATGCAGTACAAATCTCCACTTGTCGTAACAAACCGGCGCAATCCACATTTTTCTACACGGCTTCTAAGCTCTGGAATGATCCCTAGTTCCTGTCTTCCTCTCACTTGTGATACGAGAAAATTTAAGGTAGCTGTTCATAGGCATCTATTGGCAATTCATTATCCCTCTATCCATCCTCCTAAGTGCTCCTGAGTGCTTTAGCACGATAGGCCAAATTTAGCCTGTTCAGGTCCACAATCATTAAAAAAAAAACTTTCTTTAACCATGAACTTATGTTACAAATTTGTCTTTCAACGTGACGGAAAAAAATTATTTAACACATAGTCTTTCTAAGACGATATATCACACAGTCCACATTACAAATTAAAAATGTTCTGTATTGTTACTGGCGAAAATGGTAGAATCACAGGAAGTCTCCTCTGAGAGCTCCGATTCACCCGATATGCAATTTCACCAATACAATTTTCACTTCAACTTAACTACTGCCCCTGATTCCTTTGTTGTTCGCAACACTGATAATACCTTATTGTGTTTTAGTCAGCTAAATGCAGTTATTTTCGGGATTTTAAGTCGTCCTCGTCTTCTGACATTGATTTTTCAGTATTTGAAGTCATCCTCATGGCAAAACCATATGGGCCATTCACTTTCTCAACCTTGGTTCAATAAAGCTTGTGCTGATGTAATATCTTTGAAAAATAAATCTTATATTAAATGGAAATCTAATAAAACGGTCGAGTCATGCAGACATTTGATCAAGTTTGGCATAAACGTTTACTTGCCAAACTCACCTTGTTTGGTTTAAATGATACGCCCATCAACTAGGTTTGTAGTTTCCTTGATAAAAGGCGAATACGTGTTTTAGTTGGCTATTTCAAAAGAAGTTACCATTAACGCGTCGTGCTACGGGGATCAGTTATAGTGCCGATACTTCTTCTATACATAAATGATCTTATTTTTTCAATAACTAACCCGATCCATTATATTACTGAGATCACTCTTCATTGTGGTTCATCTCAGTTTACTCAAAATGGCAGGCCACCTTATACCTCAAATTAAGACATTAAAGGTGAGATGCAATTTCAATCAACACAGACATTCAACGTATTCTCGAATGGGGAAGCAATGATCTAGTTAAATTTAATGCTAATAAAACTCAGTGTTGGCTTGTATACGCCAAAAAATATTGATCATTTCCTGTTGTAAGTGAGAATGGCTCAGCTACCAAAACAGTTGCTCGTAAATTAGGCTTTTTGTAAAGATTTAAGTAGTGCTTTACCTCCCGACACCTCGTTCTGCTGTATAAGGCCCAAATTCCACTTCATCTGGAACATAATTCTCACCTGTGGGTTAATGCTTGTCACGTGGCGGTGTTTTTGTCGAAATTTGCCGTTTTTGCCGTTTTGATCGAAATTATAGGTTGCTTTGTAGTACCGTACAGCTGAAACGTAGCTTAATTCCTGTAATTAAATTGGATACCGCATACATTTGGAGGAAAGCGGTGGAGTGAAACGTTGTTTGTTTTCCTTTTAACATATTTGGAAAGTATTTGAAAACATTAAAAAATTAAACGCATTTAAAGATTTTGTATTTAGAAAACGAAATAAAGCTTTTGGTCTAATTGACAAGTTTGAATGGGAAGTGTAAAATTTAGATATGATTCACATGTTGTTATCGATCGATCGTGAAATCCTTTTACTAGTTTGTTAAAAGTTATTAGTAATTATTAGTAATAAGTAGTCGTAATTTGTTAGTTTTGTTGATCATTGTAATAAATATGTAGTTATTGCTACTATAATTAGTAATATACAGTTAAAATGAATTTCTTTGTTAGTACTAAATTAAATTAAGATCAGAAATATCATATACATTTTTCAAGGTTAGAAAATTAAAACGCAACTTGTTGTGCAGTAAAATGTAAGAATGATGCAATATCGCTGGAATTCGGCGCCGTGTATATTTTCACTTATAGTTTACCGTTTCAAGTATGCTGAATTAGTCATAGTAGACAGAGGAATAATGTATATGGGTTGCAATATAAGTTAAGTAAAAACAAATTACGTTAGACTATCTCGTTGGGCGGCAGGGAAAGCTCTCGATGCAGTTTTCAGAAGGGGCAAATTTCCCTCGAAAGTGGGCCAATGCTCCCCCCGCGCTTGAAAAATTTAAGCGATTCTTTTTTTATGATAGGCTAGTTAATATTTAATTAATGGCAGGGATCTAAAAAACCAACGTGGCGTATAGTGAATAATTATAGGTGGGCACTTATAGTTCAGACGCTTAGGCGTATACACGTTATCGGGCGGCGGATAGGGCGATCCTGCGAAAGAACGTTTTCGTTAACTCCTGGTGTTGTTTCGTTGAAAAGGGGGCAGTTTTCTCCCCGATTAACCCTCACAGGGATCCTTTGATGTGTTCACCCATCACGAGTTTAAATTATCGCAACGACTTAGTATAGTTGATCCAAGGAAGTGAAATGTGTTATAACCAGTGGATTCATGTTCCTCTGGAGTAGTCACCGCTTTTACACGGAAGAAATCAACGTTCTTTCCTAGTGCCAGACAGCTCGCGGATAACAATTAACTTGCTGTAACTAACTACATTTTCGTATAATGTTAACGGCTAGTATTAATAATTGAGCAGATCTGTTGCGCAAAGTAAAGTTTGTAAAGTGTAAATACATAAACTGTAATATAACCGTACAACCAAGTTGGATGATCATCGAAAGCAATTTGGCATTCTAAATCGACGCACCGATATCCTTCACGAGGGAGTTTCGAGCGTAGCTACCACATTCATTACCTTATTATCACCACCACGGAAGTCAACCACCAGGTCTCCTCTAGATGTATCGTATAACATAAGATGGACTGAATCAGAATTAAGGTAAACTTTATGGTGAATTTACTGTTTTATTTGCTTTTCATGACCGACGAATGTTAATAAAACTTCTGTGTTTTTTTATGCATTATTTGTTTTGTATCTACATCAGATTGAATACGATTCCTTGTTGATCAATCTTGATTATTTTAGTGAAAAACTTTATGGCAAACGTATTCAACCTTCTGAAATTACAACTTTGTTTTGAGTGTTTTTACATATAAAGGTTTTGAAATATTATGAAAAAAAATTTATGAACGAAATTTATATGCTTATTTTATGAACAAAATTTATATGCTTGCACTCTATTCTGTTGAACGGGCAAAAAAAATTATAATTTTTAGAAAAGGCCGAGCAGGCGACTAGCTTGTTCCATTGTCGAATAAGTAATTTATCGAGTTAATCTGATTAAGTGTGGTTACGCTGTATTTTTTGTGTGGTAATTTGAGGGCAGTGTTATCATAATATATGTTTTTTTGGTTTATGGAATTGTGTTTTTTTTTAATTAGATGTGAACCCGGATGTTATACGACATCTAACTGCGAATTTTGTTTGTGCTGTATTATTTTAATGTGACTATAAAGTTAACGTCAGTATTTTTGGTGTTTATTTGAGAAAGTAAAGTAGTTTCGTTCGACAACGCTATAAGTAATTATCTATTATAACGTAGCATTTAAAGTTTGTTACGTTAATGCGTCCTTTTTCTTTTATTTGAGTATATTTTATAGCGATCTGATTAATATCCTTCCATCTGGTTGTAGATTACAGTAAAAAAATTTCTTAGTATTTGCTTGACATATAAGTTTCAATGAAAACCAGACATATTAAATTAGTTTAAATAAGCGTGCGAGAATATTTGTAGCAGGGATCTGCTGGACCAGGCCCACCTGTGGTCACTTACAGGTAAGCGGGTTATTTGAGTATTTAGATAAGCTATGAACTTACGTAATGAGGCAAATCAACCCCTATTGCAACTTTTTAAATACTCTGGTGCCCCTTTCTGGTTTTTATTACAACTCCGACCCTTATTTTGACTTATGTATGATAAACTATCCAACGGTGTGCAAAAATAATTAACATCTTATCCACCCCAACCGTTGAGCAGTCGATCAAACCTACAATTTTAACTGTTATCCCGTTTTACTACCAGTTTATACCGTAACATGCTCCCCAATACGTTCTCGATATCGTTGATCGGATTCAAAAAAGAGCGATTACGCTTATAAATGATCCGCCTTTAACTTCTGACATACAGTCTCTAGAACATAGAAGAACATTTTGAGTTGTTACTTTGTATTATCGGTATTACAATGGCTGTCACTATGCTGAATTACATTCCTTGGTCCTATCTCGGGCCACCTTTGCTAGTAATACTCGGTTCGCTAATTTACATCATCAATATGCATCACAAATCTCCACTTATCGTACCGAACGGGTGCAATCTACCTTCTTCTACATGGCTTTTAAACTCTGTTTTTCTATCACTCATGACAGGTAAAAATTTTTATCGTTTATAAGCATCTCTTGGCAATTCAATATCGCGCTATTTATCCTCACAAGTGTTCCTGAGTGCTTTAGCACGTTAGGCCAAAGTTAGCCTGTTCAGGTCAACAGTTATTTTTACCCACGTATTTTTTTAAGTTCAAAAAAATTGGGAGACAAGCGTTCTTTACCATCCAACCTACAACTACATATGTTGGTATAAAAGGTTGTACAATCGACTTTTTTTTCACTATCGCTCATTTAACAACGTTTGACCAAGTTTTTCCGAGGTCGGTCATGATGCCTGGATTGTGTGTGTGTGTGTGTGTGTGTGTGTGTGTGTGTGTGTGTGTGTGTGTGTGTGTGTGTGTGTGTGTGTGTGTGTGTGTGTGTGTGTGTGTGTGTGTGTGTGTGCGTGTATGTGTGTGTATGCGTGCGTGCGTGTGTACTGTGTGTCTGTGTGTGTGTGTGTGTGTGTGTGTGTGTGTGCGAGTGCTGTGCGTACCTGCGTGTGTGTGTTGTATGGTGTGTGTGTGTGTGTGTATGTGTGTTGTGGTGGTGTGTGTGGTGGTGTGTGTGTGTTGTGTTGTGTTGTGGTGTGCGTGTGCGTGTGCGTGTGTGTGCGTGTGCGTGTGCGTGTGCTGTGCGTGTGTGTGTATGTATGTTAGTGTCCCAGAACCATAATACGTACGTACTTGAAATTTTTTATTTAAGTCTCATTTTATTTCTCCTGGGGCTGATTAGATTTTGGGAGAAATCCAGCCGAGGAGAGGTGGGTGTATTAGGTGCAGTTCTTCGTTTTTATCAAATATTTCTCAAACAGCTTCATATTTTAAAGATATAAAAATACCTAGATATAGACCTTAAACACATCGATTAATTATCTTGTATGCAGTTTTTGATAGGACGCGTAATTTAATGGCGAAAAATTCCTAATATCTGGTTAACGATTAATTTTATAAGAAAACGTATAGAAATATTTTTTAAAGAAAATTTAATTTTACATAACTTTTCCTTAGACAGTTTCTTAATATAACGCAAGGTAAGTCTAAAAATTAATTAAATATGGATGAAAATGGATAAACTGTTTTATTGATATCTTACAGAAGAGGGTGGATTTGGAATTTTTTTAAGTTAACATGTTTTTATGTCTATTAATCTCTATTTGACATGAAGTTTTAAACATCATTCTGACATAGATTATTGTTTTTGTTTTTACAATGTTGCGCAAAGTAAAGTTTGTAAAGTGTAAATACATAAACTGTAATATAACCGTACAACCAAGTTGGATGATCATCGAACGCAATTTGGCATTCTAAATCGACGCACCGATATCCTTCACGAGGGAGTTTCGAGCGTAGCTACCACATTCATTACCTTATTATCACCACCACGGAAGTCAACCACCAGGTCTCCTCTAGATGTATCGTATAACATAAGATGGACTGAATCAGAATTAAGGTAAACTTTATGGTGAATTTACTGTTTTATTTGGTTTTCATGACCGACGAATGTTAATAAAACTTCTGTGTTTTTTTATGCATTATTTGTTTTGTATGTACATCAGATTGAATACGATTCCTTGTTGATCAATCTTGATTATTTTAGTGAAAAACTTTATGGCAAACGTATTCAACCTTCTGAAATTACAACTTTGTTTTGAGTGTTTTTACATATAAAGGTTTTGAAATATTATGAAAAAAAATTTATGAACGAAATTTATATGCTTATTTTATGAACGAAATTTATATGCTTGCCCTCTATTCTGTTGAACGGGCAAAAAAAATTATAATTTTTAGAAAAGGCCGAGCAGGCGACTAGCTTGTTCCATTGCCGAATAAGTAATTTATCGAGTTAATCTGATTAAGTGTGGTTACGCTGATATTTTTTGTGTGGTAATTTGAGGGCAGTGTTATAATATATGTTTTTGGTTTATGGAATTGTGTTTTTTCAATTAGATGTGAACCCGGATGTTATACGACATCTAACTGCGAATTTTGTTTGTATTATTTTAATGTGACTATAAAGTTAACGTCAGTATTTTGGCGTTTATTTGAGAAAGTAAAGTAGTTTCGTTCGACAACGCTATAAGTAATTATCTATTATAACGTAGCATTTAAAGTTTGTTACGTTAATGCGTCCTTTTCTTTTATTTGAGTATATTTTATAGCGATCTGATTAATATCCTTCCATCTGGTTGTAGATTACAGTAAAAATTTCTTAGTATTGGCTTGACATATAAGTTTCAATGAAAACCAGACATATTAAATTAGTTTAAATAAGCATGCGACCTAATATTTGTAGCCTCAGGTGTAAGAGATCTGCTGGGCCAGGCACTGTGGTCACGTACAGGTAAGAGTATTTAGATTTAGATACTGAACTTACGTAATGAGGCAAATCAACCCCTATTGCAACTTTTAACTTTGCCCTTTCTGCGTTTTATTACAACTCCGACCCTTATTTTGACTTATGTATGATAAACTATCCATACGGTGTGCAAAATAATTAACATCTTAACTCACCCCAACCGTTGAGCAGTCGATCAAACCTACAATTTTACTGTTATCCCGTTTTACTGCCAGTTTATACCGTATACATGCTCCCCAATACGTTCTCGATATCGTTGATCGGTATTCAAAAAGAGCGACTTACGCTTATAAATGATCCGTCTTTAACTTCTGACATACAGTCTCTAGAAGATAGAAGAACATTTTGAGTTGTTACTTTGTATTATCGGTATTACAATGGCTGTCACTGCTAATTACATTCCTTGGTCCTATCTCGGCCACCTTTGCTAGTAATACTCGGTTCGCTAATTTACATCATCAATATGCATAAAATCTCCACTTATCGTACCGAACGGGTGCAATCTACCTTGCTTCATACATGGCTTTCAAACTCTGTTTTGTCTACCACTCATGACATGCAAAAATTTTATCGTTTATTAAGCATCTCATTGGCAATTCAATATCTCGCTATTTATCCTACAAGTGATTCCTAGTGTTTGAGTTGCAAAAGTTAGCTGTTGAATCAACATTATTTATAATCCAAATTACGAATTTTATGATATTCAACAGTATTGACAAGTTTCTTTACACGGAGTCGTTCACTAAATACTATGTGTGTATAAAGGTGTGATTTGAAATTGTTTGGTATGTTAATGTATTTAAGTTTTGTAATGTTAGCAATGTTTTGAATAGTTTTGGATTTGGCCTTAGATGTCTATTTTTGAAATGTTGGGGGGTGGGGGTTGGGATATGTGAGTGTGTTGGTCGGTGGTTGATGATGTATGCGAATGTTTTTTGAGTAATTGTATTTGTAAAAAATGGTGTTGTATTACGTGTGTGTTGGTGTGTGGATTGATTTGAATGAATGTTTGGGATTGGGAGTGAATGTGTAGTGTGTGTGTGTTTGGAGTGGTGTGGGTGTTGTGTTGTGTGTTGTTGTGTGTGTGTTGGTGGTGTGTGTGTGGGTTGTGTGGGTTGGTGAGTTGTTTGAATAATGTGTAGGTTTGTTTGAACGTGATGCTGAAGGGGATGATGTGTGATGTGTAATGTGATGTGGTGTGTAGTAATTGTTTGTGTGTTAGATGTAAAGGTGTTAGGTGTGTAGTGTAGTATTGTTGTGTTGTGGTGGTGTTGTTGTCGTTGTGGTGTATTTTTGGCTTGTAGAGAATTGTGTAATTAGCATGTTGGTATGTTGTGTTAGTTTTTGTGTAAGGGGTAGTGTCTAGGTTGTGATTTTGTGGACAAAGTTAGTTTTGTGTGTTGGTGTTTGTGTCGTGGATAGGTTTGTGATGGGCCTGTTTGTGTTTGCATGTAGGATCAATATTGTTGTGAGAAGAAATGCGTGGTATGGCATTTTAGTAGGATGTTTTAGTCTTTGATTTGTAGCGTTTCTTGTTGTTTCGTGTTTGGATGTTGGTATTAATATTTGTCCCAGATAATAACTATAATCGTATGTGTTTTATTTAAGTTCATTTACTATTCTGGCTGATTAGATTTTGAGAATACCGAGGAGATTGAGTTTATTAGGTGCAGTTCTATGTTTTTTATCAAATATTTCTAAAACAACTGCATATTTTAAAAATATGAAAATACCTAGATATAGATCTTGAACACGTCGATTAATTATCTTGTAGCAATTTTGATAGGACGCGTAATTTAGTGGCGAAAATTCCTAATACTGATTAACAATTAATTTTAAAGATAATGAAGAAATATTTTTAATAGAAAGTTTAATTTTACGTAATTTTCATTACAGTTTCTTAAATAACGCAAGGTAAGTCTAAAATTAATTAAATATGGATGAAAATGGTTAAACTGTTTTTTGGAGATTTTACTAAAGGTGGATTTGGAATTTTTATGTTAACATGTTTTAATGTCTATTAATCTCTATTTGACATGAAGTTTTAAACATCATTCTGACATAGATTATTTTTTTTTAAATTTGTTGTCAATTTTATTTTGGAAGTTTTGGTAAGGAGGTGTATTCAAAAGTTTTTAATAACCTGGGTAGTACTAAATATATTGAGTTTGAGTTGAATTGTTTTGGACGAGTTTTTGTTTTAGAACCCTCGTGTAAGAGTTTACTGAGTAAGCACAATCCTACTTTCCACAATCAAGTAGGGTTAATTAACACCCAGCTTAGGACAATTATTTTAGCGAAGTTTTGATTGTGGTGGCGCCTAGAGACATATTTTCCCGGACTGAGCTGTTTGAATGTAGGTGTAAGGTGTTTGAGCATATTAATCATTCATTTTACTTATTATTTCGACCACGCCCATCTCCCTGTTAGCTGGCTTGGCAACCCGTTTACATTAGTAAGCATACACGACGCCTAGTGCGGTTTGGACGTGTAACAAGTTATTCTAAAAAAATTATAATTAAAACTATTTCATTTCTTTTAATTTCCACTTTGTAGGTTGGAAAATCGTTTAACCTGATATTTCTTAAAAATATGGCAAAATGGCGCCTCTAAAATTTGCCGCCCGTTGCAGGTCCATCGATTGTACCGGCCTATCATGGGCCCTGCACATACAAATTAAATTATGCTAAACATTTGATAATACGTAATCACCTTATGACTTCATAAAACAATATTAAATTTTGAAATTTTTTAAAAAGGACAGTTTTGGTAGCATTCGAAATATATAAATGTAAAAAGAAAGATTCATCTTTACCAGACATTTTAAATATAGAATTGTAATTTACCTAAAATTTGCTATTTTACCATAACTACTTGTTTTTATTTTATTTATATATTTTCTCTTGATAATGACACATGTTGCATTGAAACGTGTTGAGAAATAAATATTAATATAACGCTACGAGCAATGATACTTTCAATTTTTAGTTCTGTCAATTTAAAATTATGAAATTTACTTAAAAATTTAGATTTTGAGAATCGCTGAAGTAAAATATAGAACCTACTCGTTTGCATCGTTTCTTGTATAACTTGGTACAACTTACCTTTAAGAAGGTGTTACTGCCCATATCGGACACTTTCTGAATATATTTGGCATACGTACTAATTATGCTATTAAAAAAAATATGTCGTTTTAGTAGCCGTGAATGCTGCGTTACACAAGTGAAAACAAGCTTCAATAATTAGCAATTGATTTAATCCAATGAATTTAATAAACGTTAACGCAATATTTTTGCCAGAGCATCGTTCATTTAAAAAAGAAAATGTAAAACTGCGACAAAGGGTAGTGACTCTTGGTGCATGTATAATCACTGTCATTACATCATTATATGCTATTAGGGATTTTTACCCAAATGGTTGTATTTCTTGATTGTAAACGTGCACGTTTACAATCTAAGTTCTAAAATTTCCTAAAATTTTAATCGTATTAATAATAGTTTTCATATTTAACTACTTGAAGGTTATACTACTAAACATATACAAAATTCCAGTTTTGTTCCCACATTAAGATAGCGTACGTAATGCGCGGTTATAATTAACATAAACAATCTATTTCAAGGATTTGTGCTTTAGGTATATCTTAATACGATATTTATGTACACTGCATTTCGTCTTACAGCCTCTTTGTATTTAAATATCCTGAATTATATGAGAATATAATTGATAAAACAGCGATTTGAGCTTTATTGCAAGAACAAGCATGACGTTCTCTGCTGTAGAAGAGCAGTATGAGCGAAACAAAGATTTACGTGCAGAAGATTTAGCAAGTTTACGAGAATGGCTTGAAAACAATATCATTTACCAGAAATATCGGGTAAGAGCTTTGTGCATAAATTTCAAAAATTACATTTTATTTTAGAATTGCAGTTGATACTTTTCCTTCATAGTTGTTATTATAGTTTAGAAAAAACTAAGCTCACAATAGATAAATATTATACCTACAAAAGTGCTTGGCCTGAGGTATTTACGAAAAGAAATCCTCATGACACTAAAATCAGGAATGACATGGATATGGGGTAATGGTTTAAAGTTATCTACTTATTTTCAATATTGCCATTTATAGATTATTTACACTTTTAAAAAAAGAAACACCAGAAAATTACAATATCTTTTACACAACATTAATGGATTTTGATCTAAATAAGTATGTGTTCAAAGATGTATTAAAAATTATGGATATGAACATATCGTTACAGTTATTGCAGCGTGGAACAGCGGAAGGTCTTGTGGTCGTTTGTGACATGCGAGAATTTACAGTTGGGCATGTTCTTAAAACAAATGTCATGGATGTAAAAAAATTTCTTGCTTACGTGCAGGTATGTGTTTATTCGTTCATACTTAAAGCTTGACTAAATTTTGCAGAATGCTTTGCCGGTTAGACTAAAAGCCTTCTACTTCGTTAACGTAGGTTCAATTGCTGACTTATTCATGCCACTAATCAAACCGTTTATCAACAAGGAACTTTTAGATTATGTAAGGAATTTTGTGACAATACAATCACCTACTAATCAATAATTTTTAGCTGTACTTCCTAGATTCGTATGATAAGTTGTTTCAAAATATTAATCGAGAACTTTTCCCAAGTGATCTTGGTGGTGAACAACCATCACTTAAAGAACTACATGGTAACTAAACCAAGTTGTGCGCTTTACCATTACATTAACTAATTTCAGAAAGTATGATACAACGTCTTACAGAAGATAAAGATTATTTTATTGCAGATGAACAATTAATATCAAATGAGAACAATCGTGATCGAAGACCGTCTTATATGGATCGTGATTTTGGTATTGGTGCTGATGGATCATTCAAAAAACTTAATTTTGATTAGAATATATTATTCCAAGGGTTTTGTAAAAGCGCCGTTTTCGTGAATTTGTAACATTGGAATTACAAAACAAGGGTTTTAACTTTTATTGAATATTATCCTGTTTGCACTTTATTCTTAGATTAGTCGATAATTTTCTAGTTCGTATTGTGATCTAATTTATAGGTTGAAGCCTGAAGGTACCATATCTTCTATTAGTGGCCAGTTTGACATTTTCATTTCAAAAATGAAAATTTAGTTATCAATTTGCCATCGGCACTTCGGTTCCTCTCGTGCAGTTTTATGATTTCTCCATCTCACTGGACTCTCTATTAGCTATTCTGGAGGTGGGCAAAATTTTTATTTCAGCATTGTGTAGTTTAATAAACGGCTATTATCATGTGTAATAATATAGATACACAAACGCCGCAATTTTAATAAGTCCTAAAATAGAAGGTGTTTATAATGTGTACAACAAAAAAAGCATAAGGTTATCACAATCATCATTTTACTTGTCGGTAACATATAATTATACTCTTTTTATAATAACTAAAATATTAAGAATGGTCAGAGTTTAAAAATAATCTGGTTGTAACAGGATATGAAAGTAGATCTCGTCATTTATAAACAGTTACGTAACTATACATGTTTTAAATTTATATTCTTTTATTAACCTTACTTCGTGGTTTACACATTTCATCATAAGTTCATAACAATAGCGTTTTAAATACAATTCCAAAATTTGTTTTATACAATTATGTATTTCTTTATCCGTTTCAAGACACCGTGTATCATTATCGAGAGAATATATATATATATATATATATATATATATATATATATATATATATATATATATATATATATATAGGGGAAGGGCGGGCAAGATGGCATAGCATCTTTGATTTACCTGTAAATGCCATATTTTTCAATCCAAGGCAATAATTTTTATTCGTAGAGATGGTCACAAGAGTGTAGTTTGTTTTACATTAAAGAATGATTAACTTTCAAGAAACGTTTATTTTGAACAAAATAAATTACAAAACCCTTACAAAATCCGTCTTGCCCGACCATGCTGGGCAAGATGCCATACAAATAAAAAAATATTTTGGACAACAAATAAAATAACTAGAAATAAAGAAAACAAGTTCAGTTTACACATATTTCGCACAAAAAACGTTTTACCCTTTTTGGTAATCCTGCACACTCGGCATGGGACCATAAACCACACGACTGGCACTTTAACCAACCCTCGCGACTTTTGGATCGGCTGTATAAGTCATTACAATATAAACAGTCACAATCATCTTCATCATTCTGACTTTCACCATAATTTATATTATAACCATCATCGAGCTATCATCTACAACCAGCTTTTTTTGACTACCGCTCTTTTACTTTTCTTTGCTCCGATAACTTTTTCTCAGTTTCTTTTCACGAAGTTCTTTTAAGAATGGGCTCTCTGTCAATACGTCTTGATAAGTGTTCTTGGTTTTACGTTTTGGGTTTTCCTACAATCACTATGAGGTTTTGGTGACAAGTTATCTACTAATGTCTGGATATTCACAGAATTCAACATGGCTGATTGGGTATCATTTGACCCAGCTACAAGATTTCTAGTTAGATTGGAGATTGAAGGGCCTGGAACACTAGCTTCTAGCTGATTTTCATCACATGGTATGTTCAGTAGGTTTCGATCATTATCAGTTTGAGGATTTTCAATGTCTGTAGTTAAACTGGGTAAGAACATATGTTCTGGGAATATATTTCTATTGAAAAGAGCAATTCCAGTAGCACGAAAGCCACTAAAGGCGATTGTGAGTGTAGCTGTCCTTTCATATGCTGTATTAAAAGCTGAGCGATTTGATAAATCGTAACAGGACGACCAGGTTCATTTTCATCCATTCTGTCATAGCCTGATTGTAGTACTTCTGCAGTGGCCCAAAAAGGCCACGTCTAATGGTTGAAGCCGGTGTATACAATGGGCTGGTAAGCGGAAGAGTACAACCGAATTTTCCTTCGCTAACTGCAATGCTTCTATGTTTTGTGGCTCACATGTCCATCAAGAAGTAGTAGAGCCCGTTTCTCTGGCGTTGGCCTAACAAAGGAGATAAAATGCTGCATCCATTTAAAAAATAGATCTCCTGTCATGTAACCAGATTCATTGTAGAGTGTTAAGGTGCCTGTGGGGGCTGCGTCGTACAAAAGCGCATTATATTTTTTGCGCGGAAATATAATTGCTGGGGGAACATAGGTCCCGCCAGAACTTACGCAAGCTACCACAGTAGTATGAGTACCTCTTTCTGCGCTAGTTACCGCACCTACTTGTTTCTTGCCTTTCCGGGTAAATGCTCTGCTCGGTACTTGGACAGTAGTAATCGCTGACTCATCCATGTTGAATATCATCGTATTATCTATTGAATGTTCTTCCACTACATTCTCCAAGCTAGTGAAATATTTTTCTATTTGAGCTTTATTAAACGCTTCTGCACGCGCAAGCAGGTAGCCTCGGAAGTCTCAATGAAATTTCAGGATTTCTGTATCTGAATCCCGCAGCCAAGATTTCCCAGCCATTTTCTTTTGACGATTAAATGGATGACGCAATTTCATCTTCTCTGCAACTTTATAAGCAAGGACGCAAACATCATTGGTTGTTAACCCAAAAGCGAGACTCCAGTTCCAGTATATTAGCCACTATGGCTTTTCAGCCTCTTCGCTTAGTGCATTTTCGTGACAACCAAGATGTTTTGTGGTGTTAATTGCTATTTTGTTTTTATTTCCAACTCGGCGCCGTAATGTTGTTGCAGGAACATTAAAAGTTTTACTAGCGAGTGCCCAACCCATTCCTTTCTTTTTAACAGTGTCTATAGCTCGCGCCATGTTTGCTTCATCCCAGGTTCCCCTATTTGTTTTCCTTATATATGTGTAAACCATCTGCAAAAAAAGATTAGCGTCACTAAATTCTGTAGCGGGTAGGATGGGATAGTGCGGGCAAGATGGCATACCGTGCCATCTTGCCCAGCAAATAATATGCCGACTTGCCCGTTTTGTCCGTTAAAACATTTTTCACAAATATGGATATTTAAAAAGATAAAACGAAAGGAACAATACATCAATATAATGCCAATTACTTTACAATAACGATGCTATAAAAGAAATAAATAAATAATTAAATATATAAAGAAAAAATGGTATTTATTAGAGACTTACATTCGATAGACCTCACTTAGAACAACACAAACACGACTAACTTCCGCCTCGTTGGTGTAACTGATCTGCTGGTGCATATACGCACTGTTGCCGCTTTGTGCAATATTATTTAATAGGTATAGATATTTTTGTTGGGCTAGATTAGCCGGTAGAGCCAATATGCCATCTTGCCTGCCTTTCCCTATAGAATATATATATATATATATATATATATATATATAACGGTTTCTACAGGGTGTAATATAAAAGCGGTACAATATAGAACTTTTGATTTTGAAATAGAACACCCTGTATATTAACTTAATTTTCGATTCTCCTTATAATTTTACATCCTTTTTGTAAGAATTACTTACAAGCTAAATCTTACAGTTTTTCAGATATTTGCAAAGTTAACTAAAAACGGACATTTTTATGTAGTAATTCAAGTAGGCGTATCTCAAGTTATTTTTAAAGATAAAAAAAATAATCTTTGGTATAGAATTTATTCATACATGAACTTACTTTAATCTATTGTCAAAATTGGATTTCAATATACAGGGTGATCACAAAAATTAATTCAATAACATAAACTTGAAAATGCTATATCTTCATTTTTTAAATGGCACACCCTATATTTTTTTGATGCCTTGTCTTTGTCTATTAATCGGATTTCATTTCTATTAAATATGTTCTATACCTGTCTCTAATAGTTTCGGAGATATTTAAGTTTGTTCAATTTTTTTCGTTAATAACACTGAATAATAATAATAATAATAATAATAATAATAATAATAATAATAATAATTTTATTTACCACCTTTGGCCTTGGTTATAAGCATAGGTGAGGTTGTTAATATTAAATACATTTACATCAATTGTCCACAGTTAAAATTCACTCGTAGTAAATTACATAAATATCACAGATAAAAAAAAGAAGAGTAACATTAGTCGGTCAAAGCAAGCTATGAATACATAAGAAACTAAAAAACATATTAACTGAAATACAAATACAAAAAATTATAATAAATGATCAATGTGACCACCATTTTGTTGCTGGCAAACATGAAGTCTTTGAATAAACGGGTGATCACAAAAATTAATTCAACAACGTAAATTTGAAAAGTAGGTATGGCATTGGGCAGACAGTTGCGTGCGCAACTGCCTGGACCCAAATCCCCATGTGGGAGTTACATTATAGCAAGGGGTTAAACAGGAATCCGTTTTGAACTGTATTTGAGCTGGTTTTGAGCTGGTTTGAGCTGGTTTGAGCTGTATTTAAGCTGGTTTGAGCTGTATTTGAGCTGGTTTTGAGCTGTTTTGAGCTGTTTTCAGCTATATTTGAGCTGGTTTTGAGATGGTTTGAGCTGGTTTGAGCTAGTTTGAGCTGGTTTGAGCTGTATTTAAGCTGGTTTGAGCTGTATTTGAGCTGGTTTTGAGCTGGTTTGAGCTGTATTTAAGCTGGTTTGAGCTGTTTTTGATCTGTATTTGAGCTGGTTTGAGCTGTTTTGAGCTGTTTTGAGCTGTTTTCAGCTGTATTTGAGCTGTTTTTGATCTGTATTTGAACTGCTGGCAACTGTCTGGCCCAATTGCCCCATACCTACTTTGAAAATTCTATATCTAATGGCTAAGGAGCTATCAACCGAATACGAAGCACTATTGGGACACCCTGTATATATATATATATATATATATATATATATATATATATATATATATATATTAACCCTTTATTGAACATTGTATATTTCAATATACATATTTTTTACGTTTAACGTTTTACGTTTTTTACGTAATAATGGAAATTATGTGTTCATGCACATTGTATATTTAGATATACATGTATTCTAGGTAAGTCTCTGCCTGCAGAATCACAAATTGCTTACTTGAACCTATCATGGGAGGGGATGATTCATCTAAGGCGTGGTACTTTGCAGTTGAGCGGATAACCTCAACAACATCGTGTGCTTTTTTTTAGTGTTTGTGGTGGAAATTGTTTATAAAAAATACAGTGTGTCGTGTCATATATATGTACTTGGTACTTTTATAATTGCATTTATCAAAGTTGTGATTTTGTTCAAATAAACAGTTGTATTTGGTGTGTATATTCAAATATACATTGTGCATTCGGATGAATATAAATGTTCGTATCCATAGCCATGGATCCTAAGCTACTTTATCGAAAACGCCAGGAGGTGGTAGTGGCTATACCTCCTGAGAAGAGTAAAGATGATTATGAAGACGATGATGATAGTGTCGTTGATGAAACTTACTTGCCCACCGCAATATCAGGTAGCGTACTGTTTTTTTAGTACTGTCTTGAGTTTTTGTTTATCAAAACGAATTTGTAATAGATACATCAGATGATGACGGTGACGAAGATGACGTGCTAACTACACAAAACGACTCCTTTGATGGTGACGATATGCCTCTCAGCTTGAGATTACAAGCTGCACGTGTACCTCAAGCATCAACTTCTACTGCAGGAGTTCAGGTAGCAACACCGGGACCATCAACCTCAACGGGTAACATTCCATTAGTCTGCACAAATACTGATGGAATATCATGCAATTTACCAACTTGGAACAGTCAGCTACCTCCTGAAACTTCGGTTCTTTCACTCGTGGAGTACTTCAGAAAAGTATTTGACACAGATCTTCTAAGACATATTGTTGCACAGACGAATTTATATGCTACACAAAAAGATGTCGGGTCAAATTTCCACATTGAAGTTGAAGGACTGGAACAATTTATTGGCATGATATTCTACATGTCCCTAATTCCTGTTCCAGGAACTTGAAGGTACTGGAACACCAAATGTGGAGTTTCACAGGTATCTAATGTAATGCCTCTTAGACAGTGGGAGCAAATAAAAAAGAACATCCACTTTTCTGACAATTCCCAGGTTCCAGTTGATCCATCTTCTGATCGCCTCTTCAAAATTAGGAAGATACTCGAAACCGTTAGAAGCAAGCTAAATAATATTCCGTTAGAACAGATCGTACCTTTCAAAGGTCGTTCTGGATTGAAACAACACAACCCCAAAAAACCGAAGCAACGGGGTTATAAACTTTTCTGCTTAGCAGGTGCAAGTGGAATCGTATATGATTTTGAAGTGTACACAGGATCGGTGGAGCAACCAGCACATTTCTCAAATATCAGTGCCAGTTCTAATGTTGTCCTCCGTTTAGCTGATTGTGTACCAGATAATTTTCTACTATTCTATGATAACTGGTTTTGCAGTCCGAATCTATAGATAGAACTTGCAAAAAGGGGTATTTACAGCTTAGGTACAGTACGAGCAAATTGAGTACCAAATAATGGTTTGCCTTTCGATACAGCATTAAAAAAACAGGTCGAGGCTCATATGCTGAAAGAATGGCACGTTCCCAAGGTGTAACACTAAGAATGATTAAATGGATGGATAACAGAGTGGTGAACTTGTTGAGTACCTCTGTAGGTGCTTATCCAGAAACATCGGTAAAACGTTCTGACAGGAAAACCAAGCACCAGATACAAGTCAAGTGTCCCAGTGTCATATTGATTTACAATAAATGTATGGGAGGAATAGATTTGATTGACTCTCTCTTCGCACCCTATAGTATAAAACTAAGATCCCAAAAGTACTACATGCGCATTTTTTACCACATGTTCGATATGTATGTTGTGATTGCGTGGTTGTTATACAGACGTGCTTCAGATGACGCTGGGGTACCGAAGAAGAGACAAATGTCACTGTATGATTTCAATCTTGATATAGCAGAATCACTATGTTGGGCTGAAAAGGAGAGCAAGCGAGGAAGACCATCGTCAACATCTGGAACCTCATATAAAAAAGCCAAATTCACAGGTCGACCTAATACGGATGGTTGGTATGATAAACTAGACCACTGGCCCGAATACAAATCAAAAAATGGCAGATGCAAGAATACCAATTGTCAAAAACTTACCAAGGTAAAGTGCAAGAAGTGCAATTGTTAGTTATGTTTTTGTACCAGGCAGAAACTGGTTCTACTTTTTCATACCAATAATTAGTAATAAATGTTAACTAATCGTTTTTTATGTGTTCTTTTACTACAATATCAATAAAGCACTTTTCTAAATTCATTTCTTTTACTTACAATGAATTTCCATTAGGAATACAACAGGACAACGTACAATCCCCAAATGCACGATGTATATCCAAATATACACATTTTTCTTTCAAAAACGTAAGGGCGCAAAATTTTCTTTACTATATTCCTGCTCTATTTACTTACAAACTAATAAGTTTTTGCCAGAAAACCGAAAGATTTTTATCTTACAAAGTTTTGTACAATAAAGGGATATATCGGTCGTTTTGGGGAAAAGGGTAAGTTTTTTAAAACTTTCTCGATATGTGTATACAGAGTGATCCAAAGAGTTTTTATTTCACAAACCTATATTTTTTAAACGGGAATCTCCAATTTTTTTTAACAAATTTGAATTCTACAGTCAATTCCAATTCATGTTGATTCAGAGTTCCCTATACCCAAGTCTTACGGTTTGTGAAACATTTCCCTTTTTTGAAAAATTCAGAGGTTTTGCAAAAGCTGCAAAACTATGTGACTATCAAATCTAATGAAATTTGGACTACAAACTACCAATATCATAGGATAATAGCTATAACAAAAAAAAAGTGTTGAATGTTATACAGGGTGTCAGTTGTTTAAAGCCCAATTTTATCTGACTTCAAACCTAAAAACGTGCTCTACTTAATTGGATCACCCCGTATTTTCACAGTTACTTGTTTAATTGTCTTTCAGTAGATATCAGGCTTTCCTATACCGAAACCTAATACTTTCGAAGTTATTTAAATTTTAGAGGTGTTTAATTGTTAAATATTGTTTCTATTTTATATTTTTTAAAATCAAGATAGTCGATGTCAGACTTAACAAAGCATGAAAGTTGATCATATGTCAGAGAGGGTTGTCATGATTCTGTCTTTTTGAAATGCCTTGTATCTGGAAACCTTTGAGCGTAAACCTTCGGCGCTAATAAACAATTTTCTAAGTATTCCATTTTAAAGACTTTCGAATGGTAGACTAAGACATAAAACTGAAGAAGGAGGTGCAGTGTCTTAGTATTACAGTAAGAAGACGTAAAAGGATAGTCATATCGTGATAGTAAAATACTTATCTTTTTTGGGTTTTTTAATGGTGTATTTTTATATTATACAATCTAAACGTTTTCATAACAGTTATCTTCGTCAGTAGTAATATCCATTAAAATTTTATTGTTAAAAATGTTGAAAGTTGAGAAATTAAAACATCATAAACATCAGCCTGCTGTTAATATAACAGTTTGAGAAACGTATAAAGCCAACTACAGAATTAAATTATACTAAAGAATCATTAAAAATTAAAAATTTAATATTGTTAAACTCTCTTAATGAATTTTTGAAGGATGAATATAAATATTTAACAAACTCGTTACAAGATAATGGATTTCCACTGACAGATATTAATAATGTTACTACACCTTCTAGACGTAACCTTAAAGAAAAACCAGTTCTTAATGTTGGTACTACTTTTCTTCCTTTCATAGCTAATGTTACAGATAGAATTGTAAATCCTAATTAACTATGGCATCAGGACTATTTTTAAACCTTAAAAACACATATTATGTACGTTTACAACGTGAAGCTATCGAGATATATAAACACCCTAATAATTTTAATAGACAAAAAGAAAATCTCCGTTTAAATATGTTTTGGCATCCTATAATTAAAAAAAAAGCATAATGATGTCTTGATTTTGATTTTACTTTTGACTTTTGGTATGTCTAGTTTTTTGCTGTGTTTTTCCTAGACTTTGAAGCAAATGCTTTACCAGTAAATTATATGTTAAATGACCACACAATTATAATTTAACATAGTAGTTGAAATTAAAATTAAATTAAAAAAATTACATAAAACATTCTGCATTATGCTTTTCATTGTTAACACTTGCAATTATTGACAAAGCTATTTCTTTGTTAGATTTAACTGGATTATTTTAATTTACGTTTAAGTTTTTCACAACAATTAAATTATGTTAAATGTGTTCTTTGGTTGACATTTTTCATTGTTAGTCTTCGACCGTTAGAGGGTGTTCTGATTTGTCATATTTAAGACAGTTTAACAATATTTAATTTTTAATGGTGTAGTTATTCTTAACTAAAATTAAATACTATAGTTGGCTTTATACGTTTCTCAAACTGTTATATTAATAGCAGGCTTATGTTTATGTTTTAATTTTTCAACTTTGGTAAAATTGTTTTCAACATCTTTAACAATTTTAATAAATATTACTACTCACGAAGATAAGTGTTATCGAAATGTTTAGATTGTATAATATCAAAATACACCATTAAAGAACCCAAAAAAGATAAGTATTTTATTATGTGTAATAATAGTGAAATGTTACATTTCATATATAGTGATAAATTTATTACTTCTAGACGGCCTGTGATTTGTGCTCATAATCCAGTTAGCTATTGACACTTCCCAATCATGTCCACGTGGACCAGCAAAAATGCCAGCAGCCGCCAAGTGGTTTGTGTTCATTTATTGAGAAAGCCAGAAAAAACATAAAAATTATTTATTTTTTAAAATTTCCGGTAACATGGCTTCTAAATAAAAATTAGACAATTTTGGCACCATACTTTCCCAAACTTTCTCATCTCGTTCTATCTGGAAATATAAAATAATGATACATAATAACTCAGTGCGGTCGAATGAAAATCTGAAAATACAGAGTGTCTGGAAATATATGTAAGTATATAATTACTGATATTTTATAGAAAATCGTTACTTTACGTAAATAGTCGGATCAGCAAACGCTTGTTTTTGGTATACAGAGTGTTCAAGTTTTGAAAAGCAATAGTACTTCTTTAATAACTTCATAAAGGGGTATTAAATTTTTTTTTAATTCATCGCAACGTTTTATCCAATTGACCTAGACTGATTACCATTTGAAATTTTCCCAACCATTGGCGGAGATATAGGGGCTTGTGCGTTTTTCTGAATAAACTCAAAATCGGTGCTTTTTTTCAAAAACTAAGTGTTTGCCGAGCTATGTTTATATGGCACTTTTTTCTTGTTTTTGAGAATACTATATGTTAATAAAGTTTGGCAACATTATTTCCGGACACCCTGTGTAGAAACTGAATTACCGAGTAAGTTTATGAAAAATTGAGTAATTTTTTACTGTTGCCCATAATGAAGCTAAATTCCTCGGTAAACAAAAAAATAATAAAAAATGCCTATAAGGAAAAATCGTGGAGCGATCCTTGATAAACACCAAAAAAATTTATATTTGTAAGTTGTTCCATTCAGACCGCACTATCACATGGAATATTCCCAAAACAAATAAGATACTTTGTCAACAAGCATGCCAAAAGTAGCCCACACTACAAAACAGCAATACCGAAAAGTTCCTATTGCCAGTTAACCCTGATCTTGATAATAGTAACTGTATGTCTTGTTTAGAAAATATACTCCATTTTCCATTTCCATGTATTTAATTTTTTTTCTACAATAGCCTGTTCGGGTGTCAGTTTTGAGGCTCCATATGGACATTTTATTTCGACCATAGTTTCATTGTCAATCACACCATCCGGACTTGCTGCTAAATAAGAACAGTCCTCATACACGAAAAGTCCATATTCTCGACTTTTTGTTTGTATTGTTGTCCAAATTCATTTATGGCAATTAGTTCAAAGTTGGAAGCTGTAAGTCTGTAGCATCTTTCTGTTTTCCATAATGAATTGTAACTTTGCCCTCTTGTACTTTCTTCTAGATTTTTATTTCTTTCACCGTTCGAGAGATGGAGTCAAGCAAATTGTTTTTGTTTTCTTCTGACGTTATAGTGACATCTTCTGTTAAGTTCTTGAGCCCCATAATTGTCATCAGCCGGTGCTAAGAACTTCCATTTCTTTTTTGGGACTGTTCTAACTAACTGCTTGTGGGAATTGCGATATTCCCGCATTAAGCGTAATTTTCTAAAATACTCTTTCGTGTATTTGTCGGGACTTTTGTCAACTGTACTTTTGTGTGAATGTCTGAGTGGTACCGCTCATTCATATTATATGAGAGAACCACGCCTTGACGTCTAACATCGTAGCTGTTTTTAGCGAGAAGTTTATTCTTTTTGCACATACCGATTTTGCCACAATGGAATTGTAAGTTTCCGCTGCATTATTGTTCATATTCAATATTAAATTGTGAGAATTTTGAACAAACCTAGATCCGCAAGGCAGTATATTATCCATCACTGCACGAATGTCAACGACCAGTTAAAATAGCTGCCGAAACAGCAGCTGAATGTATATTCATGCTGGTTGTTGGCAAGTCTGGACTTTCTGTAGCAATTGTCTTATTTAAATTACAAATTTTACAGATTAAAATAAAATTGATAATAAGCCCTTCTTGTCTTTCAGCAGTGAATTCCGTATAAGATAGATTGATTACAGCTAAAAGGGGGGATTATTACAACATTGCATTTGTTTGAAAAATTATTCGATGTCAATAATTCTTCTTCCGCTTGGTATTGTTTCTTTTTATTATTTTGACCCGGATCTACCATGGTTTCTACGAGTAACTCCACGTCATTAAATCGAGAATAAAAAAGAATATTAGAACTTAATTCTTGTATTTCTTAGTACGACTAGTAGATACACTTACTGTCTTGATGTTGAAAGAGCGACTACTTCTAAATTTGGTTGTTCAGTTAACAAACTTTTCGATCTAACTAAAGAACTAAAAAGATATTAGATGATTACTTTAAACAATTAAAGAGTTTCTTTTAACGTACGTTTCTGCGTTTGCAAAATTATTCTCATTCCTTGCAGGATCCGATCACGGCAATTCATGTTTTTGAATTTTTTTTCAAACTGCTGGACAAAAAACATAGAAGAATAAATTTTTCTTACAGTGATTTTTTTAATATAAATCAGTTTGTTCTTACCTGATTGCTCTTTTTCGAATACCCATTCCTCTTGTATGTCCGTTTTTGTACGTAAGTGACATGTCTTTATCCACTTACAAATATAGTATTTCAGTATAACCACTGAACACTACTAACAATAAGTCGTTACCAATTTCGAATATCTCATACACTTATTCTTCTGTCTTCAGAGCAATATTAATACTACTTAAAACATTCGCCACTTTCGGTAGTTTCCAAAAGTACACATGTTCCGAGAAGTCGAGGGCGGAGTGAGATGCTCCAACCGCGTTTTCTTCGTAATACGTTTCATGATATGCTTTCTGTGGAGAGTTTGAATTTTATTAACATCGTTTTGTTAATTTTTCTATGTTATTATTAACAATTTATAAATAAGTTATGTAGAAAAAAATTACAAAAAATAGTTATTTATGTATCAAGGGAGTTGTGAGGATGTTAATTACCGAGGGCAATACATTGTAAATTTCCCGGAGTTATTAACATACATAACTCACGTGATAGACAAATAATTTTATTTCATACTAATACATTATAAATGAAATATGAAAACGAAATTTTGTTGGTTATTAAAATTAAACGAACGTTTAAAAACTAAGTAGGCATGGTTAGCATAGAAATGTCAACTGACAAGTTTTCAAATATTTGTCAAAATAATGTATTAGTATGAAAATCATTTAAGGGACTGATGGTTGGGAATTTTTTTACAAAAAAAAATTGTTAACTTTTTATTTAAACAATTTTTTGCAAAAATAATGTCATGAGTACAAAAATAAATGAAATTCGTCATAACGGAGAACTGTTAGCAAAACCTTTTAATATGCTGCGAGATAAGCCTTAAATGAGAAGTGTTACGGGCATCCTGTTTAAATGTAGATGCCAGTCGTGAAAGTAGCCCTTAGTCTCACCCCATTTGTTTTTTCTCTTTGGAAAACGAAATTTCAAAGCAAAAACCAATTAAACACAAGAAACAACATCATGTAAACGAAAAAACCTCTGTACAGCTTTAACCAACTCTAAACTGTAAATGACAAGTGTCTTCAGCTTAAAAACTGATAATCTAGGTGTCAACACCAATAACGACACCCCTCAAACTCATTTAGTGTAAAAACTGTGTGGAGTAGGAACTCTTAAAAAGATGTTTATTGTCCTTTTACATCTGCTATAACCAACTGCACGTGTATATCTAATTAAGCACATTTTTATCAAACAAAACAATTTTTTTAAATCAACAGCGTTTGGTTTTAACACGAATCTACATGTAAGCGAACGTGTTTGTGTGCCTTCCAGTAGCCATATTGGATTGATGTTGGTAAATTTAAGTATACATTTTACAAATACTTTTAGCATTTGTGATATAAACCGAGATTTTTCACAGTGAACATTTGATCGAAATGGCTTCCGTAATTTTCTTATTGGCAATTAATTATAAATTCAACCTAATTGTGCTAATAAAAGCTTTACAAGTAATTTATTTCTTAAAAATATGTTTTGATCTAAAACTACAAAAGCGAAAGACCAATACAAATATATTATTGTAAATGTTCGACATAACCTTCGTTTTCTTGAACACAAAGCCTGATACTCTCTTCAAATGATCTGACATTCTGCAGTATGTTTGGTGTGAGTGATGAGAACGCATTTGTAATTCTCATCTTTATATTATCTGCAGTGGCAGGAAAAGTTTTTCGTCGGGTGAAACGCTTATCTTGTATTTCTTTAGTTTAGACGATTGCAGGTGACGCTCAGAAGGATGACGTAATTTTGAGAGGAAGGGGGAGATTTGTTGTTTTCGATTCAGTCTTGGTTTAGATGTAGGATGTGAAGATTACCGTTATTGTGGCCCGACCGCGTACTCGAAGTGTGAGTTGAAGCAAGTTGGAACCTATTTGAATCCTCACCGGGGAGAGTAAAGGAAGCCTACCGTTGGAGATCTTTTCCGTTACCCTTATTTTGGGAATATTTTGGAAACTTCGCCCGCCTTCCTGTGTTCATAGAATTGGATTTAGTGTTATTGCAAGTGCCAATCCTTATTTCTTTCGAATGGATTATCTCATCTCGTTTGCGAATCAATGGTAAAAGGTTCCGATTATAGGTTTTAATTTCGAGTACATAGCTGACCCGTAATAAAAGACAAATTTGATGTACATAGGAATGCTTTAATAAGTTTTATGTAAATAAAAGTAAAGAAGCTTGATCGTAGCGTATGGTTTTTGATTTAAAGATTTGCCGTTAATGAAATTTGTGTAAAAATAACTTAAAGACGTAATTAGTTTACATCGATTAAATACCAAAAAGTCCATTGCAGTACCGTTGTGAAAAATAAAAGGAAGTTCGATTGATTACTTCGGTGCTTTGTGAAGGTAACTACATATTTTCTTTTTAATTTACATTTGTTGGTGACTTTAACAAGATGGTTGTTTGTACTCATCTAGACGAATGAGTAAGCCTTTTGTGAGAGTTTATTTAAGTCACATCTAGGTATCTATTCGGTGAAAAAAAAGCGTAAATTAACTATTTCATATGGTGTTTATCTGTATTTTATTTTGAGTTCGAAATTATTATTATTCCGTTTTATTTTTTTTTGCAATTTAAAAATCTAAGGGATATAAAGTAGGTAAATTTTGGTTACCTGAGCTTTCAAGACTCATTCTGAATCAGATTCATTAGAAATTCTATGATATAAAATTATATTTAATGTGTTTCGGACAAGATACTGATTGTTTATTTTAATTCTTATTACATTTTAATTTATGTATAGTGTTTATAAATTGAGTATTATTTCTTTAAGTGTATATATTGTGTAACCTTAATCTTCTCTCACAGCGTTAATATTTATTACGTTTATTCAAAATTTAAAGGTTTGGTTATTTTGGGAATACATTCAAATTATGGAGTGATTAATTTGTTTTGACAAAATTGATTAATTTACACAACTTTACGGTGGCAACCTTCTTTTTGTTTTGCTATTTAATAAAAGCCTTAACGTAATAATATGAGAGTTAAATAGTCATTTTGGTCTGGTTGATAGATATACCGTAACGTAGTCATAATGGAAGTTGCATGACGTGTAAAAATCGATATCGTATCTTTTCGGATCGATTTTATAATTTTCTCTTATTACTGTTTGGAAAAGAACAAGACTAAATAGGTATCTGTGACTTGATATTTAGGATGATATTTTAGATTTAGGATTTAGGATTGTTTGTTAAGAATTACTCGTTAACTTATTTCTGAATTTTCTGCATTTACTGCCGTTACCATGTACGTTTTAATTCATAATGGATTGAATGATTTCTTTATCGTATTTACATTTCTTATTTTATAACAGTTCTTAAAATAAACTTACTAGTGTCAACTATATGTGGGTTCTTGTTATCTTTAAATTCATACATGTTATAGATATCTCTTAGTTTGCTAAATCACCACTAGATGGTGATACCATTGAATAATTACGTATTACTAAACGTACTTTATTGAAATGCAATTTCTTTTTCAAAAAAATATTTCTTAATTTGGGGAAGTAATATAATCGCTATTGTTGCGGATGTAGAAAAAATCTTATACACACATGGTAAGTTAGCTCCGTTGTCTTCAATATAGTTACAATTCGAATCTTTCTTTTAGGCTTAAAATACGATATTCAAATTAAAAGAAGTATATATATAACTAGTTCGTGGTAAGTTATCACATAGCTCGTCTTCGATCTATAGAGGTAAAACATCAAATTGCTATTATACATCTTACCTTATTTATAGTCTTTTCTGTTTTTTCTTCTCGTCTGTCATTCTCTTAATTTACTTTACATAGTCGTTGAATATCCGTTAGTGCACCTTTCGTCTCGCTTTTCAATTTGCTACGATGTGCTCTTTAACTGGGACTGCTCGTAAATGGCTACTGGTAGCTGTGCTGCAATTACGAGGATGGAATTTACGCTGTACTAACTAAAGCTCATGTATTCGTTCACCAACCAGGTCAGATCTTTCCTTTATCGTCTATATTAATGCGCATTATATTATCGAGTTTATTTTCTAACTTGTTATGTAGTGTACACGACATTCAGCAGAGATCACTACAGTCCCTACAAAAGATTAAATGCATGTAAATTAACCACATTACAAACAATTTAATAAATTGCTTACCTTTGTTATAACCTCGGTGTCATATTGATATCCGACTACATTTAACTTTCATAAGATTTCACTAAGGTAGAACTATTATAATTTGATCAAACTATTCGTTAATATTTGGTGTACATATTTTAACCCAAAGTATTCAACTTTTACATAAAACACTTAGCCTTTAGCTTTCTTCTTAGAAATTTCCTTGACTACTGTTTACGCTATCGTGCGCAGTAGCAGTAACCCAAAGCATACATTGTAGTTCAGATCATTGGTCTCGAATTAAAAATTGCTTAGTTACTGTATACGCATGTTAGGATATTAACTGAACAAGCTTCTCCGATCATTTACATATTTGAATTTGTCATTGTTAAGGAGGTTTTGTGTTTGGATATTGTGAAACGAAAGGAAAGTTGAAGTGTTACCTTTCTAACGTAAATTACTGCGGTTCTATACGCACATATAAATGTTCCTTTTCAGGGTTACGTTTTATGAAAGATCTTTCAGCGTAGCACAGAGGGGCATTACGCTCTTTTATTAAATTAGCTAAATTGATGAAAGGTGGGTTTATCACCTCGTCATTAATAATATTGAAAATATATGTTAATTACGAAACTTTAGTGTTTCACATTATGATAGTAAGATAAGGCTACACTTATCTTTGGGTTTGTGGGGACAAATTGCTTGTTGGCTAGGTATGCACTGTTATTTATATATATATATATATATATATATATATATATATATATATATATATATATAGTTTATTTACTCAACAGATTGGTGAAGTTAATCCACTTACAGAGTAAAATACAATATAGTATACAATACAAATACATGGAGGTAAATATAAACATGTACATATATATCACAGTCAGGATACAACAAATTGTGCATAACACATAAATATAGCGAACAATACACTTAGACATGACTAGCTTAATTACATTGTCTGGTACAAATCGTTTCTTTTATAAACCTTTTATATTTGTTCTCTCTGAGCAAAAAAACGTCCACATCATTGATATACTGATTATGGCCGTGCAACATTAAGTACATTGATGACTAGGTGTTGCGACGAAAGACGTGTAGTTGATGGGTGTTAGCTGCAGTAAATTACAGTCGTCGATCATTCCCGTTATTAATTTCTAAAGAAAACATACTACGATTAAGTAATGATAAGTAATTATATTTTGTCCTCAAAATGGAGTAAGATATAAGTTCATCGAATTTATTTTCTTTTAAATAAACAAGTCTTAAAGATTTGAATTGGACTCTTTCAATCATTACCTCATATTTTAAGTAATATGGTGACCAAATAACATCACAATACTCTAATTTACTACGTACTAACGATTTAAACAGAGTTTCAAATGGTGCCGTCATCTTATGATTTTTACAATTTCTGTAGATAAACCCCAAGAATTTTATGCGTTCAAGATACATATTTTTTGTTTGTTCATTAAGAGTTAATTTTGAATTAAATTTTACGCCTAAATCGTCAGTTAATTCTATCTTTGCAAGGCATCGTTGTTCATGCGATAGTCAAATTTGATTATATTAGTTTTTCGTCATTTATAAATAACAAAAACAGTAATGGACCCAAATCGCTGCCTTGTGGTACTCCAGATGAAGCAGTAAAATAGTTTGATTGAAAATTATTGAAACTCACGAACATAATCCTATTTTGTAAATAATTTTTTATAAAATCTAATAAAGGCACAGAAAAACCAAAACTTCGTAATTTATGTAGTAATATTCCATGATCTAGTTTGTCAAATTCTTTGGAAAAATCAGTATGAATAACATCCACCTGATTTTTTCCTAAACATTTGCATTATAATCACTAAAATTCATTAAGTTAGTACAAATCGAACGTTTTGGCATAAAGCGATGTTGATAGGGAGATATATATTTGTGAACTGTACTAAAAATTTTTTTAAAAATTATTGATTCAAATATTTTTGCTGGGGTGCACAAAATACTAATTGGTCGATAGTTTGATATTATGTCTTTCCTGTCTGACTTTAGTACTGGAATTATTCTAGACGTTTTCCAAACTGTAGGGAATTTAAAAAAATGTATATTTGGGTTGTAGTTCGAAAAATAATTACTAAAAAATTTTTATTCGCATTTTCCCATTTTGCGTAAAAATAGCTATCAAAAGTCTCTCTTATAACACTGTATCTCTTATAACAAAGATAGCCATAGAACGTGGGTAGATTCTAGACACTCGGTATATATATATATATATATATATATATATATATATATATATATATATATATATATATATATATATATATACATAGGGTCCGCCAAAGAAACCTGATGTTTTTAATATTTATAGTACGAAGTCATTGCATTACGTAGAATAGCAATTAGTAGTTACCATTTCAGTAATGATGGAAGACTGGAGTAATGAACATCGCGCATTCGTTATCGAAACATATTTTAAAAATAGTGATTCGGTGGTCAAGACCCATCGTTTATTTCTCACGCATTTCAACATTGGACTTCATGGTAGTGTACCATGCCGTAACACAATTAAATTATGGGTTCAAAATTTTCGTCGACATGCGTCTGCAATGAAGGTTAAACCACCAGGGATGCGTTGCAATGTCCAAACACCAGAAAATGTTGAGAGAGTGAGAACAGCCACCCAACGAAGTCCATGTCGTTCAGTTAAGCGACAAGCAATTTCTTTAAGACCTTCTGAAACAACAGTATGGCGTATTTTCCATAAGGACTTACACTTCCATCTATACAAGTTAGCACTTGTTCAAGAACTGACTGCTGGAGGCTTTTTAAATCGTGTGAATTCTTGCAATCGACTTCTGGAACTTTTAGCTGACAATGTCTTGAATGGTTTGATTATGTCTGATGAAGCGTATCCTGAGTTAACAGGATGTGTAAACAAACAAAATTTTCGTTATTGGTGTTCA
The DNA here is from genome assembly GCA_036346205.1 of Vesta saturnalis. Taxonomy (NCBI): domain Eukaryota; kingdom Metazoa; phylum Arthropoda; class Insecta; order Coleoptera; family Lampyridae; genus Vesta; species Vesta saturnalis. The sequence continues at coordinate 50,402 of JARFJB010002217.1, read as the reverse complement.
AAAAATCCCAGACAGCTCCATCAACGACCTCTGCATAGCCGCAAGGTAACTGTATGGTGCGGAGTGGCGTGATTCGCTATAATTGGTCCATATTTTTTTGAAGATGGTGTTGGAAATGCTGTCACGGTCAATTTGCAACGATATGTGGAAATGTTGAACAATTTTTTGGAACCAGAGCTTCGTGGACAAAACATTGATTTGAATACTGTATGGTTTCTACAAGATGGAGCAACAGCTCACGCAGCACGAGTGTCAATAGCTCGACTGCAAGAAATGTTTCCAGCAGCAGTAATTTCGCGCAATGGGAATGTTCCTTGTCCGGCACGGTCTCCCGACCTGATCGTTTGTGATTATTGGCTATGGGGTTATCTTAAGAGCAAGGTGTATTTAAATAGACCGCAAACAATTCAGGAATTTAAAAAAACATTCGCAATGAAATTCGTGCAATTCCTATGAATATTCGTAATGAACAATTTGCAGGGCCGCTTGGAACAGTGTTAAGCGGCGAAGGCCATCATTTAAGCGACATTATTTTCCATAAATAAAATGGCATGTAATATGCTATCGATTACTTGTATATAAAAATAAATATCTTGTTACATAAATTTGTAGTTGAATACCAAAAATCGTCAGGTTCCTTTGGAGGACTATATATATATATATATATATATATATATATATATATATATATATATATATATATATAAGTTGAGGGAAGTAACAGCCGTTACAATGTTAAGGAAAAAAATTTTTTTTTATTAACTAATTGCTTAGTGTTATCAGGCTTGCGGCTAACTAGGGTCTTAATACGTTTAAAACTCTTTGATATTTGCCAATATTTCGGAATCTTTTTATTTTGTTCCTTTATCAAGGCTTCTACAATAAAACAATGTTAAAACAAGTCAAGTTTCTTACGTTACTTACATCTAAGTTATTCTTTAAAAACTAGCTGGTTATACTTCATAGATAAATTTACATTTTTGTGATTATTTACCATTAAACTGTCATTGTTAATTGATGATTAACAGAAGCTGGAGTTACATTTAAAATTAATTAAAACATTTTAATTTTTATACATGACAGGAACATGTGCTTGCATTGTTACAATTTTTCTGTCACGTTGGTTACATTTGATTTTACTTAGGTTAAGTCACTGATATCCATAAATGCGGCAAATTTGAATTCATACAATAACTAATTGTCTTCAACATTAAAATTAAGGATGTAAGAATATACTGCTGACAGTTGTTCAGTATCCGATTTGTGATTCATAGCGTTACCCTCTTTTTTTATGTGGCACATTTCCAGAAATAATCTGGATTTGTATACTTTTTCAAAATTAAGAATTTTGACATTGTTGAAATCGGGTTGATGATTTAGTGTTCTACTGTGGTTTGCAAGAGCACAACTGTTGCTTTTTTTTGTCAATTCTACAGTCACTTCTGTGTTGTGTAACCCTATTACGCAGCCATTGTGACGTCTGTCCTATGTAAACTTCCGTGCAGTCAATGCAAGGAATTTGATAAATGACATTAGAGTTAAGCAACACTGGAGTGGTATCCTTAACTTTGGAAAACAATTTGTTGACAGTTTTTAAATTATATTTGCTAATTTTCATGTTGAAGTCCTTAAATACATTTGTAATTTTGGGTGTTAGATTTTTTATGAACGGTAATTTACAATATCTGGTGTTGTTCTCTTCCAGGACACCAGGACTATTGACAGCTGCTAGAGGAGTACTTGTATTAAATATTAGTTTATTAATGAACGCTACTGGATAGTTGTTTTTGATCAAAATTTCTTTGAGTTTGTTTAAATTTTTTTGACGGAAGGTTGGATGTGAAATTTTTGTAATCCTATTTTTTATTCCTGTAATGATATTAATTTTCTGTTGTAATGGGTGGTACGAAAAGTAGTTTATATAACGACCTGATGCCGTTGATTTTTGATACCAATCTATGTGAATTGTATTGTTAGCTGTTCTAATAAGTCTGGTATCCAAGAAGGGAACACCTCCATTGGTTTCGGTTTCTACTGTAAATTGAATATGATTATTGAATTGGTTGAAAGTATTTTTGATTTCATCAATTTTGTTGTCTGGTACGGCACATATTATGTCGTCCACATATTTCTTAAGAAAAGGAAGTTCAAATGATAACAACGGTATGCTACAGTTTAAAAGTTCATCCATCACTATCGTCGCAATAATAGGACTGAGAGGCGAACCCATGGGGGTACCAAAAATTTGTAGAAAGTACTGGTCGTTGAAAACAAAATAACTGTTGCTAAATATAAATTGTATTAAGGCAATAAATGATTCCTTACTTATATTGCAGTGTGGAGCTATTAAATTCCAATTGGAATCCAATAAATCCAAAACTAATTGTAGCGGTATATTAGTGAAAAGTGATATAACATCAAGTGAGATCAATACATAGCCTACTGGTATTTGAAAATTGTTGAAGTCTTTAGCAAATGTGAAGGAATCTTTGGTATTGTAATTGTTGTGATTGTTAAAGCCATTTGTTAGAATGCCAGCAGCAAATGTGGCAAGATTAAACGTCGGAGATCCTATCGAGGAAACAATAGGTCTGAGTGGTACTTGGTCTTTGTGTATATATATATATATATATATATATATATATATATATATATATATATATATATATAAGGTGTACAACCATGATGCAAAGTTCGATAACTCCTTTGGTTTCATAGATATCAAAAAGTTCTCAAACAAAAGGGTAGAGGAAGTAACAGTGCATGGTTTAAAATTATTTTGAACTATACAGGATGTTCCAAAATTCAGATATGAATCTAACTTATGTTTTTCTAAATGGAAAACCCTGTATATTGGTTCAATTTCAGAAAGCCCACATTTTTTCGATTTTTTTAATGTTGGGGTTGAATACATTACACAGGGTATTTGGAAATATATGGATTGTTTTGTGTTGAAATTGTACTCATTTCAATGCCCTGTAGAACAATACACTCTGTAGAAATGAATTATCTGTTGGCCAGTTGTCTTCCAGAATATTGTCTAGTATCGTTACCACCATTATTCATTTAGCTACTTGGGGTTTGTATACAGGGTGGCTCAAAACCCGGATGTGTCATTTTCTTCCTTAACTCAGATGGAACACCCTGTATTTTTTATCACTATCAAAGTCCTCTGGTACTCCTCTTTAATTTTTGTCAGAGGTTTCCTGTATCTAATGTGAGTAGTTATCGAGATATTTCCAGATATTTGACGAATTTGATACAAAATCTAAGATTATGATGTTTATCTGGTCGCCATTGTGTTTGACAGATAAATTTGACAAATTTACTGCTGTTTGAGAAGGATTTGTCCTGCAAATGTGTCGAAACAATACAATTAAATCAATCTAGTGCACTATCTAACTACTTGATAATAATACAAAACTTCGTGATAATTACTTTCAAACAGCGAATTGCAATGAATATCTGGAAATATCTCGATAACTACTCACACTAGGTAAAGGGAACCTCTGACAAAAATTAAAGACGAGTACCAGAGGACTTTGATAATGATAAAAAATACAGGGTGTTCCGTTTGAGTTAAGGAAGAAAATGACACATCCGAGTTTCGAGCCACCCTGTATACAAACCCCAAGTAGCTAAATGAATAATGGTGCGTAACGATACTAGACAATATTCTGAAAGACAACTGGCCAACCGATAATTCATTTCTACAGAGTATATTGTTCTACAGGACATTGAAATGAGTACAATTTCAACACAAGACAATCCACATCTTTCCAAATACCCTGTATAATGGATTCAACCCCGACACTAAAAAAATCGAAAAAATGTGGCCTTTCTGAATTTGAAATAATATACAGGGGTTTCCATTTAAAAAAACAAAAGTTAGATTCATATCTGAATTTTGGAACATCCTGTATAGTTTAAAATAATTTTAAATAATGCACTGTTACTTCCTCTACCCTTTTTGTTTGAGAACTTTTTTGATATCTATGAAACCAAAGGAGTTATCGAACTTTGCATCTTAGTTGGTACTATATATATATATATATATATATATATATATATATATATATATATATATATATATATATATATATATATATATATATATATATATTATATATATTAAATTTAGAAAAATTGTTCATTGTGGATAAATTCATGAATAAATTTACGGTTGTTGAGGGAATTGTCGTTTATCCCTTCTTCATGTTTCTTCCCTGATTCCAATTTTACAGGGACTCTATTCCAAGAACCAATAATTTATCTTTGCTTTTTTTAAACCTTGTGGCGACTATTTCTTGTCTGTTGTCCGTATCTTTCTACTTGCAATTTCTCGTTTTATAGTTAACCTAACCATCTATTTACTCTTTATCAACACTTCAAAACACCCACGCTATCCGAGTGCTCTGCGGTCTCAGGACCGTTTGGCTTACGTCGACACGTTTAACATTGATTTAAAACATATGATCCAGTTATTTTACTGAATTATTGATTAGCCTTTGCACCACTATTATAATACATTTGTAAATCAGACAATCGGCCTATTGAACTTTAATGTAATTTGTTTACTTACTGACCGTCTATTACTTGTTATCCGTATCTATGTTTGTACCTGTTAACTCACCCGCAACTTAATACTTTTTAGCATGTAATTTTGTCCTGCATTGGGTTCCTGTTTGGACAATAAATACTACTATTATTATTATTATAACAGAACATAACCATTTACACTACTCCCTTGCGGGGTAGGCAAAAAAATCCCTGCCTCTTGTTTATTTTTCATTTACAATCTTTCTGCATGCTTTCCTATCTCTGCATACTTCCCTAGCTTTGCAAGATTCATACATTATCTGTAACATGCCCTTTTATTTCTAAAACTCCTTATCTTTCTTTTAACATACATTGTAACAACCTTTTTTTTTGGTTGTATTAAAAAATTACATTAATTTAAGATCGTTCATTTATTTGGCGTAATATTAGAAAAGTTTTTAATTATTAAAATGTAGAATTGAGAAAGGCAATTTAATTTGCGTTTCCTAGAACATATCTTTTTGGGTGTAATATTTCATAAAGAGTTATAGTTTCCTTTCTTAAAAAATTGGATTCTGATCATTGTATCCGCGCAACGCGTGACAACTTCTTGAGGGGAAACATTTAGAGGAGCTATTCTGAAAGCCGCTATATTTTTCACATAATGCTGAATGTTACAGCTGAAAGTATGGTTTTTACCTAATTTTTTATTTAGTGCCATCAGATTTTGATGGTAAGTTATTTTTTAATTCATTATATTTAAAACTAAAACATTTGTTTTTTTAGGCACTTATATTTTACTCATTTTTTTTAATGCATTCTTTTAGAATGCACACTTTTGCACTTTTATAATGCATACTTTTATATGGCATTTTTATAATAATTATTTTTAATGGCACTTATAATTCACTAATTTACTATTCTATTATTTTTCTAATTTAAATGGAAATTTTTACTTGAATTACATTTTACAACGCAAGTTCTACATACTTAAACTTCAAAGAAATTTAATAAATTTATGGACACATTATATTAAGGATAGATTAGCAAGACATTGACCTCACCAAGTTCACCATTCTGCTTCATAGTTACCAGCAGTAATACAGTTTATGTACCGAACCGTTCAAAGGTAATGATTTTTTATATACTTTTAGAATAGTAATAAGACTTCTGATTTTTTAACCTTTTCAATTAGATATTGAATAAACTTAAGTATATCATGTTATTTTATTTTCATTTTGGTAAATTGTTTACTATTATTATTCATTAACTAGGTTTTGTTGTTCCTATAATAAAAGACAACATGGCGCTCGAGATTTCATTTCATTATATTTTCATAATTTTTTATATTGCATTTTTTTATTAATTAAGCGCAGTGAAAATAACTAAGCAGATGGGAAGCAAGCAGCATTTCAGGTAGGTTAACAACTCTAACAACTATATTAGAACTCTCCCTATCTTAATCTACCGACAGAGCCAACGGCAGTAGCGATTGTTATTTGGTAATATTTTTTTATTAATTAAAATTATTTGATCAATTGCAAATTGTTTATTACATTTGCGTTTTGGTTATTACATCATCGCTTTTGTTTTAATGTTATAAGTTGGCCCAGTTATAATGTTATAACATTCTACGCGACCTACCAGGCCCGGTGTTGCCTCTAACTTCACTTACCTTTAGGACGCAATGAGCTTCGGCTAGCTCATTTGTACGTAGGCTGAGGCGTGGGAAAGGATTTGACAGAATTAAAAAAATTAAAACAGAGGGCGCCGACAGTCTCGAAGACTGTAAAATAAATATTTATTTTGTTAAATTAAAGTAAATGTTTTTTTTTATAATCGTTGGTACACTAACAAAAAATAAAATTAATGATGGTGGTCGCACCAATAAGGGTTACACCGCAAAAAATACCTGTTAGATTAACACTGAAACTGACACCTAGGACAATTAAATAAACGCTTGCTTCTTCCCGGAGTCACAACCCAAATATTTGATTGATCTGGTTCGTCTCCCTTATTTAGTAGATAAAAAAATATTCGATAATTACAAGCTAATTATACCCAATAATTGTAAATTAATTACACTATTTAAAAAACACATGCTCTAATATCTATAGAAAATGCTACCTTAATAGAATTTGGTCAGATGCTCCTTGAATAGAGAACAACAAGAATGTGTTACTGATAAGCATTTGCATTTACATTCTACAAAAAGATGAAACAATTTATTGTGGAACTTAAAAAGTACTTTTCAGTAACTCTGAAAAGAAAAATTAAACATGTAAAGAATTAAAGGTGACACATAAATTCTGTGCCAATAGCTTTCAACTGACGAGGCAGAGTGTATACTTAGAACTGGTTACTCGATATTAATTTACTGTTTATTAGGTTGACTAAGGAGTCATTAATAAAAGCATGAAATCAAATTTAAATTTACTAGTGAGCACAAAATAGTAAGCACAAATAGTAATCTAGTCCAGCCGAAGAGTTAGAATACTCATCGAGCAATATGTATACATGTAAATTTAAAGATACATACCATACATACCATTACTTCACCCTAAAACACGACCCGCTACATCAGCGATTGCACCTCCTGCCACAAGATCTCGCACAACTTCTATCCCCAAAAGAGGAGGTGGAATGCAACTATTACGATATACAAAACAAGAGGGATAGTGGATATCTTAGGGTAAACCTGTTTCCGATCTGAGGCTCTTTTACAGGATTCCCAGTCAATCAACCTATGTAAACCTTCCGAAATAACAACATACGCTCCCAATTAATCAATTAATGTCCCAAAGAAGATCAACATAAATAAAGTGTAAGAACTTATTTCTAAAACAAACCTGTTTGAATAAAGATCGTCTATGTCAATTAATCAAAATTCGATTCCATTGATTTTGCAAGTTTTCCAATTTTCTTTTTAAATAACCAGAAAAAAGATATCGGTGAGCTACGGCCTTCTATATTTAAAAAAAGAAAATCAAGTCTCTGGAAAGACTGTTAAAACATTACACCAGACACCTAGAGAAACGACGAGCTGCAGAGCCTGAAGTGATCTAACCGTTCCAGTACACACACACACTAGAAGTATACGCCGGGCTGTATAGCCTGAAGTTGTCTTCTGCAACCAGTACACACACTAGCAGTAAACGACAGGCTATAAAGCTTGAAGTTGTCTTCGACCCACATACACACAAACCAGGACGTTGCTACTTCGGGCTAACGCCCAGAAGGCATCTTCCATTTACTCCAGCGTAAAGAAGGGTACTCGCTCAAATGCTAGCACTCCACCAGGTAGAACCCTTGATATAGCAGTCGACGGGCTTGGACCCAGAATCTTAGCAAGGGCTCTCCATTAACCAGATATTACACATACAATACACCGACCTGATCCTGAGGAAAATAGCAATACAAACAAGCGACGCCTTGACCTAGAGGTAATCTCAATACCAGAAGCCGCATTCGTAGAGATCACCCACGTGATCCTCCAGATATAAAGACGAACCCGTCGTGCGTCTACGTGATAAATTACAGTAAACGTACTCCTGCGTCTCCCAATCACATTCAAATCACTTACTTGAAACACCTGCATTCCGTCGGAAACAATTCTCAAAATTGTTCAATTTATTACGCGCAGTCCTAAAAGGTCGTGTAAACTCGACTCCGATTAATTCGTTTATAACAATTAATAAAGAAGAAATCTTTAATAATTATTAACGTAAAAGATTGTGATAAACTCCGTCTTCCCTGTATTTGTTAGTTAGAGTAAGTTTCGCTAATATGAAAAGTATACGCGTTTAACAAAAATAGACGCTTTGCCGAATAATAAAGAATTAATACATTTATTTTCGGGCATAAATAAATGTTAGATATTCATTTCATTACTGTAAATACGTTCTCCATTAATTAGAAAATCCTGAGATTAGTTGTTTAGTTAGGTTAAATAATTAAACGCGTACGTACAATTTGCATTTAATACATGTAAATAGTAACCTGTCCTGTATAAAGAATTCCCAGTACTGAGCTCATGCATCCAGTGTGAAAGCCAAATCACGTATAAGAATAGACATGCGCACCAAGGTTACTTTAAATTATTGATTTTCTCGTTGACCTGCTTAAAGACACCAACGGGGTCATTGCCCCAGCTTATCTAAAATATATAGAATTTTACATAATGCCACCTGAACAAATACCAGGCTACCGTGTACAGGGTAGGCCTGAGCGCAGTCGTAACAGACCAAATTAAATTGTCATTAGTCGGATTTTTGGGTCATAACACACCAACCATTGAACCACAATAATTTATATTTCCACAGAAATGGCTCAGGAGCCAGTGAGAACCATTACCGTCCATGGTGGACCAGCCAAACGGGCGCTGCTAACCAGGACATCCCGAGGAACACCCAATCCGATTTGTTTTGTTATACTATTGTAATTTTTCGTTATATTAATGTTATCTCCTGTAGGTTACATTATCTTAGATTTATAAAACAGTAAGTAATATACGTTTAAAATAGTTTTGTTGTATTATTCAAAGAGTACAGTGTTGAGCGCCACGATACGAACCACCCCCGTCTTGTTAAGACAAGGCCCGATTTGAGCTAGACCGAGGTAAATTAAATTGAACCCTTTTAAATTTAATTATTGTAAAGAAAGAGGCGTTACAACCTGGCACACACCAACGTACTTACCTTTCTCGTTAACTAATCGATCAGTCAGAAGTTCAATAATTTCTTTCACAACACAACGAACGTATATAGGAGCTAATTTGCTACTGGATTGTCTAGAAGCATCCGACAGAACAAAGTTTTGTTTCCACACTACATCGTGAGGTTTAAAGCGAACGGTACGTTTCCTAAGATTGCAACGTTTGGAACTAACATCGTAAGCATTCTGAAGTCGGTTATCAAAGTCTCGGTGAATTTCCGATAAATGGTTGACATCTTTAACAAGTTGTTCACGTATGTGAATTCGTCCTTAGTGAGTTGTTTAAAACGAGAATAATATTCCCCTGGACTAGGGGTAGTCCATCCTAAGTTTAAGAAGGAAGGAGTTTGACCAGTAACTTCATGTACTAAATTTCTCAACGCATGTGCAGTTTGCTGAATATGCTCATCCCCAGTTCAATAGTTATCGGCGATGTACGAGCGGATTGCCGTACCAATAACACGGTTAACGCGTTCTACGAAATTTACTTGAGGGTGGAACGCGGCACTGTGCCAAATGTGAGGCACTTTGTAATGGTCAATAAATTTTCTAAAAGTAGAGCTAATAAATTGCCGCCCATTATTTACCATAATGATTTGTGGCACACCAAAAGGGGAAAACGTCATTTTCTAGCAGTAGCACGAGAAACAGGTTTCACTAAGACGAATTTGGTTACCCAATCGCAGACAACAATAAGCATGGTGTTACCATGTGTAGAGCGTGCAAATAACCCATAATCTCCACAGAAATGCACTGGAAGGGATATCTCATCTTTATTGATTTCCCCCAGTGAGGCCATAGCGACCACCTTGACAGGCTTCACTCACTAAGCAACCGTTACAACGGCGTACATAATTACCGACATCGAACCTCATCTTTGGCCAATGATAATGTTCCTTTAATTTAAAATACGTTATGAAAGTACCAAGATGCGCAGAAGTAGGTTCGTCATGGAATTGTTTGATAATTTCAAAATGTTTAGAACGTGGATTAACTTGCTTCCACTTCACTAGATTGGAATTAATACCATGTTCAGTAGAAATTAATTTAAATAATAATCCATCTTTACATGTCCAGTCTGGATGTGAATTGGGATCAGTAGAAACTTGTTTCAACATTTTTTGATACCAATGGTTCTAAACTTTTCAGTTCCAAAAATGACGGCAAGACACTCTTTTCAGTTGCACTATAGTTACGTTCAGGTTTACTGAGGATCCGAGAACCATATGCAATAACTCGTTCATCGTCATCTTCTCCTTGTATTAAAACTCAACCAATACCAACATCAGAAGCATCGCATTGGATGTTGAATGGTAAAGAAAAAGCTGGGCTACCAAGTACAGGCGCAGATGTAAGGGATTCCTTTAATAGGGTGAATGAGTCTTCGATCAACCTTTGATAAGTTCAGTTATAGGAGTAGAAAGTGGAAGAGAACTTTGGCACAAAACGGCGAAACCAACCGGCTAAGCCTAGAAATCGTTTAATTTCAAGATCTGTATCTAATCCAATTCGGTCAACAATATAACCTAAGTACGATAAACTAGGTCTGCAAATTTTGCTTTTCTCTAAATTAATTGTGAGATTAGCGTCTTTAAGGCGTTGATAAACAATTTTTAATAAGTCGAGGTCTTCTTTAAAGGAAGAAGAAATCAGGACCACATCGTTAAGATAAGCAAATAATTTCTCCATTAGTAAAGAGCCAAATATTTTATCCATCATCCTTTGTTGTGTGGCACGTGCATTGTCGATTCCAAAAGGCATGACTGTATTCAAAAAGACCTCCGCCAGGAACGGTAAAAGCAGTTTTTTCGCAGGAACTTGATGAAAGTGGTATTTGCCTAAACGCTTTACTCAAATCTATAGAAGAGAGGTAACACGCATCCCGGAGTCTATCCAAGATATTCGGAAGATATGGAAGAGAATAAGCATCCTTTTTAGTAACTTTGTTTAACTTACGACCATCGAAGTAAAGACGATAAACCTGGGTATTCCTTTTCTTACCAACAAGATAGATGAGGCCCATGCAGAATTAGAAGGTCGAACAATGCCGGCTTCTATCATAGAATCAACTTCCCCATCCGCAAATTTTTCCATAGTAGTAGACAAAGGAAAATACCTCTGCTTAATAGGTTCAGGGTCACCTGTGTCAATAACATAGACAGCCTTATTAGTGCGTGTCAAACGTTCGTGAGCCAATACACTGAAGGAAGATATAACCTCATCTAGAGCGAATCGTTGTTTTGCATCCAACTCTACAAAATTGCGAAGTGACGAAGCGGAAAACACTTGCTGCACGGAAAAAGAGTAGGTAAGATTGGAGACTTTGGGAACACACCACATTTCCAAGGTCCCACATTTCCAAGGTTACCACAAATTTAAGGTCCAACCCGCCCAAGGTTGCGCAATAAGTAGGTCATGTTTACATAACACTTTCCCAAGGTCGCACATTTCTAAGAATACCACACTGTAAGGTGTAAAAAATACGATGGTCACTAACACTCAACACATTCACAAGGCTATTTATTTGCGTACCCTACCTACTAAGATAGGCATCTCACTTTTTCAAGGCTTGCTCATGTAATTTTTTACACTTCTCTGATACCACACTTAGAACCAAATTAAAAAAAGATAATGATATGTTAATATATTTATTTGTTGTATGAGCAAATGTAATCAGTGTGTTTTTCATACATATAATTTTCTCTAGAAATAAAACATTTTGATTTAGTACAAGCGCAAAAGGTCCTTTCCACTTCTGACACCTGCGAGGACGTGGTGCAAGTAATTAAGCGTACGAGTAGTGTGGTGCCCATCGGAGATGCTCCAGTAGAGGGGTGTCAGATGACCGCCATTGGTTTATTCGAACTCGACACATGAAGCATTCAACCGTATCGTCTGAAGATGCTCCTCTAGAGGACTAGCAGATGTTCATCATCGGTACATGATGGTATACCATCACAGTATGATTGATATATTTGAACATATACACCGTGTGGTGTGTATCTGTATGTCTGTATGTCTGTATGTCTGTATGTCTGTATGTCTGTATGTCTGTATGTCTGTATGTCTGTATGTCTGTATGTCTGTATGTCTGTATGTCTGTATGTCTGTATGTCTGTATGTCTGTATGTCTGTATGTCTGTATGTCTGTATGTCTGTATGTCTGTATGTCTGTATGTCTGTATGTCTGTATGTCTGTATGTCTGTATGTCTGTATGTCTGTATGTCTGTATGTCTGTATGTCTGTATGTCTGTATGTCTGTATGTCTGTTATGTCTGTATGTCTGTATGTCTGTATGTCTGTATGTCTGTATGTCTGTATGTCTGTATGTCTGTATGTCTGTATGTCTGTATGTCTGTATGTCTGTATGTCTGTATGTCTGTATGTCTGTATGTCTGTATGTCTGTATGTCTGTATGTCTGTATGTCTGTATGTCTGTATGTCTGTATGTCTGTATGTCTGTCGATGTCTGTATGTCTGTATGTCTGTATGTCTGTATGTCTTGTATGTCTGTATTGTCTGTATGTCTGTGTCTGTATGTCTGTATGTCTGTATGTCTGTATGTTGTCTGTATGTCTGTATGTCTGTATGTCTGTTATGTCTGTCTGTATGTCTGTATGTCTGTATGTATGTCTGTATGTCTGTATGTCTGTATGTCTGTATGTCTGTATGTCGTATGTCCGTATGTCTGTATGTCTGTATGTCTGTATGTCTGATATGTCTGTATGTCTGTATGTCTGTATGTCTGTATGTCTGTATGTCTGTATGTCTGTATGTCTGTATGTCTGTATGTCTGTATGTCTGTATGTCTGTATGTCTGTATGTCTGTATGTCTGTATGTCTGTATGTCTGTATGTCTGTATGTCTGTATGTCTGTATGTCTGTATGTCTGTTTGTCTGTATGTCTGTATGTCTGTATGTCTGTATGTCTGTATGTCTGTATGTCTGTATGTCTGTATGTCTGTATGTCTGTATGTCAGTATGTCTAGTAGTCTGTTGTATGTCTGTATGTCGTATGTCTGTATGTCTGTATGTCTGTATGTCTGTCTATCTGCCTGTCTGTATGTCTACCTGTCTGTTTGTCTGTCTGTATAGTAGCCGCCGCGCTCAGTTAGTTAGTGTCGGTCTGTATGGTCTGGGGTCGTACTATTGGGATCGACGTTTTTCTGGAAATATATCATAAGTAGGAGAGCTCTATCAGTTATACTTACTATGCCTGTCTCGATCACCTGCAAAGACCACTTGTCGAAGAGCTGCATTACGAACTCGGATGAGTTCGTAAAGTCCGCCAATCTCTTCGACAGTTTCCAGTATCAGCTCCAGATATACAATGGCGTGATCATAGCTAGTTAGTATAGCTAGGCTTATAACACTATGTTAGTCAAGGTATAACGTTCCATGCTAAGTGTGGACCCGGTCGAGCTCCTCTTCTAGAGAGCTCTCCGTAATCACGACATCATAATTCCGGACGAATGGTACTATGGTTGTCAGCTGTAATGAATGAAATAATTATAAATATAAATAAAGTAGTATCTAGACAATACACACCGTGAACGTGAGACGATCCCACGATGCGATGTGCGTAGAATAACCAGTACCACCCGGCAATAATTAGAAACGCAGAATTCCGTTGATTGGTACTATCTCACGACGCCATCACACACATAACGTTGTATAGGGGTGGAAGCATAATGCGACCAATAGTCATAGGGATATGTGTAGCCGAAAATCAGTCATCGTCGTAATGCGCCATTTTCATAATCATCAGAAGCATAGCTCTAGACAGGGTCCATGTCTACGTCGGAGTCGTAGTCACCAGTGTTGAGATAATCGTTTCCAGCACAGGAAGAACATGCTCCCTCAACACTGGATGATATACTATCATCGTTATGTTCGTCTATCTCAATAGGTAGTGGTGTGTCCTCGTCACTAATAGTAATGATTTCGGCATTGGTCATTTCAAGTAGTACTATATCCGCATCAGGATTGTAATCTTGTAGAGAGTCCAGGACTACGGTCGTCAGTTCATAAATTTCGTCGTCGCTGGATTGGGCGTCCACGATAATAGGAGAGGATGCAGAGGGCGGGATATACAGAACCTCAGGGGAAGAGGGGAGGAATCCTGAGGTGTGGGCGCTGAAGGGAGGTCAACGTCAATTGGATAGGAAACCTGAAGAGTAGTTGTTGGCGGGACATCGGGGAGAGGAGTTGAGAACGCTAGCGGGATAAAGTTGAAGGAAAACAGGAATTCCCCAGGCGATGGAGAACGGGGGGTAACAGAAACCTGTAAAAAAAGAAATAAAACGTTAGAAATGTACCAACCACGAAAAAAAAAAATTAAAAACATAAAATTTGGTGGTTTTTACCTGGGAAGATGATGGGGAACTTGCTCTTGAAGTCATTGTATTTTCGAAGTGTCAACTATAGAATCAGATGTACGAATAATTTGTACTGTTTTCGTTTCGCTAAGTATAGGTGTTTCCCTACTAAAATCAACGTTTTTCATGGATTTTTAGAGGACATTTTTCAAGGTCTCTCCCCACCACCTAAAATTTTGTATATAAGAGTAGGTTGTTCCACTAGAGAGTCATTCAATCGTTATACGGCAAGTGAAAAAGTTCTAAGTGTTATAAAGTGGTGTTACATCATGTCTTCTTGTAATGGTAAGTGCTTATTTTATTACTGAATTATTTTTATGGAATAATTTTCAATAAAATCTGTAGGTCTTGTAAAATTTGCGAACGTTATTTTTGTTAATATAGATGCAGTAAATCCAAGTGTAGCCGTCACCGTAGTGGAGAATACTACGTCAACCGTAAATAGAGGTAAGAAAGCGCTTTCACGTATTACTGCCACAGATGAGTAATTTAAATTTTCGTACAGACTATCACCATGCAATACCCACACGGATGTGCAGACGTTTATGGGTGACGTTAAAGTAAATGTTTTGAAACTAATAAAAATTTAGTTGCAGAAACACTTCTTGTTGAAATGTAATGTTGAGTTGTTTGGGTTGTTCTTTCTGAACAGTAGAGAAAGTACCGAATTAAAGTCCTTTCAAACGAAATATGATATACTGAGTGTCGGGATGGTGTTGGAATGGTATTTTCAAAGAGTAGTGGAAATCTTGGATGCTAAGCGATCAGAATTTCAGCATAAAGATTCTGGTAAGCGCGAGTTATGAGTTGTAGGGTAGTACATTATTAGTATATGTTGTTTCGTAGGGTGGTCGCTGGTGAATTTCGTATATTTAGAGGTAAACACGTTGAAATTTTCTCCCACTACGGGTTCATCCTATATGAATGTCCCGCCTGAAATTTCGCATAAACATGCCATAGTGAATGTGAAGAATATTGAGTAACGTCTCAACGTTTGAGTCCAACAATAATACCTCCATCAAAGTTTATGGACTGGAGGATACGTATCCTGATGGTCATTTGTTTCTATTAGTCAGTAATCAAACGGATAATCAGCGGGAGTTATTGGGATCAATGTCGGCAGGAAATACTAGCAATCACAACTAAATAATATATATATATATATATATATATATATATATATATATATATATATATATATATATATATATATATATATATATATATATATATATGCGAAAGTAATAAAGTAGGATCTCTGATTATAAACCTATTAATATACTCATTTCATTGTTACAACGACCATCACTATAGATACTACTACATATCCAGCACTGATGCCAATAGATAAATTTGGCAAACATATTACTTATCATCATAGTGATGCCACGAAACAAGGTGATGTATATTACGAAACTTATTTTACCTTACAAGGTTTATTGCATAAGAAGGCAGTAGATATTCCATTGGGTACAGATGGCAAGTATTTGTTTCCTTATACAGATTGTACAATAGCGCATTCAAGGTCTTCATCTTCAAGTGGATGGTCTACTGTATACGACACCGATGTTTCTAATTAGTCAAACTATACGTAAGGACGCTGTGATTCAACCTATAATACCAGACGGTATCAAATTTACGCAAGAACAACCATTCATCATTGAGATTCTGCTAAAATCGATAGCGATAAAATGAGTAAAGCTGATATTGTTGACTAACTGCACAGACCAGCAAGGAGAAATTTTCCGCGGCGTTGTGTAGTACTAAATGGTTTAAATGATCTCTTTCAAGCTGATTTAGTGGAAATGATACCTTACGCTCGGGTGAATAAAGGATTTCGATGCATTTTAGTGATAAGGAATGCTTTCTTTAAATATGTTTGGGCTTTTCCCATCAAACGCAAGAATGATAAACTAGTCGCAGATGTAATGAATAAACTTTTGTCTGGTTTGCAAAGGACGCCTACACATATACAAACTGACATGGGAACGGAGTTTTATAATGCTGAATTTAAAAAGGTTATGAAAAAATTAATATTAATCATTACAGTAGTTATTCCAACTTGAAGGGTAGTATAGTTGAACGTGTAAATCGCAATAATGTGGAAAACATTCAGTATGCAAGGTTCCTATAAATGGTTATCAATATTACCTCAAATTGTTGTGGATTATAATTCAAGAAAGCATAGAACCACCGGATACAAACCTATAGAAGTAACGGAAAATAATGCTGCCTCTATTTTAGAACATTTAAAATGTCATAAAGTTCTTGACCGTAAGACACCTAAATTTAAAGTAGGCGATTATGTACGTATTAACAAATACAGAAGCACATTCTCCAAGGGTTACACACCTAATTGTAGTTACGAAGTCTTCCGTATATCAGCAGTGAAACGTTCCAGTCCAATTCCCTACACATTACGTGATAGTCGACATGAAGAGATACAGGGACATTTCTATGAGCCAGAACTTCAAAGTGTTAAACATCCTGACATTCGCCTAGATGAACGTGTAATACGACGTCAAGGAAATATGTTTCTCGTTAAGTGGTTAGGGTTTGATACTTCTCATAATTCATGGATTTCTAACAAAGATATTATACATTACGCTCTGTAACTCCTTTTTTTATTTTTTTTATTTATTATTAATACATACAATACTATACACCACTACAGCGTTTCATAAATACGTAATCACGATGTTGCTTTTCCAGGACAGCTGAAAGTATTTGACTACACCCTTCTATTCTTTTCCTAAAGCGTGCAGAGTCTCTTGATTCTCCTTTTCGCTCCCATTCTACTACATCGCGAACTACGTTTTTGAGCTCATTAATGCAGACCACCTTCACTTGTCGTGTTGTGATCTGTTGAAATATAATTCGGTAAATGACATTCCATTTCATTTACAAATTGTTTCAGAGATATTTCTCTAAGGTCTTCTATTAACAGCTTAATACAACATATGCACTCTACACCATCGTCATGCGATAGAAAATGTTTCTCACACAGACGTATTCCACTACCATACTTATAAACCAGATTATCTAATTAGTCATCACTAACCGCACCCCGTACATACACTTTTTCATGTTCAGCATCAAATTCTAGTGATTCAAATTGGCATATTAGTCTTTGCACAGCACTAACACAATCCATAGCCTTGGGCCACGACTATGCATTATAAACATCCACATATTGACTAAACGGACTAAGCGGTTGTTTGCTATACGAATACAAACTTGGTACAGAAACCGCAGTGGCGGCGAGAAAAATATGTATAGCATTCGGAGATGATGACATAAGCGATCGAACAGCACAGAATGATTCAATAAATTTTCTTCGTGAGATTTCAGCTTGACCGATGATCATAAACAACGAGGATTTTCAGGCTGTGGAGACAAATTCCTGTATCACGTGTCCAGAGTTTGCATTATATATATATATATATATATATATATATATATATATATATATATATATATGTGTTCGTGTCCGTGTCCGTGTCCGTGTCCGTGTCCGTGTCAGTGTCCGCGTCCGTGTCCGTGTCCGCGTCCGCGTCCGTGTCCGTGTCCGTGTCCGTGTCTCTGTGTCTCTGTTTCTCTGTGTCTCTGTGTCTCTGTGTCTCTGTGTCTGCCTCTCTGCGTCTCTGCGTCTCTGTGTCTCCGTGTCTCTGTGTCTCCGTGTCTCCGTGTCGTCGTGTCTCCGTGTCTCCGTATCTCCGTGTCTCCGTGTCTCTGTGTCTCTGTGTCTCTGTATCTCTGCAACTCTGCGTCTATGTGTCTCTGTGTCTCTGTGCATCTGTGTCTCTGTATCTCTGTGTATCTGCGTCTCTGCGTCTATGCGTCTCTGTGTCCTTGTGTCTCTGTGTCTGTGTCTCTGTGTCACTGTGTCTCTGTGTCTCTGAGTCTCTGTGTCTCTGTGTCTCTGTGTCTCTGTGTCTCTGTGTGTCTGTGTCTCTGTGTCTCTGTGACTCTGTGTCTCTGCGTCTCTGCGTCTCTGCGTCTCTGTGTCTCCGTGTCTCCGTGTCTCCGTGTCGTCGTGTCTCCGTGTCTCCGTGTCTCCGTGTTTCCATGTCTCCGTATCTCCGTGTCTCCGTGTCTCTGTGTCTCTGTGTCTCTGTATCTCTGCAACTCTGCGTCTATGTGTCTCTGTGTCTCTGTGTCTCTGTGTATCTGTGCATCTGTGTCTCTGCACCTCTGTGTATCTGCGTCTCTGCGTCTATGCGTCTCTGTGTCCCTGTGTCTCTGTGTCTGTGTCTCTGTGTCTCTGTGTCTCTGTGTCTCTGTGTCTCTGTGTCTCTGTGTCTCTGTGTCTCTGTGTCTCTGTGTCTCTGTGTCTCTGTGTCTCTGTGTCTCTGTGTCTCTGTGTCTCTGTGTCTCTGTGTCTCTGTGTCTCTGTGTCTCTGTGTATCTGTGTATCTGTGTCTCTGTGTCTCTGTGTCTCCGTGTCTCTGTGTCTCTGTGTCTCTGTGTCTCTGTGTCTCTGTGTCTCTGTGTCTCTGTGTCTCTGTGTCTCTGTGTCTCTGTGTCACTGTGTCTCTGTGTCTGTGTCTGCGTCTCTGCGTCTCTGCGTCTCTGTGTCTCCGTGTCTCCGTGTCCCCATGTCTCCGTGTCTCCGTGTCGTCGTGTCTCCGTGTCTCCGTGTCTCTGTGTCTCTGTATCTCTGCAACTCTGCATCTATGTGTCTCTGTGTCTCTGTGTCTCTGTGCATCTGTGTCTCTGTATCTCTGTGTATCTGCGTCTCTGTGTCTCTGTGTCTCTGTGTCTCTGCGTCTCTGCGTCTCTGCGTCTCTGTGTCTCCGTGTCTCCGTGTCTCCGTGTCTCCGTGTCGTCGTGTCTCCGTGTCTCCGTGTCTCCGTGTCTCCATGTCTCCGTATCTCCGTGTCTCCGTATCTCTGTGTCTCTGTGTCTCTGTATCTTTGCAACTTTGCATCTATGTGTCTCTGTGTCTCTGTGTCTCTGTGCATCTGTGTCTCTGTATCTCTGCGTATCTGCGTCTCTGCGTCTATGCGTCTCTGTGTCCCTGTGTCTCTGTGTCTGCTGTGTCTCTGTGTCTCTGTGTCTCTGTGTCTCTGTGTCTCTGTGTCTCTGTGACTCTGTGTCTCTGTGTCTGTGTCTCTGTGTATCTGTGTCTCTGTGTCTCTGTGTCTCTGTGTCTCCGTGTTTCTGTGTCTCTGTGTCTCTGTGTCTCTGTGTCACTGTGTCTCTGTGTCTCTGTGTCTATGTGTCTGTGTGTCTCTGCGTCTCTGTGTCTGTGTGTCTCTGTGCCTCTGTGTCTCTGTGTAGCTGTGTGTCTGTGTGTCTGTGTGCCTGTGTGTCTGTGTGTCTGTGTGTCTGTGTGTCTGTGTAATGTGTCTGTGGTCTGTGTTCTGTGTGTCTGTGTGTCTGTGTGTCTTGTGTCTGTGTGTCTGTGCCTGTGTGTCTGTGTGTCTGTGTGTCTGTGTGTCTGTGTCTCTGTGTGTCTGTGTGTCTGTGTGTCTGTGTGTCTGTGTCTGTGTATGTGTGTCTGTGTGTCTGTGTGTTTATATGTCTGTGTGTCTGTGTGTCTGTGTGTCTGTGTGTCTGTGTGTCTGTGTCTGTGTGTCTGTGTGTCTGTGTGTCTGTGTGTCTGTGTGTCTGTGTGTCTGTGTGTCTGTGTGTCTGTGTGTCTGTGTGTCTGTGTGTCTGTGTGTCTGTGTGTCTGTGTGTCTGTGTGTCTGTGTGTCTGTGTGTCTGTGTGTCTGTGTGTCTGTGTGTCTGTGTGTCTGTGTCTGTGTGTCTGTGTGTCTGGGTGTCTGTTTATGTATCTGTGTCTGTGTCTGTGTCTGTGTCTGTGTCTGTGTCTCTGTCTGTGTCTGTATCTGTGTCTGTGTCTGTGTCTATATCTGTGTCTGTGTCTGTGTCTGTGTCTGTGTCTGTGTCTGGGTCTGTGTCTGTGTATGTGCCTGTGTCTGTGTCTGTGTCGTGTCGTCTGTGTCTGTGCCTGTGTCCGTGTCCGTGTCCGTGTCCGTGTCCGGTCCGTGTCCGTGTCCGTGTGTGTGTGTGTGTGTGTGTATGTGTGTGTGAGTGTGAGTGTGCGTGTGTATGTGTGTGTGTGTGTGTGTGTGTGTGTGGGTGTGGGTGTGTGGATGCGTGCGTGAGTGCGTGAGTGCGTGAGTGCGTGCGTGTGCGTGTGTGTGTGTGGGTGCGTGCCTGCGTGTGTGCGTACGTACGTGCGTGCGTGCGCGGGGGTGAGATTGTGCGTGTACGTCTGCGTGTGCGTGTGCGTGTGCTTGTGCGTGTGCGTGTGCGTGCGCGTGTGGGTGGGTAGGTGGGTGGATGGGTGCGTACGCGCGTGCGTACGTGCGTACGTGCGTGCGTGCGTTCATGCGTGCGTGTGTGTGTGTATATAGGTTACAGGATGATTTGGAAAGCCATGATCAAATTCAAAGAGAACTGAAAAATTTAGGTGCTGATTTCTCGGAGTCCTATATGGCCTGTTTTCTGTTGTCGATGTCTGTCGATTATGAAAATGAACTGGTAATAGTTAAGAAAAGTTTATTAGAATTCAAGGATAACAATGGAAATACAAGTAAAACAAAAAATAACAGTGCATCTACATCGTTTATTGCTTCAAAATCGAATGTAAGTGTTAAATGTTACCGCTGTGGGAAAGGTCATACATAGAATATTTGTGACATAAAATGTTTTTTGTATCATATGTTTGGGCATAGAGCTACATCCTGCCGATATAGTAAAAAAGGGAATGGTAACGTTCAAGGAAATTACTGAAAGGCAATTTTATCTGAGGGCACAGAAG
Source organism: Vesta saturnalis (assembly GCA_036346205.1). Lineage (NCBI taxonomy): Eukaryota > Metazoa > Arthropoda > Insecta > Coleoptera > Lampyridae > Vesta > Vesta saturnalis. The sequence continues at coordinate 28,996 of JARFJB010002217.1, read as the reverse complement.
AAGTAAATGTAGCCATTTATACAAATGATGTTGGTAATGATGAAAATTGTTTATGGTTGTATGCTGATTCGGGGGCTACTTATCACTATATCGATAAGGAAGAAGTTGTGATACAAAAATGTTTTCAAGAACCCAAGTTAATCCAATTGGCCGAAAAAGGAAAATCGATGCTTGCAACATACAGTGGTGATGTGAAAGTGACAAGTATGGTGAAAGGAAATGAAATACAAGTTACTATTGAAGACGTTCATTGTGTTCCAGACCTCAGGGTAAATTTGTTGTAAATATCAAGAATAGAGAAGGTAGGATTTGAAATTGTTTGTTCTGCTGGTACTATCTGTATTAAAAAGAAAACTGTTTTATATGCTAAAGGTGAAAGGATTAACGATCTTTATCAATTAAAATTTAAAGTTGTAGATGATGGAGCCAGCAGTACAAACTTAGCTGTACAATTAGATAGTGATCTTTGGCATAAAACATATGGCCATTTGAGTTATGATTCTTTGGCTAAATAACTTTAGTTTAGTCGATGGTTTAAAAATTAAAAACAGTAGAAATGCACTATGTAAGATATGTGTAAAGGCCAAACTAAAAAATGTTCCCTATTATTCAAAAACTGCAAGGGGCAAATCGAGTTCTGAAGCTGATTCACACAGATATATGTGGGCCAATTACACCTGTTTCACATAATGGGAACCGTTACTTTGTAACATTTATTCACGGTTACTCGAGATTTGCAATGGTATACCTCATTGCTTCCGAAGATGAAGTCTTTCAATATTTTAAAGATTATGTAGCCAGGGTAACTACATTGTTCGAGAGGAAGGTAGCTAAAATTAGATGTGATAATGGGGGTGAATATACCTCTACATCCTTTAAAGCTTTTGTGAGAAAAAGGGGATTCAGATCTCCTATATTCCTCCATATACCCCACAATTGAGTGGCGTTGCAGAATCAAACTTTATCGAATACTAGGTGACCCAGCGAATTTCGTGCTGCCTTAGAAATAAATAATCTGTCAAAGTTCGTAAATGTCAAAAAGGGAAATTAACTTTGCGACTAAATTATAAAGAGAAAACTGTTTTTTATTTATTTTGAAGGCACCCTGTTAGACAGGTATTTTTTTATAATATGTTCTTTGCAATTTCTTTCTCACTTTTTGAACCTTCCTTAGACTTCTATAAATATTTCAAAACCAAAATTAGCCAAATCTGTCCAGCCGTTCTCTGTTAATTTATATTTGTGAGAAAAAGGGAATTCAGATCTCGTATATTCCTCCATATATATATATATATATATATATATATATATATATATATATATATATATATATATATATATATATATATATATATAATAGATAGATAGCAAGAACAATGATGCCGTAAGCTGAAATTCAAAGAGATTTTTGGGAAGAAGCGGTGCTTACTGCTGCTTAGATTATTAATAGGACGCAGTCATGCATTGTGAAAAATCGTTGTATAGCCTACACAAGAAGGCCAAATGCGTTGCGGTCAAAATTAGATAATAAAGGTGTTAAGAGTAGATTTATAGGTTACACCGAGAATGGTTACAGAATATGGTATGAGGAAGAAAATATAATTCTGCATAGCAGAAACGTAATTTTCGACGAAGAAAATGTCTCTATTGAGAATGAAGATTGCAAAGTACTCCAAAAGAAGATTAAGAAATGGATAAAGAAGTAAATGAGATTGAACATGAAGGAGATGATAATAAGGAAGACCATGACAGTAAAGATGAAGACGAAGTTCAAGAAAATAGGGGAGATCAAATGTTACGACAGGATTCTATGAAGAATTAAATGCACTAGAAGATGATTAAACCTGGGAGCTAGTCAATAAACCAAAAAATAAGGAAGTTATTGATAATAGATGGGTTCATAAAGAGAAAGAAAATTAAAGCAGTATTCTGTATAAAGCAAGACTAGTCGCTAGAGGATTTGGGCAAGACATTTCAGATGTCTCTCACAGAATCAGGACACAACATCCACTGGTCACAACACCCCGCCGCCTTCTAAACCGCCATCTTGGTCACAACGTCCACTTTTAAATTTGGTCATAACCTCCACTCTGGTCACAACCTCCACCGACGCATTTTAGTCTTATCGCTCACCGACGTTGGCTGTAATGTCCATTTTTGTTTTTCCGGTCACAACCTCCACCGACATGTACTGGTCATATCGCCCACCGACGTTGATCGTAACTGCTACCTTTCTTTTCCGGTAACAACCGAATCATTAGATCTACTTGGTCACAACGTCCACCAATACTCTCGGGCTCATCGTCCACTGAATAATTGCAGAGGTGCCTAAGACGATTTGCTCTATAGCTCTCCTATCTCAAAAAATCTAAAAAATGATTCGAATGAAAGTCGCCGAATCAAATTTAAACATTCTTTTGGCTATACAGTGCGCCCCACTTAGTGTGAGTATTTGTTATTTGTTTTGCATTTTTGAATTTCCTTTTGAGATTAAGGGTGACCTTAATGACAACTATTGGGTGATAAATAGCGCCGTTTAGGTGCTTTCTAATAATTTTCAAAAAAAAGTATGACGGTGGCTTCGACCGAAAATTCCAATATCTCCGAAACGAAACAATGTGCGGAGATGCGGTTAAAAGAACACCAAGCTTTACTTTGTCAGAGAACGTCGAAGGATTTCGTTTGAAAACTCATGGATTAAGTAATAGAACGGTATACCAATTTTGCCACCATGCCATGCAAATTTTCATTATTTTTCAATTTTGTTACAGTATGTTTGCGGATGGTTTCGATTTAATAAATATTTACGACTAGGGCTGGACTAGGAAGTAGAACCTATTGCTCGTATCTACCCGCTATGAGTTACCATGACAACAAGTTTTTGTTTTCACTATATACACGATGCTTCAGTTACTCTTTTACACGTTACATAAAACTGTTTACCTTAACCTCTGAAATTAAGAGTCAAAAAGTACATATTCGTCATGTAATGCTTTGGGAATTAGACAAGCCAATAGTGCTAAGGCGACAGCTGAAAAAATACGCAGTATATAGGACTAATAACTGATCGGGCAGTTAGAAATTTGTTTATAAAATTCCGTTCTGGAGATACGACCTTAAAAGACGAACTGACGGCGGTACGTCCTTCCGACTTTGACGGCAACATCCATAGCAAAAAAATGTTATTGTGTGTGTGTGTGTGTATGTGTGTGTGTGTGTGTGGTGTGTAGTGTGTGTGTGTGTTGTGTGTGTGTGTGTGTGTGTGTGTGTGTGTGTGTGTGTGTGTGTGTGTGTGTGTGTGTGTGTGTGTGTGTGTGTGTGTGTGTGTGGTGTGTGTGTGTGGTGTGTGTGCGTGTGCGTGTGCTGTGGTGTGGTGTGTGTGTGTGTGTGTGTGTGTGTGTGCGTGTGCGTGCGTGTGCGTGCGTGTGCGTGTGGTGTCGTGTCGTGTCGTGTCGTGTGCGTGTGCGTGTGTGTGTGCGTGTCGTGCGTGCGCGTGCGCGTGTGCGTGAGCATGTGCGCATGCGTGTGCGTGCGCGTGTGCGCGGTGCGCATGCGCGCTAATGCGTGTGTGTGTATGTGTGCGTGTGTTTGTGCGTGTGTGCGTGCGTGTGCGTGTGCGTGTGCGTGTGCGTGTGCGTGTGCGTGTGCGTGTGCGTGTGCGTGTGCGTGTGCGTGTGCGTGTGCGTGTGCGTGTGCGTGTGCGTGTGCGTGTGCGTGTACGAGTGCGTGTGTGTGAGCGTGCGTGCGTGTGTGTGTGGTGGGATTGTCAAGGAATAATTCACCACAAGCTGTTGAAGTGAAATTTTACGATTACTGCGGATAGATAGGTTCAGCAGTTGCAAATAGTGCAAGAAGAACTCCATGAAAAGCGTCCTGCACTCGTAAATCGCAAAAACATCATTATTTTACACGGCAATGCGCGACCATATTCAACAAGGGTGACTCAAGAAGAAATTATTGACCGTGGATGGTCTGTTTTACCACATCCACCTTACTTTCCGGACCTTTCCCCGATAGACTGGAAAAACCTTCAATTTTGAAGAGCAAGTCAGGCAGGCTGTCGAAAACTTCTTCCAGTACAAACCAACCACGTTTTACGAGAAAGGAATTGATAAACTGCCAGGAAGATGGGAGAAGGTTATACATAATAGTGGTGAATACACAATAAATTAATATAATGTTGTTATTGAATGAGATCAAAATAAATGTCATAAAAAACGGAAGTTATTTATGACTCGACCTAAATATTATCATTGTTTATCCGATTAGCGATGTCACTTTCCATGTCCATGAGGGGTAATTCTCCAAGAATGTCTAGTGGTATAGTGGAACCAACTCGTTTCACATTTTACTTGAGTCGCAGATAATGACCTAGACATTGAGACCACTAATTTATTTTGATAGGTTAAGTTTCCTGCATCATGAATTTCAACAAGGCGGAAAATAGCCTCATTTTGACACTAAATTACGCTTAGCGATGTTTAAGAACTCCGATATAACTGAAATTATTTTTTATCTTTATGTTCTCTTGAACTTTTTAAAGTCTTTCAACTGAACTTTATGATTGTGTCTCACTTAACATGTGATACATAATGCTACAAGCTAGCTTCCAATTTTTTTTTATCTTCCCGTTTTAGCTGGCTCAAACAGAAAAGATTCGTCAGAACTGAAAGTAATACTTTGGGTACGGGTTATCTTTGCTCCCCTGGTAATTGTATCTAAACGCTAATTGGTTATTTAATAGTAACTTGACAACACAAGTATCTGTAGGTCAATGAGAGATTATATTATTCTTATGTCAGTAAAATATGGCAATGAAGGACGCTAAATTATCTCTTTTGCCGAACCGTAATACATGAAATGTAATGAGAAATGCATTCAGGAACTGAAGTAAATGCAAGAAGAACAAATGAATCCCAAATTCGTCGGTTTTGTTTTTGTTTGATTGAACGATCTATACAGGCAAGAGGAAATTCTGTTGTCAGTATTTTGAAAATTATTTCGTAACAAAAAATCTATTAAAAGTAAGACGAAAGTAGACGCTTGCAAATCGGTATCAGTTTCGCCAAACCTATATCAAGTGGCTGTCTTTGTTTTTTGTGACTCCCATATCTAAATTTTATAGAAAAGTGAGTGTAATCTTTAGGAAGCTTGGGCATATGTTCTTTTTCTATCGATGGTTTTCTTGATAACCACATTTGAAACGTACACATTTATCTCCTTCCAGGTAGTTAGGTTGTCCCAAAAAGTTTGGATACAATCTCTTTCTTCCACAATTCCATTATTCTACTATTACGATTAAGTACATATATTAATAACTGTCTAAAATAAAATAAAAGCCCGATCTACCTTTGGGAAATGTTCACTTACCGTAGCGATCTACACCACCTAAATGTAAGGCACAGGGGGCTTATTTCCATACCACCACATAGGACAAACCTACATAAGCGATCGTTCCAATTTAATGTAACTACTTTAGGAATAGTATATCACAAGAATTGAGAGCTCTTGGATTAAACCAATTCCGTAAAGCGGTAACGCATACATCTCTAAACCAGTGAAAAAAAGTAAATATATAAAAAAACAAGACTGCAATATTGGCAACTCATCCTCAAATTTGCAATTTAATGACTTCTATTCATAGTCCATTTTCATCATGCAACCACATATATAAATAAATACCCAATATTTCCGCAACAGAGGTTATGTGGAAGAGCAGAGCCGTTTGGTGCACTGACCAGAAGGCGTCGGTAAAGGTTGTGACCAGAGTGGAGGTTATAACCAAATTTAAAAGTAGGCGTTGTGACTAACGTGGCATAGTATGCGGTGACCAGTGGACGTTGTGTCCAGGACCCCTCTCAAATACATACACCAGTAGCAAGAATGTCAACATTCAGAATACTGTTATCAACGTAAAGTTAAAATTATGTGAAAACTATAAGATGAAAGAAGTAAACAATGTAAATAATTTTCTAGGTATAAATGGTAGTAGAAATTTTGTTAAGATCAAACCTTTGCTATTGAAAGCTTAGTGACAAGGTTTAATGTACACGATTGTAAGATTTATGGAACGCCCATTGAAAAGAATTTAAATTTAGAGAAAAACACAAATGAAAAATTAAAAACCGTCTTACAATTTAGAGAATTGTTAAGCTGTTTGATGTACATTAGGATGGGTACTAGGCCAGATATTTGCTATTGTATAAGTTACATTGGTCAATTTTTAGATTGTGCGACGAATAAACACTTTAATCACTTATTAAATAATTTAAAGTCAACAATTAACCTAAAGTTAAAATTTAGAGTTTCAAATAAAAACTTAATTGGGTACAACCGATGCCGACTTTACAAATTGATGGTGCTTCAACCTGAAACTAAATTATTAAATAAAAGGGCGCCAACTCGTTTTATGGAAAAACAAGTAAACCATGAATATAATAAAGTTAAAAAAATTCACAATAGCAAGCTTTATTTACTACCTTAATTTTGATTATAAATGAGAATATCATAGAGCTAATGTTAGTAACGATTTTACTACCTAAATTTAGATTATAAAAAGAAGTGTTAGTAACGATTATTTAACTTAAGTAAAACTAATTTATGAAATTATTAATAGAAATAAAATACCTTATGTTGATTATACTGTACTTCTGTAGGTTCCGAAATGGCGGCTTGCTGAATCAGCGCTTGGAAAATTTCGTTGCGTAAATTTTACATGGGGGTTGAAGTGAGACTAGATTCGGGTGCATTATAATTCCCCAAATGTATAAATGTTTTTCCTAGTTTAATGGATATTAAAATTCCACTTCATAGTAACGAAGGTTATTGCGTCATTATTGGTTGAACGTAAATATACCGTAAAATAACTAACGGTAAAATGCAATTAGTAAAGTAATTATGCGGATAAATAAAATAAAGTAAAACGTAAAGTAGAAGTAAATAAAAGTGCTTGATAAAGCAAACGTCTCAAGTTTTATATAATAAATAACTTACCATACAAATTATACAGCACTTATTAACAAATTTAACAAGTAACAATGGATACGCTACATCCACCTTAAAAATAGAGTCGCTAATGAACATGTGAATCAAATGTGCAAACAATATGCGTACGAGTATATTTTTACAATAATTAAATGCAATGCAACTATGATATGCAACACACGTTGCACGAAATGCATGTTAAGTTGCCTAAATAAACGTAAATTTTATAACAAATGTCAAGAGTTTGTTACAAGCAAGTGGTTTTTGTTTTAAATTACATGATAATTTAATATCGTGAGAGTGGGGTTCTAAAAAGCAATCGATTGTAACCCTGTCAAGTACCGAATCTGAATTTGTACCTGCTTGCATAACTAGCTGCGAATTACTGTATATTAAGAATCTTTTAGATTATTTAAGATTTAGTTATGTATTGTCTATAACTTTACATGAGGACAACCAGGTACTATAAAGTTGCTTAGAAATTTCGAAAACAACAAGAGAGAATTATAGATGTAACCTTTGTTAGTACGAATGATCAGTTACCTGACATATTCACTAAGTCATTGGGACCGGAGAAATTCAGAAATCTAATTTTAATGTTAAGTTTAGCTTAATAAAGAATTCTGCAGGATTGAGGGAGGGTGTTAAAATTGTTAAATTAGTTAGATGACAACCCTGTCAAAATTAATACTACTTGACAAAAAAAGAAGTAAGTGGAAACAGTGGAGTAGGTAAAAAAAAGGTTGTAACGTAGAGTTTGTATGCATGTTAAAAATTCAGTTTATTTTTCTTCTTATTAAAGTTAATTATTTTTGGAACAATACAACTATTTCTTTCACATTTTCCTAACATGAACCAGTTCTTTGATCGGTTCTTAACCTGTGATGAAAAGTGGATACTATACTCCAATTCTAAGCGTCGCATTATTGTTTGTCGCCTAGTGATTCGGTACCACACACTCCTAAAGTTTTCTTACATCCAAACTAGACTTTATTGTTCGTTGTTTACAAATAATTCATCTAAGAAGGGATAAATATGTAATTTTCTATGAACTTAGCATGTTTAAAAAAGGATTACTGCAATTAGTTGCAAATAATGCGATACCAAAGGAGTTAGAAATAGATCAAGTAGCACACAAGTGTGGACACAGAGTATTACGGTTACCACCATATCACTGTCAATTTAATCCAGTTGAACTGGTGTGGGCAAACTGCAAAGAACACTACAACAAAAATATGGGAAGACAATTCCAAATTTAACGATGATCATGTAAAAGAAATATGGGTGGAATCCTTGCAACGAATTGATTGACAGAAATGCATTAAACATGCTGAAATGTCTATGTTAGAGTGGTGGTAAATTGAAAAACATTTTGAGGTTGTGCAACCATTCATTATATCTGTTAACGATTTCACTTCTGAGAGTGACACTGATAGTGAATAATCTTTTTTAATTTAAATGTTTTAATTCCAATCTAATATAAATATTCTAATTTTTACATAACATATGTATTATGATATAATCAAACCATGTCCTAAATTACATCAATTCACTGTCGCAGCAAAATATTTTTGATTCTATCAATAAAATAAGTGGACATAATGGATAATTTTTCTAGTATATAATATAAAAAATAATTTTCAACTTTCTTTGAGATTTTATGGAAATTTATGTGGAGACATTTGCCGATAAAAATTTTAACTAAAAGATACTTTGCTGATTTAATGAAGACTTATGACGCCTAAATCTTAGTTTGTGTAATTTTAAGAATGAGTCATACCCAACTTTATTTGAATTATACTGTAATGAATTCTAAATGCTTACTAATTCAAATAATTGTATTTATACAGCTACCCAACAACTGGAAGTATTATTCTTGCAGAAATACTGGAATTTTCTTTCCCTTTTTTAATTTCTTGCAATAAATTAATCTTTTGTTAAATGCTTTTTCCTTTATGCTAACTTTGGTGAATACGGCTAATGGTAAGTTTTTGATAATCATGGTGGAACCTACTAGATTATTGCCATGTACCGCTAAGTATTTGAATTTTAAGCTTCCTAACGTTCCGAAATCCATATTCCATTAACCTGTCGGATAGTGGCACACCCAGAAGTGATGATTGAGCCTGGTCAAGTACAGTGACTCTACTACAAACAGTGGCGACAAGCAGCGACTAGCTCAGCCCATGCGCCATTAAGAGGCAACATTTTTGGCGGGTTTGTATTATTAGCACAGGAAATTCAAATGTTTTCTTTAACATCGATTATTTATGAGGCATTTTATTGAAATATGATATTTTAAATTGGTGTTTTATGAGAAAGCCGAGTAGCTACGATAAAAAAATTTCTGTTTAGGACAGTTTGCAAAAATAATTATGTTATTATCCTTATACTAAGTATACACTGACGTTTTTTTTTCTAAATGTAAGTTTAATAGACGGTCGCAAATAGACCTTACAATTGCGTTACAGTATTTTAGCAGTTTTTTTATTAGAAATTTTAATATTTTGAGTTTTTCTAATGTTTAGACGTAAAAACCATTTATTTGTAATATTAAGTGCGTATTTTAGTAAGCGAATATTGTTTAGAACAATGCAGCCTAAAAAACAAAACCAAGGTAATGTGAGAAATGTATATATGATTCACATACAATATTATGCCTATATATCCAGTTCATACTAAATTCTATTTCTTATTACAGATAATAATCTATTAAAATTTACTAACAATAGCAATAATTATTCAATTCAATGCCTACATTTTCCTTACTATAGATCATTTAGCACATGTATAAAATATCTGGTGTGAAACACCACACGACCTTCCAACTTACAAAATGGAAATTAAAAGAAATGAAATACTGTTAATTTCAATTTGTTTAGGATAACTATGTAACCGCTTTTTTATACGTTCATAACGAAAACAGGCAACATTGTAAAAATAAAAACAGTAATCTATGTCAGAATGACGTTTAAAACTTCATGTCAGAGATTCATACACATAAATAACGTTAACCTAAAAAAAGTCCAAAGCCGCCCGATTCTATAAAAATATTGATAATAGAGCTTCAGCATTTTCAATAATATTTATTTAATTTTTACATTTATTATGCTTTACATTAAAAAACTTTGTAAAGAAAATTGATGTAAAATTAAAATTAAAATTTAAAAACACGTCTCCACTTTTTCTTATAAAATTAATCGTTATTCAAATAATGGAACAATTTGAACTAACACTTAAATTTTACCTTAGGAACTTTTATGCCGCTAAATTACACACCATATCGAAAAATTTCATAGAACACAATTAATCGATATATTTAAGGTCTATATCTTTGCAATTTGCAGCTGTTTTAGAAATATTTGACAAAAACAAAAAACCGCCCTTAATAAACCCCCTCTTTCCGCGGCTTGATTTCTCCCAAAATCTAATCAGCTCTAAGCCAAATGAAAACAAGCATAAATAAAAAAATTTTAAGTACGTTATGGTATTTTCGATTTCATGGTGTTATCGATGATACTAAGCTATACATCTCAATACACTGTTTACGAACTATTCATGCACTACAACAATAAACGCACCACCAAACATCAACTTTCCACATTTCTACCCACAAATACTAAACAGCCCTACATCCACAACGAAAACACAGCAACATAATAACAATTTTAAGCATATTTCATCACTGTATCAACAAAACTTCACACAACACACACACACACTCACAGCATCACACACACACACACACACCAACACAAGACATAGACACAAAACAGATACACGTACACGATCACGACGACACAGACAACACACACAACACACAGCACAGACACACGACACACACACACAGACACACAACACACAACACACACGACACACAGACACACAGACACACAGACACACAGACACACACACACACACACACACAGACACACAGACACACAGACACACAGACACACACACGACACACAGACACACAGACACACAACACACAGACACACACACACAACACACAGCACACAGACACACGACACACAGACACACAGACACACAGACACACAGACACACAGACACACAGACACACAGACACACAGACACACAGACACACAGACACACAGACACACAGACACACAGACACACAACACACACAGACACACAGACACACAGACACACAGACACACAGCACACAGACACACACGACACACGACACAGACACACAGCACACAGACACACAGCACACAGCACACAGACACACAGCACACAGCACACAGACACACGACACAACCACACAGCACACAGACCACAGACACACAGCACACGACACACGCACACGCAACACACGCACACAGCACACGCCACAGCACACGCACCACACGCACACGACACACGCACACGCACACGCACACGCACACGACACACGCACGACGCACGCGACACACGCACGCCACACAGCCACGACACGCACACGACGCACGCACACGCACACGCACACGCACACGCAGCACACGCACACGCAGCACGCACACGCACACGACCACGCGCACGCACACAGCACACCACACGCCACGCACGCACACGCACACGCACATGAACACGCACACAGCATCACAGCACACACACACGACACGCACACACACACACACACACACACACACACACACACACCCACACACACAGACACACACACACACACACACACACACACACACACACACACACACACATTCAGGCATTATGGCCGATCTTGGTGAAACTTGGCCAAAAGTTGTAAAATGAACTAATGACTCGCAGTGCAATTGTCACTTTGACATTGGCAATGGTTACATACAATTTTTACAGCGACAAATGCGCTTAGTACAAAAATATTTCATTATTGTTTTTACTCCTTAATATTCCGTACTTACATAAAACTCCAACATAGTACGGCAACAAAACCGCGAATGAACAATAGTCTTTTAGGGGACCTCGTTACACCACACAATTTAATATTATTATGACACTCTATATTTTATTACACTATATTTACAAGAAACTAAGTTAAGACCAATAATTACTTTCTTATAACGCAAAAACGCGACAATCTAAATGCAAAACACATGCGCTTAAACGTCAACAAAGAAATTTGCCTCTTAATGGCGGCCATACACCACGTGACTAGTCAGGCCAATAAAAATCGATACATCGATTGTCCCCACCATTTGTAGTAGAGTCACTGTAAGGTAAAGTAACTTATAGCGCCTCCTACTTGTGTCCGTTAAAAAGTATGATTCGTGATAGCCTATACCGAAATCCATTCATGCGGAAAGTCATTACAGAATAATAAAATTTAGAACACGGAAATTATGACAAGATAGTGTAATATTGAATTGAACTCTTAACTGATGACGAAAGCTTCCTATATTTTTTTTGTGGCACATATGTGAAACCACATGAAATTATTTTTATAACATTTTCCTTGTATAAATTAGAATTTAAAATTAAAAAATGCCATTTAAATAGTTAGAAATGAATATTGTTCAATTAAATTTTCTAACAAGTTTGTTTTGCAAATGATTTGCTTCTCACCTTGACTATTTGGAAATAACATATTTTTCTATAAATATTTAAAATATATTGCTCTTTTATTTAAGCTTAATTAAGACACCACATTACCTTACTTACCATTCATTGTTCAAAAAAAATGTTTTCTTAGATTATGTTACGATATAAGTCTTTATATGAGGAGAACTAATTATGTGGACGTAAGTACGGTTTTACAAATCGTAATGAACGCGTTAGTATTATTTGCTGTACTAGTCCATGTTGCCATTTCAGAAAAATTACGTAAGCGTCTAACTTTTTTAAATATAAATTAAGTAACAATTTTTAGCTGATTCTTTCAAAATTTGTGATCGTTTTGGATCTAACGTAAATCAGTGCTTAAAAGAAGCTACGCAATATACATTAAACGAATTAAATGGCGGTAAGAAAGTTTTTTTCACAAATCTTCTATTCCATTTTTCCCTTGTATAGGAATTCCTGAAATTAATCTACCTCCAATAGAACCATTAAAACTAGGAAATTTTACAGTGAGAGGACGTAATCACGATCTTAATTTTAGTGACGTTAACGTTTACCACTTTTCTACGGCAGTTGTACAAACAGTGAAGTACGTAAACTTTTTTTATAATTCATAAAAACTGGTAGTTCTTACTTTAGTGCACACATAACTCGTGAACATTTTGAGGCTACCATTATGGCAAACTTCGGTGAATTAAAAGCTAAGTCACAATATAGCGTTAAAGGAAAAATCCTGATGTTTACCGTTGATGGTGGAGGAAATTGTGTCATAACTTTCAGTAAGTTGAAAAAAATTAAAGGGTTACTTAATATAAATCTGTTTTACCCAGGGAATAGCACGTTTCGCTACAACACTGAAGGAGATGCTGTAAACGATAGTGGAGAGTATTTTAAGCTCACTAAACATAGTATAGATATACAACCAACACTAGTTACGATGGAAATGGAAAATATTATCAACGGACAAAAGGAAATAAGTGACGAAGTTAATAAGGTTCTTAACGAAAATTGGGATGTGTTGTTTGACGAAGTCAAACCACAATTAGAAGCCCTGGTAGGAAACTTTCTTGATCAATACGCAAACCAAATATTAAAATATGTACCAATTTAGCTTAATTTGTTCCTTTATAAACGCACGCATGTAAAATTTTATCGAAAATAGTAATTACACATTTTGCAAATGCTTGTATGTTCATCAATAAACAAATGGTGTTGTTATACTTCATATACTACGGTTAAGTAATAAATAATAATAAACACATTAATTTATAGGCAGTATCCTATACTTTTTTTTTCATTAGTGCATACTTTTATATCAGATCTTGTTACGTTCAGCTCGTCTGAGATATATCGAAACTGAACGTAATCCTGATTCCTAGCTAAAAGCGGTTGAAGGGCAACTGCAATGGGTAGACAAGTTTTTTTATTAAAGTGTATGCAATTTCAGTCTTAAGAGCACTTGTCTTACCTTTAGTCATCTAATCCTCTTTTATAAATTTTACTGTGCTGCATTATTTTACCAAAGCTCTATTCCTTAAGTCAGAGTTATCTGTAATTTCATGTGCATTTTAGCTAGGTTGCTTTACATTGACAGATAAACAACAAAAGAAAAATTTTTTACATATATTTTCGTGTTCCATGCATATCTGGTTAACCATTCAACTTAAACTTTAATCTAAACCACCCAAAACATGTTGGAGCAGTGTATAACTCACGAAACTGGTTTCTCCCCGTTGGATCTCTCGGTTAGTTCAGGAGAAAAAAGTAGCCAGGGAGAACGTTCAGTGCTTTGTGAGGGTATTGAGGAGGGATTGCCTCGGAAGGGAGATATAAAAATAGAATCAGTTTCTGGAAACAAAAAGAATGATAGGTTGTTGTCTATGCTAAAGGAGACCAAGGTCATACAACAACCCCACCATATGTAAATTACACATGAATCTTTTCTTCAACAGTGTTTAGTCCTAGGACAATTGCGAGAAAGTAAAGTCGTTATAATGCAAGCAGCAATAATATCATTCCTGGAGCGATATACAAAAATAGACACCATCTCCTGATGGTAGCAGTTATTCATCATCAGATGCAGATTAGCTTACTGATGCAATTCTCAAAGCACACTCTCCCCTCTACCATACAAAATCGTGATGTAGTAATATATAGAAGGACAGTTCCGGTGTCAACTCAAAATTCAAAAGCGTTCTCGAATCAGTAAAAATGGATCTATACGCATTGAACAAGAGCACTTTCTGTAAATTCTTCACGAACATAAAATAAGGTGGATGCATAATATAAAGTGAGTGATACGAATACTATCAACACCAAGTGTGGTAAACATATTATCATTGAAACCGAGAACTTTAAATGCATACTTTCCTTACGATTTTAAGAATACTTCAAAAAAGAAGATCGCATTGAAAAGTTTAAACAATATCTGGCTGAGAAAGACGTGTACATCACCAGCGCGGAACTGTAGGAATGACAACTAATTTGACATTTCTGTAAAAAAAAAAAATAATAACATATGTCTGTGTATAATTGTTTGGAAATAAATTATATATTTTTACTGGAAAAAAAAATATCTTCTATTTTTTGATTAAGTGAAGAGTAGGTACATCATAGTGAAGAGAGTTGCTATTGACGAGACTACAAAAATGTAGCGTATAATATGGCGTCTGCAGGTTTTTATATATTGGCTGAGCCCTTCAAGGTTAAAATTTATTGGTATCATATTACAATTCATACAAACCAATTTTCAAGGTTAAAGTTTATTGACGGTATTGAGAAGGTATCATATTACACTTCTTATGTTAGGCTCTTCAAGGTTCTTAGAAATAGCAAAATTAGCATTCTTAACCAATGACACATGTAACTGGCTTTGTGCATGCATAGGTCAAGATGAGTATTGTCGGACTTTGTGCATGCTCGGTATTGCTCGGGTATCCTCGTGGAGTCTATGCTTCTATATAAGTTCAAATTTTGCAATCACATATCATTCGCTTCGACATCATGTTTTTCTAAAAAGTATGTATGTGAAGGCACTGTTTTTACACAGTAAAATCGCTTATGTATTCACTATTGTAATAGTGTGTGTAAACCTAACAGCAAATCAGTTCTATTTGTTTAAATGTAGCATGCTGCACGATTGCATTAGCGCATATTCAACTCGCTAACCAAGACAACGAGAGAAATATAGAAAAGTAATGATTGTTATAATTGATGTGCAAGGATTCAAAACGGCAAGAAATATATTTACACCTAAGGAACTAGCGATATATAATGGAGAGCTAATTGCTCATTATGTATTCAAACCTCAATTTCCATGGCACACCTTGGATAGTGAATTTCAAAAACAAGCTAACTGGTTAATTCACAACCACCACTTTATCAAGTGGGAATATTGATATATTTCTCCACTTCTATTCTCTCGTATACTTAGTGATTTCATATCAACAATAGATAAGGTGTACATTAAAGAACGAGAGAGTGCTGATTATATTCAAAATTCGTTAAAACAACGTGTTACGGTGTTTGAAGAACAACCTACTTTACCCAAACTTAATGCCTGCTGTTTTTTTCATACACAAAACACTTGTCACTGCGCTTTGGCTCATGTATATCATTTATATGAAAAAATTGTAACGAAAATCTAATAAATAAAGATTTATTAACTAACATCTATATACTTATCTTATTCGCATGTATTACCTCAACGCTTTTATAAATATTTTAAAGAAGAACTGGATCATTTTTCCCAAATACTGATAGCTGTAATTCTTAGAAACAAGAAAAAATGCTTGGGGTTGTTGAGAGAGAGAGAGAGTGAGACAGAGAGAGAGAGAGAGAGAGAGAGAGAGAGAGAGAGAGATGAAACTTATCATCACTTTGTGTGGAAGTCTTTTCATGTTTATTCATTATTTCAAAACTTAAACATACCGTGCACGGTAGCACCAGGCGTGTATGCAACTCATTTTACACAAATGCTTATTCTTACGTAAGATTTATTTGATTGCACACTCGTAATACGTCAATATATATATATATATTTGGCCTCCTGGAACGTAAAATTGACATTACAATCTTGTGAACGTCAAGTGTAACTTCATTTTAACGCACGCTATTGTAAAAACACCGCTACAATGCGGCAAAATGGTCAGTAAATTGTAAGCTTTCAGAAAATATATGAAGTATAAAATAATAAAATATGTTTAAGGACATTTTACTTTACATCATTTCTGATGAACTACATGTCCAAAACAAAGTTATTTTTACATTTTTGGTTAAAATTGTGAGGTGCCGCCATCTCCAGATAACGTAAACGGTGATGACGATAATTGACAGACTTGACAGAAGTTAGTAAAATTTGACATTTTAGCAATTTATTAATGTTGGTTATGTTTAGCGATATCTCCAGTTGTTGAATTTACAAGAAAATAATTTGATATTGTTTTATTCAATACTATTAAACGGAACATTGTTAAGAACAGTTCATTTCTTGTGACATAATTATCTTTTTCTATGTTTTATAAACAGTGAGTTGGCTGAAGCCAACAACAATTTGTAAATTGTTCGGCAGAACATTGTAAACACCGAAAATGTGAATAGTATATACTTTGATGAAGTCAGCTCAAAAACAGATACCTGTTTTTCCAGCAACAGGCAGAAACAGCTCAAAACAGGTACCCGTTTTCCGGAAACAGCTCAAAAACAGACCTAAAACCGGTACCGGTATCTCAAAAACAGGTAGCCGTTTCCCAGAAGCGGTAACTGTTTCCCACAGAAAAGCTCAACGGAGCAGACTGAAAGCTGTTTAAGTTCTCATTATCCAAAAAAAATTTACTACAGCTAAAAAAAATGTTAGTGATAATTCAATTTGCGCTAGAAAAGTGAAATGATCTACGTTAAGGAAAAACTTGAAAACATCTGGCAGTCTGACTTACTCATGTACTCATGTATAAATTTCTACATCAAAGTAAATCAGTAATTTTTTGCAAATCTTAAGCGCATGTTGCGTAACAAATTGATTTATTGTAAAATATCATGCATATAAAGAAAGTGTGAAAATATAGTACAGTTAAAAGTGAAAAAAGCTTGCGTTAAATAAAAGTCAAAACAGTTCCCAAAAGCATGCAAATCTGAAAACTTTACGCCATGTGTTTATGCAATACAAGTGACACAATTACATTCATACATTTGCAAATCCCGTTTCATAATTCTGAATATTACTGCTTCAAGAATTGTAGGATAATGAACGCAGTTATTTTGCTTTGAAAGCATTGTATGGATGTGTGAATGCGAACATTCTATATTTATCTTAGTCACCAATGTACATTACAATCTTGAAACGGGATTTGCAAATGTATGAATGCAATTGTGTCATTTGTATTACATAAATACATGGCGTGAAGTTTTCAGATTTACATGCTTTTGGGAACTGTTTTGACTTTTATTTAACCCAAGCTTTTTTTCACTTTTAACTGTACTATATTTTCACACTTTCTTTATATGCATGATATTTTACAATAAATCAATTCGTAACGCAACATGCACTTAAGATTTGCAAAAAATGACTGATTTACTTTGATGTAGAAATTTATACATGAGTACATGAGTAAGTCAGACTACCAGATGTTTTCAATTTTTTCCTTAACGTAGATCATTTCACTTTTCTAGCGCAAATTGAACTATCACTAACATTTTTTTTAGCTGTAGTAAATTTTTTTTTGGATAATCCGAAGTTAAACAGCTTTCAGTCTACTCCGTTGAGCTTTTCTGTGGGAAACAGTTAACGCTTCTAGGAAACGGCTACCTGTTTTTGAGATACGGGTACCGGTTTTAGGTCTGTTTTTGAGCTGTTTCTGCCTGTTGCTGGAAAAACAAGTATCTGTTTTTGAGCTGACTGCATCACAGTTTGTACTATTTACATTTTCGGTGTTTACAATGTTCTGCCGAACAATTTACAAATTTTTGTTGGCTTCACCCAACTCACTGCATAAACTTTGTTTTGGACATGTATTTCATCAGAAATAGTGTAAAGTAAAGTTTTCTTAAACATATTTTATTATTTTATACTTCATATATTTTTTCTATCTTTCTGAAAGCTTACAATTTACTGACCATTTTGCCGCATTGTAGCAGTGTTTTTACAATAGCGTGCGTAAAAATGAAGTTACACTTGACGTTCACAAGATTGTAATGTCAGTTTTACGTTTCAGGGGGCCAAATATATATATTGACGTATAACGAGTGTGCAATCAAATAAATCTTACGTAAGAATAAGCATTTGTGTAAAATGAGTTGCATACACGCCTGGTGCTAATGTGCACGGTATGTTTAAGTTTTTGAAATAATGAATAGATATGAAAAGTCTTCCACATAAAGTGATGATAAGTTTCATCACTCTCTCTCTCTCTCTCTCTCTCTCTCTCTCTCTCTCTCTCGCTATCTCTCTCAACAACCCCAATCATGTTCTCTTGTTTCTAAGAATTACAGCTATCTGTATTTGGGAAAGATATGTATATAAATGTTAGTTAATAAATCTTTATTTATTAGAATTTCATTACATTTTTTTCATATAAATGATATACGTGAGCCAAAGCGCAGTGACAAGTGTTTTGTGTATGAAAAACAGCATACATTAAGTTTGGGTAAACTAGGTTGTTCTTCAAACACCGTAATACATTGTTTAAAGCTTTTGAATATAATCAGCTTTCTATCGTCCATGGAAATGGAGGCTTGAATACATAATGAGCAATTAGCTCTCCATTATATATCGCTAGTTCCTTAGGTGTAAATATATTTCTTGCTGTTTTGAATCCTTGCACATCAATTGTAACAATCATTACTTTTCTATATTTGTCTGGTTGTCTTGGTTAGCGCATTGTATATGCGCTAATGCAATCGTGCAGTATTTCTACGTGCTACATTTAAACAAATAGAACTGATTTGTTGATTAGGTTTATACACACTATTACAATAGTGAATGCGTAAGCGATTTTTACTGTGCAAAAACAGTGCTTTCGCATATATACTTTTTAGGAAAACATGATGTCGAAGCGAATGATATGTGACTGTAAAATTTCAACTTATATAGAAGGGTAGACTCCACGAGGACACCCGAGCAATACCGAGCATGCACAAAGTCCGACAATACTCACCTTGATCTATGCATGCACAAAGCCAGTTACATGTGTCATTGGTTAAGAATGCTAATTTTGCTATTTCTAAGAACCTTGAAGAGCCTAACATAAGAAGTGTAATATGATACCTTCTCAATACCGTCAATAAACTTTAACCTTGAAAATTGGTTTGTATGAATTGTAATATGATACCAATAAATTTTAACCTTGAAGAGCTTAGCCAATATATAAAAACCTGCAGACACCATATTATACGCTACATTTTTGTAGTCTCATCAATAGCAGCTCTCTTCATTATGATGTACCTACTCTCCATTTAATCAAAAAACAGAAGACATTTTTTTTGCAATAAAAGATATATAATTTATTTCCAAACAATTATACATAGACATGTGTCATTATTTTCTTTTTACAGAAATGTTAAATTAGTTGTCTTTCCTACAGTTGCGGCGCTAGTGATGTACACGTCATTCTCAGCCAGATATTGTTTAAACTTTTCAATGCGATCTTCTTTTTTGAAGTATTCATAAAATCGTAAGGGAAGTATGCACTTAAAGTTCTCGGTTTCAATGATAATATATTTACCACACTTCGTGTTGATAGTATTGATATCACTCACTTTATATTTTGCACCCATCTCCAAGTCTTTTACGTTCGTGAAGGATTTACAGAAAGTGCTATTGTTCAATGAAAATAGATCCATCTTTACTGATTCGAGAACGCTTTTGAATTTTGAGTTGACACCGGAACTGTCGTTCTATATATTACTGCATTTATGGTAGAGGGGAGAGTGTGCTTTGTGAATTGCATCAGTAAGCTAATCTGCATCTGATGATGAATAACTGCTACCATCAGGAGAAGCTGTCCATTTTTGTATATCGCTCCAGGAATGATATTATTGCTGCTTGCATTATAACGACTTTACTTGCTCCCAATTGTACTAGGACTAAACACTGTTAAAGAAATGATCCATGAGTAATTTACATATGGTGGGGTTGTAGTATGACCTTGGTCTACTTTTAGCATAGACAACAACCTATCATTCTCTTTGTTTTCATAAACTGATTCTATTTTTATATCTCTAAGAAATGTGATATGATACCCCTGCGGGTCTATAATCTTTCAGTTTGAGCACTCTATTTTTAGATTTCTAAGAATTGTAATATACCATTTGACCTTGGTTTACTTTTTAGCATAGACAACAACAACAACCTGTCATTCTTCTTGTTTCCATACACTGATTCTATTTTTATATTTCTAAGAAATGTAATATGATACACCTGCAGGTCATTACTCTTTGACCTTGAAAACTCTATATTTAGATTTCTAAGAATTGTAATATGATGGCCTAGCAATTTCTATTTTTAGCTTTAAATTTTGATCTAAATGTGTCCTTGATTTGAGTACCCCTTACATGTTTAAACTTGTTAAATACCCACCTTGTCCTACTTTTAGTTTAGAAAACTATTTCACCTTCACACAATTTAGTCAACCTAAGTACCATTTGACCTTAATCTAACCTTAATATGATACCCCTGCAGGTCATTACTCTTTGAGTTTGAAAACTCTATTTTTAGATTTCTAAGAATTGTAATATGATCATGATGATGATGATGACCTTGCAATTTCTATTTTTAGCTTTAAGTATAGATTTTTTTGTTTGAGAAGGCTGAAAAAATACTTCTACGCCTACTAGGGGTAGCTTCCCCAATTTGATATATGTGTTAAATACGTTGAAAAGTCGACAGCGAGTGTTGGGGGTTAAAATTTATTTTGGCAAATTCTGGCCCGTTTTCGTAAAAAACTGATTCCTTTGTTTGAAAAGGCTGGACTTGGAAAAATCGTCTTAAAAAATATTTCTACGACTTACTAGGGGTGGCTTTTACAATAGAGGTAGTTGCCCCAATTTGATATATGTATTAGATACTTTGAAAAGTCGACCAGGGCGATGGGGTGGTTTTTAAGTTTATTTTTGGCAAATTCTGACCCGTTTACGAAAAAATTTATTTTTCTGTTTGGAAAGGCTGGACTTAGAAAAATCTGCTTATCACCTACTAGGGGTAGCTATTACATTAGGGATAGTTGCCCCAATTTCATATGTGTTAAATACGTTGAAAAGTCGACAGGCGGAGATGAGGGATTTTTAAATTTATTTTTGGCAAATTCAGGCTCTTTTCGATAAAAATTGATTGTTTGGTATGAAAGGGCTGGACTTTCGTCGTGTTTGCTTATAAAAAGTTTACTGAATCATGCACACGCAAAAAAAGGCTTTTATTATAAACTAAGGAATGTCATACGATACCCCTACAGTTCAATAATGTTTGACCTTGACTACTCTATTTTTAGACGTCTAAGAATTGTAATATGATTACATTGAATTTGTATTTTTAGCGAGCCTAAAATTTAATTTCAAAAGTTTACTTTGAAAGATCCAAATTTACATTTCTCACCGAGGTGTGAGTGACCTTGAATTGGTCCAGAACCGCCCCTAATCACTATTAACAACTTAGACTAAGGTTTTGTTAAAACTAAATTTATATATTATATATGATATTAGTATTATTATATATTTATAATTTCTGTGTGTGTGTGTGTGTGGTGTGTGTGGTGCGTGCGTGCTGGTGCGTGCGTGCGTGCGTGCGTGCGTGCGTGCGTGCGTGCGTGCGTGCGTGCGTGCGTGCTGCGTGCGTGCGTGCGTGCGTGCGTGCGTGCGTGCGTGCGTGCGTGCGTGCGTGCGTGCGTGCGTCGTGCGTGCTGCGTGCGTGCGTGCGTGCGTGCGTGCGTGCGTGCGTGCGTGCGTGCGTGCGTGCGTGCGTGCGTGCGTGCGTGCGTGTCGTGCGTGCGTGCGTGCGTGCGTGCGTGCGTGCGTGCGTGCGTGCGTGCGTGCGTGCGTGCGTGCGTGCGTGCGTGCGTGCGTGCGTGCGTGCGTGCGTGCGTGTCGTGCGTGCGTGCGTGCGTGCGTGCGTGCGTGCGTGCGTGCGTGCGTGCTGTGCGTGCGTGCGTGCGTGCGTGCGTGCGTGCGTGTGTGGTGGTGGTGTGCGTGCGTGGTGCGTGCGTGTCGTGCGTGCGTGCGTGCGTGCGTGCGTGCGTGCTGCGTGCGTGCGTGCGTGCGTGCGTTGCGTGCGTGCGTGCGTGCGTGCGTGCGTGCGTGCTGTGCGTGCGTGCGTGCGTGCGTGCGTGCGTGCGTGCGTGCGTGCGTGCGTGCGTGCGTGTGCGTGCGTGCGTGCGTGCGTGCGCGTGCGTGCGTGCGTGCGTGCGTGCGTGCGTGTCGTGCGTGCGTGCGTGCGTGCGTGCGTGTGTGTGTGCGTGTCGTGCGTGCGTGCGTTGCGTGCGTGCGTGCGTGCTGCGTGCGTGTGTGGTGGTGCGTGGTGCGTGCGTGCGTGCGTGCGTGCGTGCGTGCGTGCGTGCGTGCGTGCGTGCGTGCGTGCGTGCGTGCGTGCGTGCGTGCGTGCGTGCGTGCGTGCGTGCGTGCGTGCGTGTCGTGCGTGCGTGCGTTGCGTGTCTGCGTGCGTGGTTGCGTGTGTGTGTGTGTGTGTGTGTGTGTGTGTGTGTGTGTGTGTGTGTGTGTGTATTGTGTTTGACAGTATTAATAAGGCGACTTTTTTGTTGTTGTTTGTCCTGCTGACCACAGTTTGCAGCTGTCCGTACAGCTCTATCAGCTCGTTAATTGCCCACAATTCCAATGTGGCTTGGCACACAAAGCATGGTAAGTACATATTCTTCATCTACCAGATATTTAAGTAGTGATTGGATTTACTGTGTAATAGGGTCTGTTGCACATATTTGTCGTAGGCGTTCTAGAACACTCAACGAATGGAAGGCAATAAGGTAGGTCTCTTCTCCCGTATTTATTACGCAGTACAGAAGCGCTTGCATTAAGCGTACTGCTTAGCATAATATATAGATGCACTGTTAACAAGTGTCTATGAATGGTAATCTTCTCCTACTACAATGCCGCAACCTACACCATTTTTTGGATCCATTTGCATAAATGACTTGTCATGGGGGGATTTCGCTTTGGATCTCAGCAAAGGCTTGGCGATATAGCTCAGTTAGGGCTTGTTCCTTACCAAGTGTATTTAATTGAACTAGTTTGATTTGTGGGATTATCTATGGCGGAATTTCATTTGGATCTTCCGGTGTGACTTCTGCCATCTGAATCGCATTTCTCTTCAAGTATTTACAAAATCTTATTCTAAAGGGCCTGGTTATCGTAGGTCTATTCTGGTACTGGTTTTCATTTAAAAAAAGAATTGCATTATTTAGGTGCCCAGGGTGGGCCCTAACTCCAATCATGTAGGTAGCAGCAAGCTTTTTCTACGAATATCTAGGGGTTCAAATCCAATCTCACAGTGTAGGCTTTCGATTGGACTAGTTGGAAATACTCCAATACAATACCGGATACCTGTATTATGGATTCGATCAGACTTTTGCGTGCAGAGGTGTATACTACACAGCCATAGTCGATTCGAGAGAGTATAAGTGACCGATACATACGCATTAGACTTATGGTACCTGCTCCTCATGTGGTATGTGCTCTCGCCAAGTAAGTTTCCTATCAAGTATAATCCCCAAAAATTTGACAGAGTCGACACATCTTATGCTATAATTTTTCAGGTGTAGCAAAAGATCATAGTGTGGAGTTCTGAAGTGACAGAAATGGACACCGTGGGTTTTTCTTCAGAGAATTGAAACCCTATGAATTCTCCATGTGATACAGTTGCAATCGATTTTCGTTGCAGCTTACTTTCAATTTCCCCGACCGTTGTTCCATAGGACATTATAGCGAGACGATCTATGCACATTTAATTATCGTTTCATCCGTATTTACCGCTATCATTTATAGTAAGTGCAAATAATGTACAGCTCAGCGTCGAGCCTTGCGGTACTCCATTTCCTAGTAAGTAGGATGTTGAGCAGCTGTTGCAAACTCATACTCGGTAACTACGATTGTTAAAAATGACCTCAATAAAAGAGCGGAAGCTATCCTCCAAGCTCACATCTAAAGAGCTTTTGCAATGTTCTGGACCTCCAAGTCATATCACATGCACCGCCACCAAGTGTCTCCGGTCCCGGAAAGTGGATGCAATCCTCAAGAAGTACAAGGTGATCTGTGTTGCCTCTGTTTTTCCTAAAACCAACATGATACGCACTAACACATTATGCTTTTCTAGATACCATTGAAGCCGGTTGTAGCCATCCATGCGAGCAGCTTACCCATACTACTGGTAAGACTAATTGGACGATAGCTACTCGGGGGTGAAGGATCTTTATCCGGTTTTAATACCGATACTACAATTGACTTTTTCCATTCAATAGGGTAGATATTATTATCCCACAGATCGTTGACAAATTACTTTTATTTCAGGTATTAGATGCTTCAACATGTCATTCGAAATGGCGTCAAGGTCAGCAGCTGTGGATCTTGTCTGAAGTAAAGCCAATCCCAATCCGCACATAGAGAAAAGCAAGTTGTAAAACAAGTTAAGGTCTGTACTAAAATTTAAGTCAGTTTTTCTATTTAGCTTTGTACGTAGGAACTCATCAGTATAATTTTCAGATCAACTAACATTCTCAAATTGTGCGGCTAGGGATTGTGCGGCTAGGGATTCTGCTATTTCAGTTGTGCTTTCAACAAACGCCCATACTCTTCCTTAATACATGTAAGTGAATTTTATTGATTCCTTCCAGCTATAGCTTTCACTTTTTTCTAGGTATTCTTAATGCTTCCCTCAGATGTTATGGATGAGGTGTACTGGTTTCAGCTGTTACGCTTACATTCCAAAACAACTCGTCTCGCCTCTGCCCGTACAGCAATAAAATTTGTTATCGTTGGTTGCTTCTTGAACAAATTCAGTGCCTTTTTTCTACAGTTAATCGCTTGTTTCATCTGCACATACCACCAGTGGACTGTACGCTTCAGCGGTTTAGTTCCTGCTTTGAGCATACTCTCTGCTGCTGCTTGCACGGTAGCATTAGTAATCATTTCAACACTTAAAATGTGGGAAACAACCAGGGATTTGGTAAACTTATACCAGTAAGCTTTGGCTGTGATCCATTTCTCAGCAACGTACCTCTCCACTTGGGGTTGCTCAGTTTCTACCAAGATCGGGAAATGATCACTATTGTACAGGTCATCAATGACTCTCCATTTGAGATGGGGTACAAGATCACTTGTTGCTGAAAAGGTTTTTGTTATTGTGTTAAGATGTGTATACGAATCGGTATTCATTAATACAATAGCTCCCTTTCCAGCCAGCGCTCGAGAATTCGCCCTTTTGCGTCGGTTTCTGGATATCCCCATAGGGTACTATGGGCGTTAAAGTCCCTCATAATGATAGCTGCAGGGGAGTTGTTCCGCAATGTGTTCAAAATCCACATCCTCCCAGTTGCCATCAAGGTAAATGCTACATATAGACATCCTTATAGGTGTACTCGTTTTAATAGCCACTGCCTGTATATGAGTGTCTAATATCAGCTGTTCACATTGTACACCATTTCTGGTAATCACAGCAACACCACCCAAAGCTCTTTGCCGTTGGGCAAAGTCATTGCGTATTGTCATATCCTCGGAGAGAATATGGCTGATTAACTTTGAGGTGTATTTCCTAAAGACATACACATGGTATTCTGTTCATGAAAGAGCACTTTCAAGTCTGGGTACTGTTTCACGAGACCTCAGTAACTACATTTGTAACATTCGACGCGAATGTTATAAATATTTTAAAAATTGCGGTAATATAACATATACAATGTTCTCGGACAAATAAGTAAAATTTTATACAGGGCGAATCTTATCTAATCCGCCAAAATTACAGAAGTACTAGAACTCATCATTCTAAGCAAAAAAGTTCATGTGTACATGGGTACGGAAATGCTTCGTTTACGAGATACAGAGTGTCAAAGTTGAAAAAAGAAATCGCGATTTCTTCAATATCTTTCGACTGTTTCGAAATAATTTCATGAAATTTCGTATACGGTGGTTTTTTGAGATGACAAATTCAAATTTGTGGTCAATTTAGTTGTGGCTTCTAGAGGGCGCCAGCGGCAACCATTTCGACCCCTTTAAATCGTTGCAATTTTTTTGTGCAACACTGTATGGCAAAAAAATCGATTCTCCTATCTTTTCTGCTAAAAAGGTATATTTTAGTGATGTCGCTAGGAGCAACCCTTTCTGAGAAAAACGCATTTAAAGCTCACAATGTTTATTTATTTAAAACTAACTTTTGTAAGGAGCACTAAAATATCCAACATTAAAAAAGAAGAAGAAAAGAAATTAATATTAAAAGTAAACATGTTCTTTTGATAACAACTGTTCAAACAACTGTCCCAAAAAAATCCCCGTATACGAAATTTCATGAAATTATTTCGAAACAGTCGAAAGATGTTGAAGAAATCGCGATTTCTTTTTTCAACTTTGACACCCTATATCTCGGAAACGAAGCATTTCCGGACCCATGTACATATGAACTTTTTTGCTTAGAATGATGAGTTCTAGTACTCCTTTAATTTTGGCGGATTAGATAAGATTCACTCTGTATAAATAGATACTATGTACATATACAAACATAAATATCACAGAAAAGGTTATAGTTTAACATAAAATATCAGATAATACACATTCGTGTAAGTTAACTAGTCATTGGACTCATTAGTACCCGTCTGCTGCCAGAGCCCCTAGGTTTACGCTTAGCCCATTCTTTCTTCTTTATAGGGTTTTTTGCCTCGTTCACGATAGTCATCTACGGACGTAATGCTCGAGTCCGTTGATGGAGTTCTTGTTAGCAGGATTTTCCTATTCGCGCCTCTGAACTCGTCCTCCATTTGTATCTGATCTACGTTGGCCGGCATTGGACTAGTTGGCTTATGACATGAAGACCGGACTAAGAATGGTTTTTCCGTGCTAGGCTCAGAGGAAATTTGTAGGAGAGGAGTAGTCACTCCTACTAAAAGAGGTAGCAGTTCTTTTTCAAGAGCAGGGACATCAATTCAACAGCTCTGCTGTTGAATCCTATAACGGAGTGATTAAAAAATTTAAATTATTGGAGCATTACTCTAAACTCTTGTAAAGTTTCTTACAGTAAATGCAAAAATATGATCTATAAGTTCTTCCTCTTGCAGTGTCAATTTGAAGACTATCACAAGCTTAAATGTCATTAATGTTGAGTGATGGCAAGATAATCTCCTTTCCGTTAAAATGTTCAACTGTGGGCTGTTTTGAATCTGGTCTCATCCATTTTTCATTAAAGCCTTCTTACAAAACTGTTGAATTTATATTATCATCATACATTGCAGTTCTATGTAATATATGACCAAATATTTTATTACCTACAATAACATCATAACAGTGGACATATTTAATTCAAACATTTGAGATATTAAATCAGCATTAAGAAATATACATAACTGCAGAATTTATGTAGCAACTAAGAACTAACATTAGTGGAGTTGATCGGCCTATTTCCACAGTTTATGCTTTTTGAGCGCGACGTTTCGGAAGCGGACTCTGCTTTCGTCATCAGGCTTAGTCCTGAGAAGGACTGTTTTCGCACTTGAGTCGAATTCATATGTTATATATAATTTTTTCCCAAGCACTTGACTACTCTCAGATTCGAACTTGGTACCTTTCACTTACTAGTCTGACATCTTTACCGCTGAGCCACTGAGTAATCCAATATATATTTTTTAAACCATATATATATATATATATATATATATATATATATATATATATATATATATATATATATTAAACTTTTTCGTGGTTGCTCAGAAGTTTATTGCGCATGTTGCGCCGTAACCTCTTGCGCAGGTGTATTGCGCTTAAGCTCTCCGCGCATTATTGGAATCCATATGGGTTTCATTTCTACACTAGCTTGGCTTATTGGATTTTCTGCTAGTGCGATGTATGTGCAGAAAACATCTATAATTATTAGTTATTAATCACTGAATAAATACCCCAAACATTATAATTTTTAGTGGTTATTAATTCTTAATTGTTAGTTCTATGTTGCAATGTTCATTTCTAAGACCATGGTTATTAGGCTTCATGCACTCACCATCATCAGAATCTACAGGGTTTTTCAAAAAAACATGGCGTGCTTGCTAGGATAGGTAGAATAGCCAAAAATAAGTGGGGTTTGCTTTTGAGAATTAATTGCAAACTACTGGCACCACTGTAATGAAATTTGTTGAACATGTTTTGTTAAAGCTGGCATATCCAAACACTACATTGTTATATCTGACAGTCAAAGAGTACGCTAGTTACATGATTAATAGAGAATACTTGTAATGGTAACTTTTTTGAGGTTATATTTTAG